>CM040122.1:318745717-319186858 GCA_022559845.1 Amorphophallus konjac | reverse complement strand
ATCGCCGCGGCGATCGGGTGTATACCCTCGCCTCCCGGCGCGCCCTCGTCTCCGAGCGGGATCGGTGTCTTCACACCGATCAGGTGAGCCACTGATACTAACCTTGATAGCCTTACTTCTGCAAGTTTAGTATTGCTTTGATTACTCGTCGGACGGTGAGAAGAGGGTCCGTTCTTGTATGTTCATTTGTTGGTGCCCACCGCAGGCCGTGAGAGAGTGCCACCCAAACCCCGCCTTGCGGGCCAGCCGCCCACTAAGTTGGGAATCCTAGACTCTTTGGGGTCAGCCTAAGCCAACTAAGTCCATTAGACTCATTGGGTCTCGCCTCGGACCCTTGCCATCATCCCCCGGCCCCGCCGGGTGATCGCGTGTGCCGTGTAAGTAAGACGCTATTGTGAGAATCATTGAGTGCTTGTATGCTTGTGGATCTAGGTCCTAGGTTGTTCATTACATATTTAGTCATCCTTGGGCTGTGCCACATCAGCCTGCCTCCAAGTTGAGGGCACGAGGTTCGGGACCCTTTCGAGTTCTGAGATGACTTGGCAGTAATGTTTATGAGCTAGACCTACCTGAGGGTTTTGGGGTACACCCTACTTTCAATGTGGAGGACCTGGTACCCTACAAGGGCCCCGTGGTGGAACCCTGTGAGGAGCTCGAGCCTTTACCCCTCCTTGAGAGAGACACTCCCGAAGGGACTCCACTTTCTAGCTTGAGAGACCGACGAGAGCAGGTAGAGGTAATACTGGATGAGCAGAGTATCATTACTAGGCACAAGGTGTATCAGCGCTACCTGGTTAGGTGGAAGAACCGTCCCCCGATAGAGGATACGTGGGTGAGTCGAGAGGATCTGCTATGCTTGGACCCCGACATGCTGGAGCATTACGACAGCCAGGTGGACCCATACTCGACGGGGTCGAGTTCTCCCCACCCCGGGGGATTTGATGAGGGCATCTCACGACACTCCCTCTAGCTCGGGTCGCCTGCACACTCTTGATGTGGATTGATTATGGTCTACACTTGTTATCTTCATTTCCCAAGTTTCATCTTATGTATTTTCCTTTTATTGAGTCCTATCTTTTGTATTTCCCTTTATTGAGTCATGTGGTTCTAGTCCATTTCCCTTGTTATGCTTAATTGGGCCTTATTATCTTAGTTATGGGCCCATAGGATTGAGTCTAGGATATGCTCGGTCTTTTGTCTTATTGTCAGGGACATTTTGGTCATGTAAAGAATGGTTGCCTATATATAGGCCCATATCTCCACATGTACTCAACTTTTGATGAATCAATTTGAATAGAAACATTTCCCACATCTCACTCCCCTCCACTAAATTTCTCTTCTCTCTTATTCTCTCATTATCTCTCTCTCTCTCCCAAGGGGAAGAGTTCGCCCCCCTCTCTCTCTCCACACTTCCCACCCACTTTTTCTGTCTCTTCCCCTCCCCAATAACTCCTCCCAAGTTCCCACACCACTCCTATAACTCCACCCCAGCCCCAAGGTATCCTACATCAATCAAAACCCCAACCTCCAACCACCACCTACCCCTTCCACTTCCCAAAGCACCTTCCCACCCTCCCAAGGCTGAAGGGACTTCCCCCAAGGACCCAAATTCGAATTTCCCTCCCCTTGGGGTGTGCCCTTTCATCTCTCCCACCCCCAAGCTCCCAAGTTCTCCCCCCACCTCCCCTTGGTCAAGCCAAGTTCGCCCCCCCTCTCTCCCTTGCTCTCCCCTTGCACACCAAGAGCTCCACCTTCCCTCCACTCATCTCACAGCCCTCTCCAGCCATTTCCCCCCACCCTTCATTCCCCCACAGCTCTCACAACCCCTAAACACCTCACATCTCTCTCCCATAGCCACTAGACACACCTCCCACCCCATTTCCCCAACCACACCTTTCACCTATAGCCATTTGCATTTTCAGGTTCAGGCCAGGACGCCGGTTGCAGATTGGCAGAAGATTGCAGAGGGCACACCGTCATCTCCTGAGGGCTCCTGGCAACCTATCTTACATCGTCGGAAGCGTCATCGAGCTAGCTTTCCAACGGTGGTGGTCTTGCATCCATCTGAGTCCGGAGCTGTTCGGAGTCGAGGATCTCGTCCAACTGCGCAATCTGCCCCTGTCTGAAGACCTGAAGCTGAAAGAAGAGGTTACCACGGTTAGCTCGTGAAGGATCTGAGTGCCATTTTTGGAGGGAGGAAACTACGTCCAGTTAGCTTTCATCTCCAATAAGAATGACCGCAATCGGCCACCGGAGATACCAGTTACAATTTTCTTCGCCGAAGGGTGCAGTCTGCCACCTGTGGGTCCAGGTTTGACCTGTCCTCACTTATCCGGCCACCATTCTTTTCTCCGACCTCCGATTGGGGCCCCATCAACTCCTGCTCGAAGCTACTCCAACCACAATCGTGTCACCGCATGTTTCGTCTGGATTGGAGTTCGTGGGAGTCCTCAGCACCTTCTGTAACAGACTGCACCAACTCTGCACCAGTCTGAGACAGAACGTTGCTGTCCTGTTCCAGTCGCCGGCCCGATCAGCCCCGAGTTTCAGAGCCTTCCCAAAAAAATCAGACATCACCCTCGGTCAGTTGGGGAACTTTTGGCACAGGTTTCATCAAGATCTGAGTTCCGAGGAGTCCATGCAAGCGTCAACACCAACACCCTGTCCAGCGATTCTGAAGATTGGCAGAACCGGCAAAGCTTGGAAAGTCGGGTTTTCTCGCATAATTCCCCCACCCCGCTTGGCCAGCTGAAGGACCCTCCCTGCGAGGAGGTAGTATTAATTGTAATAAGTCTAATCCCCACCCCAAGATCATCTCTCCTGCGAGAGGCGTAGTGCTGTACCCCTTTAATTTTCAGGTCAAGCGACAACGCCGCAGCGATCGGGTGTATACCCTCGCTTCCCGGCGCGCCCTCGTCTCCGAGCGGGATCGGTGTCTTCACACCGATCAGGTGAGCCTCTGATACTACCTTTGATTGCCTTATTTCTGCGAGTTTAGTATTGCTTTGTATTCCCGTCGGACAGTGAGAAGAGGGCCCGTACTTGTATGCTACTTTGAAGGTGTCCACCGCGGACCGGGAGAGAGTGCCACCCAAACCCCGCCCTGCGGGCCAGCCGCCCACGAAGTTGGGAATCCTAGGCCCTTTGGGGTCAGCCTAAGCCAACTAAGTCAATTTGAATCATTGGGTCTTGTTGACACCTAAAATATAACAGATAATGGAAATGAGACATAATGGAAGATTAAGTGAGAGATGAAGATCCCGGAGATTCCTACAAAACCAGGATTACGGAAGATACGTCATTAAAGCTACCACCCGGCTGAGGTCCTCCCCGGCCAAGCTGATGTCCGGTGTTGTCATCCCCCAGATGGCAATACTGATAAGAATCGCAGTCTATCGACTGATGAAAACTCCAGAGGTATTCTGATAAGATTATGTCAACCCATCAACTAAAAAGACCTTCACCCGTTCTGGCGGATTCGAAGGACTGACAAATGAAAAGACAGATTAGGCGTCCCTGAAGCCTAGTGATTAAAAGAAGTAGAGCAATAAGAAAAGGAGTCGGGGGCCTAAATGGGCCATGGCGCTGAAAGCCCTTCACCACGGCCCAAGACTGGCGCTGAGAAGCCTTCGCGCCGGGAGCCTGATGTATGCCCGCCGTGAGCTCTTCGCCACGACCCAAATCATGGCGCCGAGAAGCCTTTGCATCGGGAAGCAAGGGGGCGCGCCGGGAGCCTGATGTGTGCGCGCCGGGGCAACCTTGCCGAGAAGGAGGGGTGTTATGCCTATAAAACCCCCCTTCCCCTCGAGCAAGAAAAAAAAAAGAGGGAGAAGCTGAGAAGATCCTCACCATCGCCAAAAGAGGAGAGAAAAGGGGAGAGAAGAAACCTCTTCCAGAAAATAGATAGGAAAAGAAGAGAAAGAAAAGGGAGCGAGGGAAGAAGCTGCTGCGAAGCTCGAGAGAAGGAGAAGGTGGGGTGTTTGGGGAGGGAGAGGAGTCAATGCTCCGCCCTCCCCCATCCTCCTGCTATTCCGAACAGGTTTTCTTTTCTTCTCTGATGTATTCTTTCTACCCTTGTATGTGGGATTTCTTCTACTCGAAGGATGTTCAAAGTCCCCTTTCGATTATCGTCTGAGTTATCTCGCTGTAGCCAATGAAGTATGAATAATAAAGATGGTGGAATGAGTAGAAGCTCGAGTTTCTTTCTCTCACCCCTCTCTGATGATCGTGGTAGCTATCATTTCGGTTGCGGATTTTGATCAATGAGTCCATGATTTCAGGTGTCTGTCGGTAGTCCTGGTGGCTGATAGGTACTCCCTGCTGTTTGCCTCTCTCGCAGCCCCGAAGGAGTTGGTACAGAGCCCCGATCCTCACCTCTATGGATCTCTGGGCTTTGTCCTCTCTATCTCTCTCTCTCAGGGTATCTGCCATCCCCTGCATACATTGATTGCTCGAATGCTTAGGACTCTGATAATCCCTTGTGTTCATACGCATGCCTGTTTAAGATGGGACGGAGCCAACAAAACCCCAATCCTCACTGTGGATTTTTGGGCCTTGTTTCCCCCCTCTCTCCCTCAATGTTGTGAGCGACGTCACGCGGTTCGGAGTTCGATGGTGCGGGGAAGAGGATGCGGAGAGCGCGCGGGCTCTTCTTTTTGTTTGTTTTGCTGTTTGCTGCAACACAGAGATGAGAGAAGAGAGAGAAGGTGCCACCACGGGAGATTGCTCCGGCGGGGCGAGCGGGACAAGTATAATATAGCAAGATATGGGGTTCAAACGGCCATAGCGGGAAGTGACTCGCCGCGACCTCGGGGGGACGGGAATGGTGCAGAAATTAAATAACAAAAATTGAAACGGCCATTGGGGAAGTGACTCGCCGCGGCCTCGAGAATATGAGCAGAATATAGCAGAATATAAAAGAGAATATAAGAACAGAGATTTAAACGGCCATTGGGGAAGTGACTCGCCGCGGCCTCGAGAATATGAGCAGAATATAACAGAATATAGAGAGAGTATAAGAACGGAAATTTAAACGGCCATTGGGGAAGTGACTCGCCGCGGCCTCGATGATATGAGCAGAATATAACAGAATATAGAGAGAATGTAAGAACGGAAATTTAAACGGCCATTGGGGAAGTGACTCGCCGCGGCCTCGATGATATGAGCAGAATATAACAGGATATAAAGAGAATATGAGAACAGAAATTTAAACGGCCATTGGGGAAGTGACTCGCCGCGGCCTCGATGATATAAACGAAATATAACAGGATATAAAGAGAATATGAGAACAGAAATTTAAACGGCCATTGGGGAAGTGACTCGCCGCGGCCTCGATGAAAAGATGTGATCGCCAGGGGCCGAAAGACCCCAAAATAAGAAAGTGATCGCGCCTACCTCAAGAGCGGGAGATGGCGGGTTGCTTCTTCCTCTCCTTCCGACCGGCCGACGGAGAGGGCTTTCCTCAGCTACCCTTGCAAAACAACGACAAACAAATGACAAGTGGCTTAGAAAGATGAATGTGTAGTATTCATATCCTTGCAATAAAAATGACGAAATAACGGGAAGACACACACCTGGTTGGTGTTATCTTTTAAACCCCTCTCGGACTCGAGTAGGAGGAAAATGAGATGATGGATGCGAGATGATGAATGCAAAGAACTACGAAGAAAAGGAAAGAGTTGGCTTATTGGATGTGCCGGTGGTGAAATTCGGCGGAGCTCCGGCAGCGTGGGGACGACGTAGAAGCGCGGTGGATGAAGACGACCTTCCTCTCGCGAGCGTGGGCACCCGAGAAGCCGACAGAACCTCCACCTACAGAAGACCCCACGGGTTAGAAAAATGACTCCGTAGCCTCTGGGCTCCGGCAGCCTATCGGATCACTGCTTAGCTCCTCTAGAACTGAGGGGGTGGGCCTCTATTTATAGAGCTCCGGAAGGTGGAGGCGTCCAGGACCCTGGACACCTCCATCAGGGCCGAAATAATATTTTATTCTATTTTTATTGATTTTTTTAGAATACTTTTATGGGGGCGTCCAGGGTCCCGGACGCCTCTAACAGGTCCACCGAAAACCGACGACGGTCGCACGCGGTTTGGCATAACGCGTGGTTTCGTGAGCGGCGCCTCGTGATTCAGAAATGGGCGCGTCCAGTCAGCTGGACGTCTCTAAATTTGGCTTTTTTCACACACGACAAACCGTCGTTCGGTGGGCGGCGCCCGTGAGGGAAGTTGATGGAGGCGTCCAGGGGCCTGGACGCCTCCAAAAGTTTATTTTTTTTTTATTTTTCTTTTGTCTTTTATACAAGGGCTAGCATTTTAATTTTTTTTTATTTATTTTTATGGAGGCGTCCAGGGGCCTGGACGCCTCCATTAATATGTATTTTTTATTTATTTTATTTTTTTATGCCAACTGGCATTTTATAAATATTTATTATTATTAGTTTTTATGGAGGCGTCCAGGGTCCTGGACGCCTCCATTAATATATATTTTTTTTATTTATTTTTGGGCCCTGAGAAAAATAATAAAATAATAAAATAAATTAAAAAGATGGGGGCGTCCAGGGGCCTGGACGCCCCCATTAAGACCCACCCGGGTCCTCAAATCAGGCGTCGGCGGCCGCCCGGCAGACCCCCTTCTTGATTCCGGAACCTCTTGATGCGTCCGACTGGTGTTGATGCCGTCCGAATGCCGTGACGAGACGATTTCGGATGCCGAAAAAGGCAGAAGATGATCCGAGAAAAGGAAGCACTCGAGTGATTCAGAATGCGTAAGCCGTTGCGGGGCGTTGTATAGTAATATGAGACTTTCTCAGGAGGCGTCAAGAATGGCGTGTCTACAGCTGCCCCGCCTTGGCGTTTGCTTTGCAAGGGAGCGACACGTAGTGGAATGGTATCGAAGTGGAGTGGAGTGAAGTGGGAGCGGACTAATAAGTTGATGCCAAGGTGTGATGAGACACGCTTTTGACGTTACTGTTTGGAATCTTTCCTGGAGTTTCAATGAGGCGACCTTGAAGAAGGTCTTTCAAACATTGACGATTGCATGGACGGAGATCAAATAAGGGAGGGTGAGATGTGCGCTCAGGCACGAAACAAAAGGAGACCAACTTCTCGGTGTGGAAGTACCTGGGTCATAAACCGGAGGTTTCACCTTTGGGGAGCGGTTACCAGCCAATGTGGAAGTGCTGCGGCCAAGGTGGGTCAAAAAAGGTAAAGGAATATCTGAGGGTCTGTCCAAACAAGGGTCTTCTTTGGAAGAGCAGTGTAGGGCTGTCTCAAGGAAACTCAGTATTTCATTCGGAGTGGAATATCTCATATTTGTGGGAATTGGAGCACAACGGCTTTCACAATCGAATCACTTGAATGATCTTCCGCAATAAATCAAAGTCCTATATGAATGCATGCTGGGTTCAAAGAAAAATTTAAAACAAACAAAAATAGAAAATAGCCAAGGATAATATTGTCAACTTGTGAAGAACGGGTCAGGATACCGACCCGGTGAGCTGATACTGGGCTGGGGCCCGTTTATCCGCGCACCAACTCACTGAATGGAACCGTCGTCCCCATTCTATCACAAATTGACGGCCTATCCGTACAACCCTAACTCTTCCGGGATCATCACCGTTTTTGTTGAAGGGGAACTCAAATCCCAGATTCGTTCGGGCCGCAAGGTCCTTGACATGTTCTAGTAGCGTAGGTATCATATACTATGATGCATGACATGGTGGGACCAACCAATGAAAGGTGGGACAGGAGATAGGACAAAGACGTCCGTTAGTAAAACCTGCACAGGCCAGCAAAGGTTAGCAACATCAAAAGGTAGCAGAATCGCACCACAGTTCAAAGGAGATCCAGACAAAATCTTGACAATGACCACTGATGTGACATGTTCTGTCCTGTAGCACCCTTCCCTTCCTATAAGAACTCCCCTTAGGCTAGTTCATTCAAATGCACCAAGGTGGGTTTTGGAAGCTCAGGAGAGGAAGGAGAGGAGAATCTAGAGATCTTCAGGATGGAAGGAGAGTCTTCCCGCGTTATGAAGAGGAGCAAGCCTAGCAGCGAGATTAGGCGACTTTCCGACCTCGAGGGTCATCTGAGTGGGACGATCATGTCGCATATGGTAAGCCGACTCTTTTCAAATTTCTGCACGTGAACCTTCTTCTTACTTCCTTCATTTCTTCTTCTTTCCTCTCCCAGCCATATCCACTCTTCCCAGGCCCGAGGAAGTTTTCCAAGCTGCCATGGCTTTCAAAGCTGACTTCCAATATCTCCATTGGCATGAGGGCCATACTCTCGAAGTGGCATCTGCAGGGGCTCCTTATTCACGCCAAGCATTACGAGAAGATTCGTATGGACTGGGCGGCTATGGGTGCGCTAGTGGAGGTCTGGCATCCCCAGACCCACACTTTTATCTTCCCGACCTTCGAGGTGACCATCCTCCTCGAGGAGGTGGAACTTCTGCTTGGTTTGAAGAAATTCAAGAGTGACGGGAAGGTGAAGGCTATGCGGATGCTGACACGGGGTACTTCTGAAAGCGTCCTTGGAAGCTTCATGCCGCCCGACGCAGCTAGAAAGGTCCGTACTCAGAAGGGGATCGATCTCCAAAAGCTTACGGAGTGGGTCATGAACGCCCTGAGAGGGTCACCAGACGATGACTATTTGGAGGGAATCATGAAGGGGTTCACCATTTATCTGGCGGGTGCTCTCTTGTTCCCTTATACCGACAACATGGTGGAGGAAGACCAACTGGGTGCTATCTGCGGGATCTGGCGTGGAAAGAGGGTGGGACCCGCCGTCCTCTCCTATCTTTACAGCGGTCTTACTGCCTCGAGCCTGGGTAAGCCTCCATTTGGTTGTGCACTTGTCTTGAATTGCTGGCTGGATTTGCATTTCAAATTCGACCACCGCGAGGGAATGCCAACCGCTTCGAAGCTCTTCCAACAAAGCCCGCTTCACCACATAGCCGACGTGTTAGGCTTTGGTGGTACTGTAGTGAACCGCGTTCCGTGGCTGAAGAAACGTGAAGACTGGCGGTCTCACTTCCGCACCGTGACACAAGGCTTCTTCACTTGCGCACCGACATGTTTGCTTTCGCTTGATCTCCTCATGAGGCCTTCTCCCGAAGTTGATCTTCAACTGATCGGCGCGACCGAGTTTGTTCTTTACAACGCGCATCGGTGCTGCCTCCAGATTGGCATCCCACGCCATTCGTTCCCGCCACCGACTGACATTGTTCCTTTGAAGAAAAGGGAGTTGGGCATTGAAGCGGACGCGAAGGAAGCGAAGGCCATTAAAGCTCCCTGGAAGACAAGTGTTGCGGGAAAGGCCTTAGCGCACGTGGTGGAAGAATGCGAGCCGTGGAGGGCTTATGTAACCGAACTGGGGAAGTTAAGGCCTAAGGTGCCTAAACCCCTGATGTAGTTCACTCTGCTTTTCTGATGGAATAAAATTTGGCATTTGGATGTTTTGGACCCCCGTCCCCTTAATTATTATCTTTTTTATGGTTTTTCTTTTTCTTTATGTTTTTTTTATTTTGTTTGGATTATATACATATTCTTGTCTTTTTTTTACTTTTATTACTTTTATTATATATAAATATTTTTTTGAAAAAAAAAATTTATTATGGGGGCGTCCAGGGGCCTGGACGCCCCTAATTTTTATTTTATTTTTATTTGATTTTTTTGTTTTGGGGGCGTCCAGTGTCCTGGACGCCCCAACTATTATTATTATTATTATTTTTATTTTATTTAATTTTTTGTTTTAGGGGCGTCCAGGCGCCTGGACGCCCCAAAATCTTTTTTTAAATTTTGAAATAAAAAATAATGGGGGCGTCCACGCGCCTGGACGCCCCAAAAAAAGAAATTCCTATTTAAGGGCTGCCCCCCCCCCCTTTGCTCATTTACTGTTCAATCTGACGACCCAGTCACCCAGACAACCTATTCTTAGTCCCCATGGAGCGACGAGGATCGAGCCAGGGTCCAGGGAAGCGAAAACGACTGGCTCGTCGTGCGAGGAGGTTGAGGGATGATGCCGAGGAGGCTGCAGCAGAGGAGATTGCTGCGGAGGAGGGGATGGAGGTGCCTCTCCTGGCCGCGGAGGCTGCTGCGGATGCTGGTGACGCGGGAGAGGACGATCACGACCCGGTAAGTACCTCGGAATCCTCACTCTGTGGTTCAATAGGCTAAAACGGGTGTGCGAAAGGCTGTGAGAGAGAGGCGGGTAGTGAGAGAAGGAGGCGTCCAGGGACCTAGACGCCTCCATGTTTTCTTTTTTCTTTTTTTATTTATTTATTAATTTTCGTAAATAAGAAAATGAAATAAAATAATATTAAAAATAAGGAGGCGTCCTAGGTCCTGGACGCCTCCATAAAAATATATATATTATTAATAATTTTTGTTTTGGCCATTTTTGGGTTTTTTCTAAAAAAAAAGGAAATTGGGAGGAGGCGTCCAGGGCGTTGGACGCCTCCACAAGAAAATAAAAATATTTTTATTTTTTTTATATTTTTTTATTTTTAAAAGTAAAAATAAAATAAAGAGAATAGGTAGTATATATATACAGTGTTATTGTTTATTACTGTTCATGATGCTGATGTGTTCTTTGTTGGTTTTGTGGTTTGCAGGGCGTGATGAAGGGCCGGATCAGCTGGTCCTTGGTGGTGGCAGCATACCGTGGGCTGCCGGATTTCCAGAGGGCGCGTGTGGACGCCATGGGCTTTGGAGCTTTCCTTAGGATCGAGCCCTTCCGGCTCGACCTTCCTCTTATCCAGGCACTGAGGGAGCGGTGGCACGCACCGAGCCGGGCGTTTCTGATGCCCTGGGGGCACATGGTGCCGTCACTGGAGGACGTGGCTCGGATCACCGGGCTACGAGTTGACGGAGAGGCAGTCAGCGGGGTCACCTACCCCGACTACCGAGAGAGTGTCCTGGACCTGCTGTGGTTAGAGACGAGCGTGACTGATAGAGACAGCAGGGTAGTCGGCCGAGTGGAGATCATGGAGGCGCTCGGATTCGTCGACCCGCGTCAGCGGGTTAGCGAGACTGGAGCAGAGTTCTTGGCTCGACTGGAGGGGGATGCTCGTGCTGCTTTCACCCAGGACCCGAGCGAGCGGGAGCTGGTGGATCTAGATCTTCGGAGGTTTCTTTTCTTCTTCCTGGGCCGCCTTCTGCTGGGGACGAAGGGGGATGGCATCCACTGTCGTTTCCTCGGGATCTTGGCGGATCTGGACAGAGTGGGACACTATGCGTGGGGGGCGGCTCTGCTTGCCCATTTGATTGCTGATCTCACCCAGACTTCGGAGAAGGAGACGATAGTCAGCGGCTTCGCACCTTTCCTCCAGGTAAACATTTTATTTATGCTTTCCCACAGTTAAAAATACAATTATTGTACTAATGATGTATGATGGATGCAGGTGTGGAGCTATTACTATTTCCCGATGGGGAGGGCTAGGCATGGGAACAGGAGGGCCGTGCCTCTGGCGCGGCAGTGGAGGCCGGTCGTGGTTGCAGCACCCCACGGCTACCAGCTGGCGTCACTTCGTCGGGAGCTGAGCGAGTATCCTGAGGCCATGGTATGATGCGTATGATTTTTTTGTGTTTATGCATGTGACTGAATGGTAACTAACATGATGTATGTATGGTGATGCAGGTGGTGTGGAGGCCCTACCTGGGCATGGGCGATGCTGGCCAGCCCTGGGTTGTAGCGGGTCTTCCTCGCTTCAGGCGGGACGTGTGGGTCCATTGCCTGAACGAGATTGAGCCGCTGCGGCTTAGACTGGTCATGAGGACGTTGGGGCTGGCCCAGGAGTGGGTAGACGTAGATGCGCCGGCTCGCATTGGGCGGAAGACCAAGGGGAAGGCGAAGATCGTGGACTGGCGCACGCGCTTCCCAGCACAGTACCAGGACTGGCAGCAGGGCGGGGTCCCAGTAGTGTCCCACGTACAGGACAGCACAGACTACATGAGACGGTACCGAGCTACGTACGGGGACCGCCTCTCCTTGGGTGGTATGGCAGGGGTAAGTGAAATGAAACTGCTCCACCTTTCTATATGTATATGCATGGGATACTAACTTATGTGTAATGCAGGATGCTCGTGATACCATGATCGCCGACCTGCGGGCCCAGTTGGCGGACGCCAGACGACAGTTGGTGGCCATCCGACAGGAGTTGGAGATCCTGGTGAGTTTATGCAATGCATTTTTTGTGACCTGGATTTTTGATGCTTAGCCTTTGACTGACGTTTGCCCCGTGTTTCAGCGGGCCCACCAGACAGCGGCAGCCGCGATGGCTGGTGGAGCGGGTTCCAGTTCGCGGGGCCCTCCTCCGGAGGTTTCTGCCCTCCAGGAGCAGCTGGCGTACGCGGTGGCTCGGGCTGAGGAGGCCGAGCATGACCGCGAGGCTCGAGTGAGTGCTTGCTTGGCCGCGACCCTTTTCTAGCTACTTTCCTTCTATCACTGTTCTCTTACGGTGCATGCGTGCCTTGACAGGTGGCCGAGATCCGAGAGGCCCTGGCGTGTGCTGTTCGTGCTGAGCAGGAGCGCGATGCCCGGGTGGCAGAGCGTGACGCCCGGATTGCGGAGCTAGAGGAGGAGCGGCGACGGGAGGCTGAGGAGCTTCCTCGCGACGTAGTGGATCTGCGGATCGCCCTCGAGCTGTCGAGGAGAGAGGCGATGAGGGAGAGAGAGGAGAGGGAGAGGGATAGGGAGAGCGTGGAGAGAGAGAGGGAGAGGGATAGGGAGAGAGAGAGGGAGGAGCGACAGCGGGATCAGACCGAGAGGAGGGCTCTAGAGGCCCAGCTGCTGGAGCTCCGATTGAGTCTTGGCACGGCGGAGGGGAGGCTTCGGGAGAGCGAGGAGCGGTACCAGAGGGCGAAGGAACGCGGGGCGCGACTTCGTCAGTCTGGTTCTTTTTCCATGGGCAGCTACCTGGTTTCTTCGGCCGAGGAGCGTCGTCGCGCCTTCGAGGCTGGAGTGCCACCGCAGGGCGAGGCGAGCACGGCTTCTCAGGGTTCACAGAGGTCGCGGAGGCCCCCTAGGGATCTCCGTCAGAGGAGGGAGGAAGGAGATGACCAGGAGGGTGACGGTGAGAGTTAGAGAGTTGCTTGTACGTCACCCTTCTCACTGTATGATGTACTTTCGGCTATTATATGAAATGGAAATGGCTTTTGTGTTGTGTGTACTTTTCTCTCTCCCACATTTTCTTTTTTTGCACTGAGTTGTCCCTTGAGGCACGCTCCGCGAGACCTTGCCCTGAGCAGCGGGGAACTATGTTTTGCACGGGGGGATTTTGTTTCCTTTCCCCCCTTTGGGCGCGTCCAGGCGCGAGGACGCATCTTAATCCTTGATTTTAAATTTAAAGCGACGGGTGGTCCTTCTTCTCCCGTGCCTTATCCGCAAACGAGCCCGCCTTCCGCCGAAACTCGCTCGCCCCTTTTTCGTCTTCCTCCTCTTTTGATCGATGGAGTTCGGTGGGCCCGACCGTGGTGAAGGTGGAGAGGGACGAGGAAATCCTCGCCCAAGGAGGGACGCGCCCGAGCACGGAACGGCGTCCATGGAGGAGGAAGGGCCGCTTCGGGCCCCCGAGGGACCCGAGGGGCCCGATGGCGTGGGAGGAGGTGAACACGGTCCGGTAGGTCCTCCGATCTCTTCCTCTTTTAATTCATTTTGGGTTTTGAAGCGAGCCGCGCGAGGTGGAAAGGGTTCGGCGAGTGTTGCACTCAAATGATGGACGCGTCCTAGACAGGGGACGCGTTCCTTTTGACTGATATGGGACCCCTTTCTTGGTGCAGGACATGGCAAGGATGCTGGGCCTGGCCGATGAGTGGGCGAGTGCGGACGAGCCGAGCCGCGTCAGGAAGGGGAGTCGTGGCAAGGCGAGGCTCGAGGACTGGCCCGTACGTCTCCCTGGACAGCAAGGGGGTGTACTGGTGCAAGACAGTGCCGACTTCCTGCGGCGGCAGAGAGAGAGTTACGCGGGGCTTCCCCAAGCTGGGGACACGCGTGGCATCGGCGGCTCGCACGCCCAGCTGTCAGAGACTAGGCGGCAACTGGCCGTCGCTCAACATGAGCTGTCGCTCCTGGTAAGTTACGTGCCGCCCTTTTAACTTTAGATTTTGGAGTTTCACTGACGGCCGTTGTTTATTTTGTTCCAGCGTGCCCAGCAGACAGCGACGGTGGGAGCGGCTGGCGGATCTTCTAGCTCCTCGGCCCCTTTTCTCGAGATTGCTTCCCTCCGGGAGTAACTTGCCGGTGCGGTGGCCCGTGCGACCCGGGCGGAAGAGGAGCGTGACGCCTGGGTGGCGACTGTAGCGGAGCTGCGGCATCGTGGTGAGGAGAGACCTTCTCCAGACATCCTGGAGTTAAGGGTTCTTCTGCAGATGATGAGGAGAGAGGTAGAGAGAGAGAAGGTCGAGAGAAGGTCCGAGCGACAGCGGGATCTGACCGAGAGGAGGGCCTTGGAGGTCCAAGTGAGGGAGCTCCAGCTGGGCCTTCAGGCCGTCGTGCAGAGGCTAGGAGGGATGGAGACGCGCTACGAGAGAGCGCGAGAGTTCGGGGAGCGACTCCGCCAGTCCGGTCACTTTGCCGTCAGTGGCTTCTTCGCCACGCCAGGGGAGGAGCAGCGAGTCACTGCTGCGGAGCAGGCGCCCAGAGGCGAGGCAGGTGCTACTGCACGGGGATCCCGGAGGCTTCTGAGGGACCCTCACCTCGGGGGAGAGGAGGAGAGTGCCCGGAGAGATGAGTGATGGTGAGGATTGGCGGGCTAGTGGACCCGTCACCTCTTTATGTTTATGATGTTTTTGACAGCTTATGTAGAATTATGAATGGAGTGATTTGATTTTCTGATGCTTGTTTGTCCTCTTGTGCGTTCCTTCTTCCCTACACTTCTTCTCCTTTGCACTGTTCCCATGTGACGGATCTGTCGAGACTCCGCCTCGAGCGGAGAATCACGTCTTGTTGTGACCATTTTCCACGGGAATCTGCCGTCGAAGTCAATACTGACGGCCCTAGTTCCTTTTCCCGGATGTTGTGCCAAATTTTGCGGGCGTCCTCCAAAACATGATAGGGTATCCCTAGACAACATAGGGGCTATTCGTCCTATTCTTCGTCCAGTCAATCACCCTGTGCGAGCGGTGAAGCGACACATGGGGCCGCTTGGTCGGTGTCTTATTGCGAGGGCTATCATCGACAGGTGATGGAGGCAATCTTGGCCCGCACTCCTTCCATTTCTATAAATTCTTGTCCCTTTTATCTTCCCAGGTATATCGAGGAATAACTCGAGGAGCACAAGTTCTTACGGGAGAGGAGGAGTTCAAAATTCTGAGAGTTGGATGGAGGGCGAATCTTCCCATTCCTCGAAGAGAAGCAGGTCCAGTGGTAGTAGTTCCAGGAGGCTTTCAGACTTTGAAGGGCACTTCAGCGAAAGGGCCCAATCACAACTCGTAAGCCAAGTTTTCTTGCCCTTTTCTCATTTTTTCTTCCTTTCTTCTGACCGAACCTCACCCCCATTCCTTGTATGTGTAGGTTGTGATGAAATCACAAATCTTATGGGAGTTGGTAGTAGCAACGTACAGGGGCCTCCCAGATTTTCAGAAGGCGAGGCTAGACGTGATGGGATTTGGTACCTTCCTTCGGATCGAGCCGATCCAACTTGACCTAGTCCTGATCCAAGCTTTGTGTGAGAGATGGGACCCAGTGAGCCGGGCATTCCTGATGCCCTGGGGGCACATGGTGCCCAGCTTGGAGGATGTGGTCCGGATCACAAGCCTGAAGGTAGAAGGCGAGGCAGTGACCGGAGTCACTTACGCGGACTACAGAGAAGGTGCCCAGAAGTTACTGGGTTTGGACCTAGATGGTCGGAAGAACAGGTCGGTAGCTAGGGCGTCCCTCATGGATGCATTAGGGCTCACCGACACTCGTCGGCGGGACGACGAATCCTCAGAAGAGTTCATGGAAAGGATGGAAATAGGATGCCGTGCCGTGTACTGCACAGATTTCGGCAACTGGGAAAGATGTAACATAGATTTGAGGAGATTTCTCCTCTTCCTTTTGGGGAGATTGGTACTGAGCTCGAAAGGGGACGGTATCCAATGTTGCTTCCTGGAGCTGCTGTCAGACCTTGAAAGAGTAGGGTATTATGCCTGGGGAGCCGCCATGCTGGCACACTTGTTTGCAGGCCTTTTCCAAGAAACGGATCGTGAGATGACTGTGACTGGTTTCACACCATTCATCCAGGTATTTTTTGGTTTTGCTTGTTTTGTATTTTTTTTGTGTTTTTGCAAAGTACTGATGACCTGCGCCGAGCAGCTGTGGAGTTATTATTACCTCCCTATGGGGAGAGCTCGACATTGGCGACCCGTGATGGTGCCGCTAGCCAGGCGGTGGGAACCCGTCATGAGTGCGGCACCCCTAACCTACCAACTGATGGTGTTAAGGCGGGAGCTACAGGAGTTCCCTACGGCGATGGTAAACTGGAGACCCTACTCAGACATGGTCGATGCCAACCAGCCGTGGGTTCTAGCAAGTCGTGCCCGGTTCGGACGGGAACTATGGATGCACTGCCTGAATGAAATCGAGCCACTTCGGCTACGATTAGTTATGAGGACTTTAGGACTGGCTCAAGAATGGGTGGATTCAGCTGCGCCACCTCGTGTCGGGAGAAAGACGCGGGGACCGGCGACTTGCATTGACTGGCGCGTGCGATTCCCCGAATAGTATGAGGACTGGCAACGGGGTGGCACGATTGTAGAATCACAGGCGCGGGACAGCGAGGACTATTTGCGTCTATATAGGACAAAGTACGTAGAACGGTTCCAACCCCGGGGACTTGTGGAGGTAGGTTTCCCCTTTTTCTCTTCTCTTCTTTCTCTTTTCTTGGTTTTTTTGGTAAAATGCTGACTTGTAAGGCTGCAGGATGTCCGGGATGCCATGATAGCGAATTTACGAACTCGCTTGGCAGAGATGGAACAACAGTTGGGCGATGCCCGCGGAGCTACGAGCGCCTTGGTAGGTGTACAGTACGTTCCTAGTTAAAACCCCAGATTCTAGATGTTGGCTGCTAATTCACATGGTCGCAGCATGCCCAGATTGGCGCAGCCTCCCCAGCGATGGGAGTAGGTGGTGCCTCTTCCAGCTTGTGGATTCTCACCTCAGAACTTGACTCGCTTCATGAGCAACTTGCTCACGCCACGCAGCGTGCTGCGGAGGCAGAAGGATGCTCCGTATACAGGTAAAAGTTTCAGCGTTGAGTTCTCTTGGTTTACGCCTTATCGCGTATCTGAGATGGTACACTCGACAGGAAAAGGAGACGGAAGAAGCGCTTGCCCAAGCTGCGCATAAGGAGGCTAGGATAGCAGAACTGGAGAGGGAACTGCGGCGTCATCCTGATGACGACTCATCCAGGGATGCTATGGAACTGAGGATCACTCTCCAGTTGGAGAGGGAAGACCGTGAGAGAGAACGGGCAGAGAGGGAAAGAAACGCAGAGAGAGAAAGAGCCAACAGTTTGGCTGAAAGGGAGGAGCGAAGGGCCATGGAGGCCCAACTATTCGAACTCCGAATCGGCCTTGGTCTTGCTGAACAGTGGCTGAGAGATGGTGAGGAGCGCTACCGAAAAGCACGAGAGCGTGGCTTTCGTGTTGGTAGCTTCTCTGCTGCTTCCGCGGATCAACGCCGGGATGTGGGAATAGGAAGAGGAGTACAGAGCGGCAGGAGTACCGCTTTTCGTAGTTGGGTAGCACCTTTGAGAGTGTTTTGCCCGGAGAGTAGTGGGACGAGTAATGCAGAGAGAGAGGACGGAACTTGATGTAAATTTTTGGTTTTTTGGAATAAAACACAAGGTTTGGTTTGTTTGTTTTTCACCTTTGCTTCAGTTACCTGAATCCCTGCACATATCACTGAAACAAACAAATCAGAATTTCTGTTCTGACTTGGCCCCTTGCTCAATAAGCAAATGGTCACTGTGACTGTTCTTGATAACTGGTCAAGGGGCCAAGCCTTTATTTAACGAAGGCAAGGGAAGGTTGCGGTGATGATAAATGCGACAGGCAAGCACACGAATGCAAGCGATATTAAAAAGTGAGATGCTGCACGCAAATGTAATCATGCAAAATTGATTTGTTTTCTTTTTTTTTATATTTGATATTTTTTTGTTTCATCATAAAAAGATTTTTTTTGTTTGCAAATATGTACATTTCTCTTTTCCATTTTTTTGTGCTTTTATCATTTCAATTTTTTTTATTGCTAACGCCCGGCAAGCACCCAAATGGCACCTAACCTACGTGAGACAGGGGTTTCTTACTAACCTCCCAGGTATCTTAAGTGCACATCTAGGTTGATTTGGGCCTCTAGACCCCTCGAATGACGATCCCGCCGGCTAAGACTTACCCTGATGACAATACCGTCATGCCATGCTTAGGCTCCCAGTTGCTTCCGACCACAGGGATTCACCCAAAAGGTGTTTGAGGTAGATGATTTGCCCGACCCGGGTCTGTTTCCTCACAACTCTAGATGGTATAAGATGGAACACCCTGGAACCCTAACGACCAACCGCGCGACGCTGACCCGGAATCAGACGCCGTCGCACCCATAGGTGACGCGCTTGCATTGGCCTAAGCCCGAGGTTAAACAAGAAGACATCAAGGTGGTAAACAGGGGTCTTGACCAGCCAGAAACACAGAGACTCCTTCGCAGCGATAGCTTTTGCTTTTCAAAGTAGGCAACCAAAATGTGTATATTAAAATAAGGTCGCAGAACCTGGGCAGTTTTCACCTTTCAGAAACTCCATCGAACCTTCATCTTTAGAGGGAGAAGGAAGAGCGTAGGGGATAAACCTCCTGAGAGGACCGGCAAAGCCGTTAACCCGGCGAGCGAATAAGGGCCCATTAACTCTTTCCTTTCGGACAACTTCGGACCAAATCTCGAGCATTTACATTCCACGGCCCCCCTTTGTGGATTCAGACTTTTGCTTTGAGGGGTTCCGTTTATCGTACCAGGCACGGTCACGACCAGGCTTTTCTCTTGATTTTGATTTTGTATTTCTTTCTGTGAGGGAGATATAGTCGTTTGACGTTGGTGGGCTCCCTCTTCGTATGCCTGCGGGGACACTGCCCTCTTCTCGTGCTCTGATCGATGCTCGAGGAAATGGGTCCTACTCTTACCTTTGGGGTTTGAGTTTCGGTTTCTCATGCTCAGCGTTTTAAGGGCGCCGACTGTCTCATTTGGTCGAAGAGAAAAGAATAAAGATTACAGCTTCGGAGATCTTCTAGGTGTGGCCCTACCGTAGGTGATGCTACCGATTTTTTTGAATAAAATACATAAGTGAGCACATGTTAGCTTCCTTCGAGCGAGCATAGGCCGACGTGGCCGGACAGGGATCTCCACGGTTCTGGCAAACCAAGACCCGGTGCCTACCAAGCCTTAATGGGCCCTATCCTAACATGAAGGTTAGATGCAGGGACTTAACTACATGGTGCCTGCCAGGCATCGGCATTTTGAATTTTCCATATTTTTAGTGGTTTTCAATATTTCCTTGTTTTTGATGTTTTTTATCTTTTCATCATTTTTTTTGTTTTGTGCTAAGGGTAGTATTTCTTAAGATAAAGCCCATTCCAAGGGTGGGATAACTCGGTCCCTTCGGCGTTGATTAGCTTGTAGGCGTTGCCAGGGTACACGGCTTGAATTACAAATGGTCCTTCCCAATTGGGTTGGAGCTTAGAACGCGGCCCTCCAGGTTTGACAAAAATTCTTTTTACGACCATCTCACCGACTTTGAATTTTCTCTCAACGACTTTCTTTTGGTAAAAGCGAGCGAGTCTATTTTGATACACACGCGCGTGTTCGGCGGCGGCCAGCCGCTTCTCATCCAAGAGTTCCAACTGGGCGAGGAGTGAATTACGACGATCGTCGAGGGGAAATTCCTCATCCAATTGTACCCTGAGAGAAGGGATCAGAGTCTCGTACGGGACTACCGCTTCCATACCATAAGTGAGGGCAAATGGAGTCTGCCCGGTGGGGGTACGGATTGAGGTGCGATAGGCCCATAGGGCTTCGATAAGCTTTTCTGGCCAGTCTGAAAACTTACTAGACTCGCAGGTTTTTTTGATGATTTTGAGCAATGTTTTATTGGTGGCCTCCGCTTGACCGTTACCTTGTGGGTAATAAGGCGATGAATGATGCAATGCAATTGCGTACCTTTTGCAGAGGTCCTGTAGGTCCTGAGAAATGAATTGTGGCCCATTGTCGGTGACGATCGTGCTTGGGACGCCGAATCTGGCGAGAATGTTCTTCATGATGAACTTGCAGACTGTTGACGCCTTGATCTCCGCGTAAGCTTCGGCTTCGGCCCATTTGGTGAAGTATTCCGTCGCAGTAAGGATGAAAGATTTCTGCTTGGTGAGGGAATTGGGATCACCTAAGGGACCAATGATGTCGAATGCCCACATGGAGAAAGGCCATGGGGAGGATATTGGATGAAGTGAGGAAGATGGTGAATGGATTTTATCGGCGTGAAGTTGACACTTGACACACCTACGGACATAGACAGCACAATCCTCTTCCATAGTGGGCCAATAAAAGCCTTGACGAATGATCTTCTTGGCGAGCATCTGACTATTCACGTGGCCACCGCACACACCCGAGTGCGTCTCTTCTACACATTTCCAAACCTCATCGTCACCAAGACATCTTAACAGAATACCAGTAAGGCTCCTCCTATAGAGTAGACCTCCAATCAATGTGTATTTCTGAGCCACCCTTCTTATGGCTTTCTTGTCCTCTGTGGTGGCCCCTTCAGGATAAGACTGATCTTGGCAATATTTGACAATTTCATAGAACCATGGTTTCTCTTCATCAGCCAGTTCTTCTTCGGCCTCTGCCAACATGATCTCCCTCTTTTCAAGGATATCTTCCTGCAGGATCTTCCTTGCTATCCTGTCTTTGATGTTTACGTAGGAAGCATCATCGATTGCAGGGGCGTGAAGTTTGTAGATGGAAATGGACTTAAACCATCTTCCTAGAGGGAACCTTATGGATGATGCCAATGAGGCGAGGGCATCGGCGAGAATATTCTGATGACGAGGGATATGAACAAAGATCAGTTTTGTGAACAGTTTGGCAAAGGCAGCAGTGAGTTCTTGGTATGGCTTGAGTTTGGGATCGCGAGTGCGATACTTAGTGAGTACCTGGCGAAGGATGAGTTGACTATCACCTACGACTCGCAACTCAGTGATACGAAAAGAATGAGCGAGTCCTAGGCCAGCTAGAAGAGCTTCATATTCGGCTATATTGTTGGTGACTGGAAATTTGAGCTGGTATGCCAATGGGAATGTGAGGCCTTCCGGCGAAAGGAGGGCGATGCCGATTCCTCTCCCTTGAGAATTCAGAGCTCCATCAAAATATAGCGTCCACATTGGCTCATCTGATTGGTTGATGGACATTAGTTCCTCATCTGGAAACTCTGATTGGACGGGATCGAACTTGGGAAGAGGATGGTGAGCGAGATGCTCGGCTATGGCATAACCTTTAATCGCCTTTTGCTGGATGTAGGTGATGTCGAACTGAGAGAGAAAACTTTGCCAGCGTGCTAGCCTATCCGTAAGGACGGCTTTCTCCAGAAGGAATTTGATAGGATTCATTCGAGCAATCAAGTGGACTTCGTGAGCCAAGAAGTAGTGCTTCAATTTCTGCACTACCCAAACGAGGGCAGCACAGGTTTTCTCCATGCCGGTGTACTTCTGCTCACAGGGATTGAGAAGTTTGGACAAGTAATAGGTTGCCCGTTCCTTGCCTTCTTCATCAGCTTGTGCGAGGACGGCTCCCACGGAGTCATCCAAGACTGAGATGTAAAGGATCAGAGGTTTTTCTGGTTTAGGTGGAATGAGAACGGGTGGACTAGCCAGATATTCCTTCAACCCTTCAAAAGCTTTCTGACATTTAGAATTCCAGTGGAATTCTACTCCTGGCTTGGTCAACTCGTAGAGAGGTCTACACCTTTGTGAATGTTGAGACACAAACCGACGAATAAACTGCAGCCTGCCGATTAAACCTCGGACTTCCCTCAAATTCTTGGGAGGCGGCATATCCCTGATAGCCTTGGCTTTGTCGGGATCTATCTCGATCCCTCTTTTACTCACAATGAACCCCAGCAATTTACCTGACGACACACCAAACACACACTTTTTCGGGTTCATTTTCAATTGGAATTCTCTTGACCTTTGCAAGACCTTAGCCAAAACTTCTGGATGTTCCATCCTGGTCCTTGATTTCACCAATAAGTCATCCACATACACTTCCAGATATATGTGCATCATGTCATGAAATATGGCCATCATCGCTCTTTGGTAAGTAGCTCCAGCATTCTTTAACCCAAACGGCATGACCACGTAACAATATGTTCCCCAAGGGGTAGTGAATGACGTCTTTTCCTGATCTCTTCTGCCAAACGAATTTGATTGTATCCTGAAAATCTATCCATGAAAGAGAGGGTTTCAAAACCTGCCGTGTTATCAATCAACACATCAATGTGAGGTAAGGGAAAATCATCCTTTGGACACGCGCGGTTAAGGTCCCGGAAGTCGATGCAAATCCTGACTTTCCCATCTTTCTTCATGACCGGGACAATGTTCGCCACCCATTGAGGATAAAGAACGACTCTAATGAACCTGGCTTTGTGGAGCTTATCGACCTCTTCTTTCATTTTCAAAGCCATCTGAGGGTGGAAACGCCTTAACCTTTGTTTTACCGAGATGGACCCTGGTTTTAGGGTTAAACGGTGTTCGACCAAGGTTGAATCCAAACCCGGCATATCCTCGTAGCTCCATGCAAACGTGTCCTTATATTCCTTGAGGACCTCAATTAATGCCTCTTCTTCAGAGGGTGGTAGGTTGTCACTTATGAGGATGATCCTAGGGTCTTCCTCAGTCCCCAAGTTGACTTCTTTGGTGGATTCTTCTACGGCGGTTGACGGCTCGTCGAATCTCCTCATTCCGCTAGCGTATGCGCCCGCCGCATCCTCATATTCTTCACCCTCATCTTCAGTGGGGCATTCTTCATTCGTGATCTCGTAGACTCCATACCCTTCATCAGATGCACAGTCGCCCTCGCATTCTATTTCGGGTAGCTGGATGGGATTTTCTAACAACTGGGGGATGGCAAGAAGGGCCTGACACCTGGCGGCCAAATCCAGAAGGAATCGACGAGGGATCTGCCTACCCTTGGATTTCTTCCTAGGTACTACCCTTGGCCTATCATTCCTAGATTGACTGACAATATTTACAGACGAAGAGGAAGATGAGGAGGATGGTGTAGAATGTACAGGAGAAGACCCCTCAGAGGAGGGGTAGAAAAGGTCGCTCATCGGACCTTGGACGGGTGGTCCGCAAGGCGGTACGCACCCGTGGGAGATGTAGGAGGTTTCCTCAACGAAGATGTGTTGTTGGAGAGTTTGAAAATTGACGTTTTTTTTTCGTTTTCATTTTTAATGACAAAGTAGTGAAAAGAGATTGGAGGAGAGAGGAAAGTGGTTATGGCTAGAGGATTGTGGGGCTCGTAGAGCAGATCATGGTTGAAGACCTGGCGCGGGTTGAAAAGCCCGCGTAGGTATGTAAGCAAAGAAGGGGACCTGGGAAGATCATCAGACAATTGTCTGGCCCAGGAAGAAGATATCAGCAAAGGCTGAGACGAGTGGATGGAGAGGATGGCGGCTAATGAGCCGTCGACGGCAATGTTGAGGACGGATGAAGATCCGTCGATGACAGAGTCCTTCTGGCGAGGACGAGGATAGTTTGGAACCTTGGCAAGAGTGGTAATATTCTCTGGTATTTCGG
Source organism: Amorphophallus konjac (assembly GCA_022559845.1). NCBI lineage: Eukaryota > Viridiplantae > Streptophyta > Magnoliopsida > Alismatales > Araceae > Amorphophallus > Amorphophallus konjac. Next base: position 319,163,045 of record CM040122.1, on the reverse strand, counting down.
AGATCAATGGTGGTCTTTCAAGCTGTGGAGATGAGAACATCCTTTCCAGTGCAACGGAAATGTCCCATATGTCGAACCATTTGTCCCACTCGCATTCCGGATCTTTGATCTTGCCTCTTTTGGTGATCCTCGGACATTTTTCAGCCAAATATACAGCATGTGATCCTCCATATGCTTCTCGTGGGTGATCTCCCATCTGAACAACGGGCCCTCTGTTGAAGTGGTTTGATAGAGTCCACGTGAGGGGCTTCCAATCTGCCTTGAACGGTCCTTTGAAGCCTAGGCCAAACCTGCGGTTCGGCCTAATTTCTTTGGCGGCTTGAGCATACCCTGTAACTGTGCGCCCAGACCCTTTCCTTGTTGATAGCCGATGTTCCTCATAATCTCCCAACCTTTGGAGTGAAAAGGGAGACACGATGTTGTGGTTGCCCTGACCGGCTCTTTTGGTGCTAGTGGCATGCGAGATGGATCACGCACGTCCAGCAGTGACAATATGGGCCGATGAGACGGCCAAACAGAGGGCAGAGAGGTGTTGATAGCATCCACTGTGTGAAGGACAGGTGTACTGACCACTTTAATAATTCTCCCGTTGTAAGGAAACTTCAGGCACTGATGGTTGGTGGAAGGCACAGCGTCCATGGCTTCAATGTAAGGACGACCCAGTATAGCCTTGAATGTGGGGTCCATGTCGAGGACATGGAATTCCGTGGGAATTGCCATGGGGCCTAGTTCTGCCTTCAGAATAATCATCCCCTGCGGCGGCCTTTTGCTATTGTCATAGGCCGTGACCGTGATCGAGGAAGGTCTTATTTGTTCCTCGTCAACCCCACACAACTGAAGAGTGCTCATGGAGATCACATTTATGGACGCACCCGTGTCGACAAGACACGGGTTTATGGATACCCCATTAATTTTTATTGAAATGCACAATGCATATTTCCGAGATTCCTTGGGAGCGAGCTCGTAGTTGTGAAACATGATGGCTGGTTGTGTGTCTGTTGGGGTTAGGACGGTCGAAATCTTCTCCACGGGGAGGTCTTCATTAACCATGACCTTTTGAAGATATTCCATCAAGGCCGCCTGGTGGGATGTGGATCTTTGAAGTAGCTCTAGGATGGAGATCCGGGCAGGCGTCTTGTCCAAGTGTTTCAGTAGATCATACTGTGTTCCAGGGATAGCTCTTTCTGGTTGTTCTGCATCATCCTTCTCTGGCTGAGATTGCTCGGGATTCTGACTGTTGTGGGGGAAAACCCTGTGGAAAATCCTTCCACTCCGGAGCACCATTGCCTGCGGCTTTTGTACCTCTGTGGGGGTAGCAGTGGGTTTTAACAGGGGTTTGAGGGGTAGTAGTGGAGGAATGGTTGATGAAGCAGGGGTGATGACGGGAGCAGGGATTCTGATGAGGGGTTTGTTAGGTGGAGGCATGGCGGAGGTAGAGGGGATATCGCGCGGATTATGAAGGATAAGGGGTTTGGAAGGTGGAGGTGGAGGTAAGGTTTGAAACGGGTAAAGGTTTTGAGGTGGATGGTGGGTGATGAGTGGTTTTGAAGGCATTAGTGGTGATGTGGTGGAGAAAGACGGGGTTATGTATGGTGGACGGATGATAAGGGGTTTAGAAGGCGTAGGGGTAAATGTGGTAGAGGTGGATGGTAAAGTGGGGGAGTGGGAGAAGGTGAGAGGGTGTGAAGGCGTAGTAGAAAGTGTCGGTTGATAGGAGGTCGGGGTGCGGATGAGAGGGCGTAATGGTAGTGGAAATGGTGAAGGCGATACCGATGCGGGTTGATGAGAGAGAGGTGCTACCCGGGCAAGGTGAGGGGGTTGCATGACGATAGGGTTGGAGGTATAAAGAATGGAGGTACTTTCCTGGTGCCACACCTGCTCTCTCCCGACTTCCGGGAAGGAGGAGATGGGGTTAACCTGATGATTGGGCTGTTGGTGCTCCGGTAGTGGATTCTGGATTATGCCCATGTCGGGCTGTTGTTGTGGGGCCTGCTGAGGCTGCTGTTGTTGTTGTGGTTGCTGCTGCTGCTGCTGTTGTAACTGCTGCTGTGGCCTCTGAGGAGGTCTCCTAGCCTTGAGAGCCGCGACGTACCGTCTCATCTCATCCCAATCTATTTGATGTTCATCATTCATATCATGGATGTAATCTTTGAAATGGAAGCAGTAATCCACTGTGTGTCCCGGCTGCCTGTGGTAGACGCAGTATTTGGAGGTATCAACATTGGGGGGCCACGCGGGCCTTTCTCTGGGTAGGGCGAGTTGGTTTGATGCCATGAGGGCATTAAAAATATCTGCTAAGGTTTCTGGCAATGGTGGATAGTAGGCTCTCTTAGGACCGAGCGGCCTCCTTTGTTGCTGTTGGGGACCATAGTTCCCCGGGGGTGGAACTTGGTTGTACTGAAGCGGTGGTTGTTGTTGCTGAGGTTGTGGTTGTTGTTGCTGGGGTTGGCGTAATGGAGGCATATTATCCTGGGGTGGATTATTTTGGGGTGGAGGACGGAGAGGGAAAGGACCTGATTGAAGGGGTAGTCGGGGCATTTGTTGAGGCCTTGGGTTGACTGCATAGTTGGCATTGTTGACCGCACTGACTTGCTCATTTGTCACGACCCCTTCTGTGGCTCCGCCCGGGACACCAGCGCCTGTCTTTCTGACCACTTTGGGCTTCGGCGACTCAAACATGTTCATGATGGGGGAGTCTTTTAGCTGGGTTTGGATGTATCGGGCCCTTTCATAGAGTTCCTCCATTGTAGTAAGTTTATTCATGGCGAGGACGTGTCTGAACTGCGGGGTTGCATTAGACACAATCATCTTCACTTGTTCGGGCTCGGAGAGGGTATCCCTTATTCTTTCCGCCAGAGACCTCCATCTATCAGCATATCGGACAAAATCCTCGTCGGGTTTCATCTTTTCGGCCACTAGGTCGGTAATGGAGAGTGAGGGACCGACCCTATCCCTATATTTCTGCAAGAACCTTCTCTGCACTATTTCAAAATTCTCGGCCTCGCGGGGCTCCAGAGAATAGAACCACTCAAGCGCGGGACCATCCAATGATCTCCGAAAGAGGTATGCCAGGGACCTCTGATCGTTTTGCCAATAGGAGGACTCATACATGAAGTCCTTGAGGTGAATGAAGGGGTTGCCGGTACCATTGTATCTGCGGTACGTGGGCATTTCGGAGGGAGGGAGATGAATGACGGGGAGGATTGGCAAAGCAACCTCCGGGGTGGCTTTCACGTCCACCATTCTTCTCAGATTTTGAAACTGCTCGTCCATGCGATTGAACCTATTGAGGAGCGATTGGGCGAGCTCCTCTGGGGGTGAAGGTGGCACTTGCCATTGGGGGAGAAACTGTCTCCCGGAGACTTGAGGGGGAAACCCGGAATGAGAGGGAACTGTCGGACCACCGACAGTTGGCCCTGGCTGAAACGGTGTGTGAGGAACACCGGGAGTTTGAGATTGTGACGGGAATTGGAATGAGGGAGGTTGTTGGCTCGCTTGTCCTTGAAGCGAGGGAGACTGGATGGCTTGCGCCAATGAAGGAGATGGAATGGCCTGCACGGACTCGTGGAGAGGTGCGATAGCCGGAGTTGACTCCTGGGGCGTGGGGGAAACAGATTTCCCCTTTAGAATGGCCTGGAAGGCCCGGAGCTGTTCAGAGGTAAGCTCCGTGTTGGCGAGGACGCCCAGTAAGGAAGTGATATCCTGTGGCGGGGACGTGTCCCCGGCAATAACCTGCACCTCATGCGAGGGGTCATGAGAAGGACCCGAGTCCATAGCATAGACTCGCGGGTCGGCTGTCAAACCACGGCTAGGGTGGTTCTCCTCAGAAGACTCGTGAGACATGCTCACAGTTCTCCCAGAACGCAAAAACATACACTAGCAAGTAGGTAGCAGAGATTATCAAACAAGTGGATGCCTTTACGCCCTTTTTTTTGTTTTGATTTTGATGATTTTTTTTGTGTGTTTTTAGCGAGATCCGAAGTTCACACAAGATAGGGACCCTAGTTTATTTTTGTTTCACCGCCGTGTCAGCTAGGGTCTCTCGTCTCACCACGAATGAAATGACTAACTTCGGGGAACTTCAATGGTACAACCAGCCCAGTGAACGAAGAGGAGATTCTTCGATGTCGGGGACTTACGGAGGTCCCAGTGTAGGAGATTCTAGTCCGTTGAGAGGAATTCCCAAACGGAGAGTCCTTCCTTCACCGGGAAAGGGTGATCCTCAAAAAAAATGAAAAAAAGGATAGAAAAGAGGAATGGATGTATGCAATGGAATGCTGACAGATATATGGAGTGGGAAAACAACAGAAATAACAAACATGTAATAAACAAAGAACCAATCAGAACTGACGGTGCTGCCGTGAGCACAACGGGGGCGCGCGTGGGCGCCAAGGTGGAGAGGCACGGGTGGTGCCGAACTTGCAAGGGTAGCCGGGAGGAAGCAGTAGATGTCCCACCGTGATCGCCAATCTGTGAGCGACGTCACGCGGTTCGGAGTTCGATGGTGCGGGGAAGAGGATGCGGAGAGCGCGCGGGCTCTTCTTTTTGTTTGTTTTGCTGTTTGCTGCAACACAGAGATGAGAGAAGAGAGAGAAGGGGCCACCACGGGAGATTGCTCCGGCGGGGCGAGCGGGACAAGTATAATATAGCAAGATATGGGGTTCAAACGGCCATAGCGGGAAGTGACTCGCCGCGACCTCGGGGGGACGGGAATGGTGCAGAAATTAAATAACAAGAATTGAAACGGCCATTGGGGAAGTGACTCGCCGCGGCCTCGAGAATATGAGCAGAATATAGCAGAATATAAAAGAGAATATAAGAACAGAGATTTAAACGGCCATTGGGGAAGTGACTCGCCGCGGCCTCGAGAATATGAGCAGAATATAACAGAATATAGAGAGAGTATAAGAACGGAAATTTAAACGGCCATTGGGGAAGTGACTCGCCGCTGCCTCGATGATATGAGCAGAATACAACAGAATATAGAGAGAATGTAAGAACGGAAATTTAAACGGCCATTGGGGAAGTGACTCGCCGCGGCCTCGATGATATGAGCAGAATATAACAGGATATAAAGAGAATATGAGAACAGAAATTTAAACGGCCATTGGGGAAGTGACTCGCCGCGGCCTCGATGATATGAACGAAATATAACAGGATATAAAGAGAATATGAGAACAGAAATTTAAACGGCCATTGGGGAAGTGACTCGCCGCGGCCTCGATGAAAAGATGTGATCGCCAGGGGCCGAAAGACCCCAAAATAAGAAAGTGATCGCGCCTACCTCAAGAGCGGGAGATGGCGGGTTGCTTCTTCCTCTCCTTCGGCCGGCCGACGGAGAGGGCTTTCCTCGGCTACCCTTGCAAAACAACGACAAACAAATGACAAGTGGCTTAGAAAGATGAATGTGTAGTATTCATATCCTTGCAATAAAAATGACGAAATAACGGGAAGACACACACCTGGTTGGTGTTATCTTTTAAACCCCTCTCGGACTCGAGTAGGAGGAAAATGAGATGATGGATGCGAGATGATGAATGCAAAGAACTACGAAGAAAAGGAAAGAGTTGGCTTATTGGATGTGCCGGTGGTGAAATTCGGCGGAGCTCCGGCAGCGTGGGACGACGTAGAAGCGCGGTGGATGAAGACGACCTTCCTCTCGCGAGCGTGGGCACCCGAGAAGCCGGCAGAACCTCCACCTACAAAAGACCCCACGGGTTAGAAAAATGACTCCGTAGCCTCTGGGCTCCGGCAGCCTATCGGATCACTGCCTGGCTCTCCCAGAACTGAGGGGGTGGGTCTCTATTTATAGAGCTCCGGAAGGTGGAGGTGTCCAGGACCCTGGACACCTCCATCAGGGCCGAAATAATATTTTATTCTATTTTTATTGATTTTTTTAGAATACTTTTATGGGGGCGTCCAGGGTCCCGGACGCCTCTAACAAGTCCACCGAAAACCGACGACGGCCGCACGCGGTTTGGCACAACGCGTGGTTTTGTGAGCGGCGCCTCGTGATTCAGAAATGGGCGCGTCTAGTCAGCTGGACGTCTCTAAATTTGGCTTTTTTCACACACGACAAACCGTCGTTCGGTGGGCGGCGCCCGTGAGTGAGTTGATGGAGGCGTCCACAGGCCTGGACGCCTCCATTAATATATATATTTTATTATTTTTCTTTTGTCTTTTATACCAGGCTTGGCATGTTGATTTTTTTTATTTGTTTTTATGGAGGCGTCCAGGGGCCTGGACGCCTCCATTAATATATATATTTTTTATTTGTTTTTATGGAGGCGTCCAGAGGCCTGGACGCCTCCATTAATATGTATTTTTTTATTTATTTTATTTGTTTTTGTATGCCAACTGGCATTTTACACTTATTATTTTTTTTATTTTTATTTTTATGGAGGCGTCCAGGGTCCTGGACGCCTCCATAAATATATATATTTTTTATATTTTATATTTGGTTTTGGGCCCTGAGAAAAGAATAAAACAAATTAAAATAATGGGGGCGTCCAGAGGCCTGGACGCCCCCATTAAGACCCACCCGGGTCCTCAAATCAGGCGTCGGCGGCCGCCCGGCAGACCCCCTTCTTGATTCCGGAACCTCTTGATGCGTCTGACTGGTGTTGATGCCGTCCGAATGCCGTGACGAGACGATTCCGGATGCCGAAAAAGGCGGAAGAAGACTCAGGAAAAGGAAGCGCTCGAGCGATTCGAAATGCGTAGGCCATCGCGGGGCGTCGTATAGTAATATGAGACTTTCTCATGAGACGTCAAGAATGGCGTGTCTACAGGTGGGTCAAGTTTTTCGAAGAACAAGAAACCGAAGGAAGGCGGGAAGAAGGTAGGACCAGCTGCTCCACCTAAAGCAGTCTGCAAGTATTGTGACCGTCCAGGTCACAAGATGGAGGAGTGTTGGCACAAATTGGGCACTTGTCTGAGATGTGGTAGCAGGGACCACAGAATCCCCGAGTGTCCCCTTATTAATGAACAGGTGACAACTGACGTGCCGCAAGGAAGTCAAAGGCGGCAGGGCAAGCTTCAAGCCCTCCAAGAGGCAGAGACTGAGACCGAGGCTACCGAGGAAGGAGGTATTGTCGAAGGTACCCTTACTATTCTTTCCAAGCCAGCATTTGTACTTTTTGACACTGGAGCCACTCATTCTTTTATATCTCTGAAATTTGCTAAGACTTTATCTGTGGAACCATTATTATTGGATTCTCATATTGTGATATCAACCCCTATTGGTTCGGGGTCCGAGATTCAACCATATTACCCTTCTAGTGAAGTTTTGATTAATGACTATAACTTATCTGCTGATTTGGTATGCATGAAGATGAAGGATTATGATGTGATTTTAGGAGCAGATTGGTTAGCGAGACATGGTGCTAGTGTCCATTGTAAATCAGGAATGGTATCTTTCACTGGACGTCCTGGACTTTCCTTTCTGGCTCTAGACAATCTAAGTATGTGCCGCTCATTTCGGCACTCTGGGCAGATAAACTGTTAAGAAAGGGGTGCCAGGCTTTCTTGGCTTTGGTTTCCTTGACTGATAAGAAGGAAGTGGAGTTATAGGATATCTCGATTGTTCGGGATTTTTCAGAAGTGTTTCCTAAGAAATTGCCAGGTCTTCCCCCTGAGAGGGAGGTGGTTTTCTCCAATGATTTAATTCCTGGCGCTTCACCTGTTTCTAAGGCCCCCTATCGGATGTCCCCTGCTAAGTTAAGGGAATTGAAGAATCAATTGTTGGAATTGCTAGAAAAAGGATTTATTCATCCGAGTACTTCCCGGTGGGGTGCTCCTGTACTCTTTGTAAGAAAGAAGGATGGTTCATTAAGGTTATGTATTGATTATCGCCAGTTGAACCTGCTCACTGTGAAGAACAAGTATCCTTTACCCAGGATTGACGAGTTGTTTGATCAGATATCTGGAGCTCAGTATTTCTCTAAGATCGATCTCAGATCGGGGTATCACCAGTTGAGGATAAAGGACGAGGATATTTTTAAGATGACATTTCGTAGCAGGTATGGGCATTTTGAATTTGTTGTCATGCCGGTTGGACTAACAAATGCTCCTGCAGCTTTTATGCAGCTAACGAATAGTGTGTTCCGACCCTACTTAGATCAGTGGGTCGTAGTATTCATTGATGATATTTTAATATACTCAAGAAGCAAGGAGGAGCATGAAGAGCACTTGAGGATGGCGTTGCAAATCCTAAAGGATCATCAGTTATACGCCAAGTTCAGTAAATGTGAGTTCTAGTTGCAAGAGGTATCTTTTCTAGGGCATATTATTTCTAAAGATGGAATTTCAATGGACCCTTCTAAAGTAGAGGCAGTACGTAATTGGGAAAGGCATGTTAATGTAACTGAGATCAAGAGTTTCTTAGGATTAGCAGGTTATTATCAGAGGTTCATTAAGGACTTCTCCAAGATTGTAGTACCCTTGACTAGGTTAACTCGTAAGGAGAATTGATTCGAGTGGTCAGAAGATTGTAAAAAGAGTTTTCAGACCTTGAAGGAGTGTTTGACCATTGCCCCAGTTTTGGCTTTACCTTTTGGAGAAGGAGGTTTTGAAGTATACACTAATGCTTCAGGAATCGGCTTAGGTTGCGTGTTGATGCAATGAGGGAGAGTAATAGCTTATTCCTCCAGACAGTTGAGAAAGCATGAGGAGAATTACCCTATTCATGACTTGGAACTAGCAGCAGTTGTGTTTGTTCTAAAAATTTGGAGACATTACCTATATGGAGAAACTTTCACGGTATACTCAGATCATAAGAGCCTTAAATATTTGTTTTCTCAGAAGGAGTTGAACATGAGGCAGAGAGGGTGGCTGGAATACCTAAAGGATTTCGACTTCTCTATTGAATATCATCCCGGAAAAGGGAATGTTGTAGCGGATGCTTTAAGCAGGAAGCCGATAGCTAGATTAGCAAGTTTGATGCTTCAAGAATGGATGTTGCTAGAGCAATTTGCAAGCTTAGATCTTAATGTCACAGAAAAGGAGGATCGGGTTATGGTTACTCACATCCAGCTTTATTCAGAATTATTGGCAGAGATTAGGCAGCTACAGGGTGATGACCCGTTACTAGTAGAAATCAAAGAGCAGTTGGCTAGTCGCCCAGATTTGCGTTAGCTGATGATGGTAGACTGTTGTTTCAAGGTAGAACTTGTGTTCCTGATTTTGCAGAAATAAAGAGAAATATTTTCGAGGAAGCTCATAAGTCTAAATATACTATTCAACCAGGAGCCACAAAGATGTATCGAGATTTGAAGAGAACTCTGTGGTGGCCGAACATGAAGAGAGAAGTGGCCGAATTTGTAAGCATGTGTTTAGTATGTCAGCAAGTCAAAGTTGAACATTTCAGGCCTGCTGGGAAATTAAAGCCCCTTGAAATACCTCAATGGAAGTGGGAGAGTGTCGGTATGGATTTTATTATGGGTTTGCCCAAAACTCGTGGCAGCTTTGATGCAATTTGGGTGATTGTTGATCGTCTGACAAAGTCTGCGCATTTCCTACCTATTAAGTCTAAATGGACAGTAGATGTGTTGGCTGCCCTATACATGAAGGAAATAGTGAGGTGACATGGAGTCCCTGTATCCATCATATCTGACAGAGACCCCAGATTTACCTCTCACTTTTGGAAAAGACTGCAAGCATCATTGGGAACTCGTTTGAACTTCAGTACAGCTTTTCACCCTCAGACTGACGAGCAGACCGAGAGAACAAATCAGATTGTCGAAGACATGTTGAGAGCTTGTATGATTGACTTTGGAGGCAATTGGCATGAACATTTGCCTTTGATTGAGTTTGTGTACAATAACAGTTACCAATTCAGCATACAGATGGTACCATTTGAGGCTTTGTATAGGATAAGCTATAGATCCCCTCTTTGTTGGGGTGAAGTCGGTGAGAAGAAATGGCTCGGACCAGATCTTGTTTCAGAGTCGTCTAAAAACATTCAGGGCATTAGAGATCGATTTAAAATTGCTCAATCCAGGCAGAAGAGATATGCTGATAATAGAAGAAGGGATTTGGAGTTTCAGGTCGGAGAGCATGTGTTTCTGAAGGTTTCACCATCAAGAGGAATCATAAGATTTGGAATACGAGGCAAGTTGAGCCCAAGATTTGTTGGCCCATTTGAAATCTTGGAGAGGATAGGCGAAGTTGCCTATAGGTTGGCATTACCACCACAATTATCAGGCATTCATAACGTGTTCTATGTGTCTATGCTACGGAAGTATGTATACGACCCTTCACACATCATCCAGCATGCTGATTTGGAATTGAAAGAAGATCTATCTTATGAAGAAAAGCATGTCAAGATTTTGGACTACAAGCAGCAGCAACTCAGGAACCGATCCATTCCGATGGTCAAAGTCCAATGGAGTCGGCGTGGAACAGAGGAGGCAACGTGGGAGACCGAGGAAACAATTAGAAAGTTGTATCCTGATTTTCTCTAAGGTTAGTTTTTGTAGATTCAGTGAATTTGGGGACCAAATTCCTTAAAATGGGGGAGGCTATAGCATCCTGAATTTTTATATTAATATATTGCCATATTATTCAACTATTTTCTTAGCTCAAATTCTAATAAATTTTATTAAAATATGGAAAAATATATATTTTGTGTAAAATTTAATTTCCAACGATTTTGTCTTCAGGAAGGAACCCGGAATAAAATTGGTTAAGGCCCAATTTCACAATTTAAGCTGAAAATCGTTGTTTTGAGAGCCCAAACTAATCATCCTTAATTGGACCCAAATTCTTGCCTAATTGGGCCTTGTTTGGAAACAAACCGTAGCCCAATTATAGAGGATCATTTTCCCTCTGAAAACCCTAACTCTAGAGTCTTTGATTGGCGACGGCGGCGGCGGATTAGAATCTTCCCTGAAATTTTCGTCGTTTTTCCTCTTTGGACTCTCCACCCGAATTCGATCGCTTGAGGCATCCTTAGATTCTTTAAATAGAGGACTTTCTACCCCTTGAAACCCTATTTGCTCCAGCGGCTAGTGGCATGATCGATCGTGACCAGACGGGGGGGAATTTGGGCGTTCTATGAGCAGCCGGATTAAGGTTCCGGTGACCCTCTTTCTTCTTCCTCTTTCCAGTGACTAAAGGTAGGTGTCTCTCAGGCTGAACTAAAAATTAATTATAACCTCTTGTTCATCCCCGTGAGCTCTTTCCATTGATACCTAATTGCCCAACTTTCATACACCATGATGATCGAATTTCTTTAATTACTCAAGGGTATACCTGAAAGGTTAATTTCCATGTTAACTCGTTTTATGTTTAATTAAGTCACTTTAAATTTTAATTGAAGCATGTGATCTTATGCGGTTTTGAATGCTCTTTCTAATGGTAGTAGTTTCCCTAATTTTTATTCAACCTAACGCTTGAAATCGAAGTTTTAATCATGGTGTGTCGAGGTTTGCCGTTGCCAGAGTCTCGGGTTGGTAAACGGTCCTACCAGGAATCGCTAGAACATTAGCGGTCATACGATAGACCGTTTCCTAGGTCTGGCGGCCTAACGATTAACCGCTTTGCCCCTACGTTTTCAATATATATATATATATATATATATATATATATATATATATATATATATATATATATATATATATTTCAAATGATAAACGGCCGTACGATAGACCATTTCGTACCTTCAGGCGGCCTATATATAAATCGTTTTTGGCTTCTGACAGTAAGATGTTAAACTTGTTTTATGCATTTTTAACTAGAAATTTACCCTGGTTAACATGATAGTTTGACCAGGAACTGTGTAGAACGAAGTATTAGCTTAGTATCATGGTTATAGACCTTAAATTTTCATTATATACATGGAAGTTACTTTGACTATCATAAGTAGAATGATCATGTGAAATTGGTAGAACTTGGATATTAACCTTGTAATCTTAAACCATGCTATTCATAAATTGCTTACATTGAGTTCTAATATCATTGTTTGACAGTCATGCCACTCCGGTGGAATTGACTGACCGCACCGTTCACGTTTTTCATATTTTATATAGCCTCAATCTTATAATAGTTGGGACTCTCCGTCGGATATTCCTTCCGTCGGACTAGGACCACTATTATGAGACCTCCGTAAGTCCCCGTGAGCCTGGGATTCCCACCAAGACGTCGGGTGGGTTGTACCCAAAAGACCAGAACCTACGGGCTTGATTTGATTTGTGTTTTGGGCCAGTCCAATGTCCGGACTGTTCTGAACATCTAGCGGCCCACCTTGAGACCGCTAAGAGACCCTTCGTGGCCCAGGGTTAGACCGTTAGTCGTTCCTTGGCCTGGTTAGTAATTAGCTTGGGTTAGTCAGATTCTTGAACCCAATCAATTCTAACATGGCTAAGTCCTCTCTGTTGACTTTAGCTTCGTGGGTTGAACTCTAGTTTGGACCCATTCTGTCTCAGACTGAATTGAGGGATTTTCTTTTGTTCAATTAAAAAGCCTTGTAATACTCAACCAGTAGCGGTCTAGGGATGGACCGTTAGTTTCACGCCCCGAGCGCGGAAGATACCCGGATGCGTGACGCGTCTATATCGATCGTGTCGTTCATGTAGAATCAGAGCGCGCATATTTCTTGATAATTCATTTCTAATTAGGAATTTGAACATAGATATAGTCTAAGATGACAATTCATTTCCACTTAACCAAATGACAATAACAAGAATTATTCATAGGCTACAAGATCATAACCGACTTAATTAGATTATACAAGCCCTTAACATAACTGAAAAAAATACAAGTAGGTGCTGCAAATACAAAAGACACGTCTACCGTCGATACATTAACTCTAGCACTCATCACTCAGTATCGATCCCGTCCGGGTAATAGTCGATGTCCATTTTACCTAAAAATTTTAGGAAGTAACTGGATGAGCGAATCGCTCAGTAGGAATTACATCTCAAATTCAAGCGGTCTTTACGTGAATTACACTTTGCATGTATTATCAGTATGACTATGCATGACGTACGTATAAAAGAATCGGTATACAGGTAAGTCTAGACATGATGAATAATAAGGGATCAATATTTAAGAACTGTATAAAGCGAGTATATCAAGATTTCAAGTATTTGACAAGTAGTATTTCAAGGACTTATAAATGTAAATGCCACGTCGGGGCAAGCAGGGATTCGTGTACGATTACGTAAGTACGAGAATTGTACAAGTATATCTCAGGTACGAGCAAGTAAAAGTGTAATACAAGCAAGTAAAGTCAAGTACGTATCAGTAGAATTGGCTATTTCAATCAAGCAAGTAACTCACCCTTTCTCGGGCCACAAGTCAAGTAATTGCCCGTTCCGGGCCACGCAAGTTGAGTCAAGTGAGTAAAGAGAGAGTAGGGTGGAGTGTCTCAAGTCAAACAAGTACTCTAGTGCAATGCTAAACACCATGGTCAATAAACTCCCATGGGCACAAGTACCTTCGGGTGCTCCTCCCATGATGTGACACAAACCCCTTGGGGGTGGCAGCCACTTGACCAATGCACCTTGGACCTAGATTTGCAAGCAATCGAACCGATCGGCGAACCCACTCAAGCGGACTCACCCATGTAGCGCACACTCGTGCCCATAGGCAACTCGACGATAGTGAAGAGGGTCCGGGATGGGACCTCGCTGTTCCAGGGTTTGGCTCACTTGAGATTGAACCCCTAAAGGCCTGGGATGCCCCAATTCTGTGGGCGGCCAGCACGCCAAGGGCGTGGGATGTAGTGGCTCTCTCACAACTCGCTCCGCGGTGGCACTCAAATTGATGATATTTTGAGATCGGGCACTCACTCACCGACCGACGGCACTAAGAAGCAATACTAGTTAAGCAAGAAGTGCTGACCAAGAGGAGTGCAACCAGGAGCTCACCTGATCAGCGTGAAGACGCCGATCCCGGCCGGAGACGAGGGCGAGCGGGGAAGTGTGGGTTCCCCGCACACTGCGCCGATGAAGCTTGATCCTTGTTTAAATTATACAACCACTACGCCTCACACAGGAGGGTGGACTTGGGGTGGGGATTTCAGTAGTACAATGCAAACACCACCTCCATGCAGGGAGGGGTGCTAAGCCAGCCAGGCGGGGAGGGGAGATTCGCTCGAATCGCGCCGACGGATCACCCGACCGAATCTGCCCGTGTCTTGAGCAGCAAGATAGGGGATCGGTGTAGCAGCCTCTGTGCGCTCCTCCGGACTCAGAACTTGACGAGACTGGTGCTGGAATGACGCTGACAGACCCAGGTACGCCTGTGAATTTTTGTGGGCGGTTCCCGCGTCGCCTCTTATCAGAGTGGACCCTAGAACAGGTTCTCAGAGTTCAGGTTCAGGCTGGCCCAAATTGTTGCAGCTGTTTGTAGAAGGTACCACGATCACTCCCGAAGTCTGAATGAGGCGAGGCCAAGTCAAGGACGTCCGTGGATGAGTATTCTTCGAGCAGATACCAAGAACAGCACCAGAGGATGTCGGGGTGGTGAGGAGGAGTCCGTTGAGTGAGGCAGTGTCGGGGCAGGACCCAAATGGACTGTCTGCGCACCCGTGGGAGAAAAATTAAAAAGAACACTTCCTGATGCCGAACGGGATGCCGCTTGTTGGTGGTGGTGGATGACTCGCGGATGCAGCTCTCGGCCAAGTGGTGCCTCCAGAAGTTGAAGGATGTGGCCGTGGTAGCTTCTGCACTGCAGCTCAGGTCCAGGTTCTGGTCCTTGTTGCACAGTTGGACGAGAACAGACACCACGAACTGTAGCGAAGTCGGAATGAGACGATTCTACCTCGCTTGCGAAGAAGACTCGTAGACCTTTCCGGCGATGTATGGTGTACCTCCAGAATACGTCGGACAACTCCGTAGCAGCCTCTACAAGTTGAGCTCCAACTACTGCCTGCGAATTGAGATGGATAGGGTGGTGAAAGGTGATGGGAGACGAAGTAGATGGGGTGGGAAATGGGGTGGATGGGTGTGGGGATGGCACCTGACTATGTGGGGGTCTGTTAGGGGGTGATACAAGGTGTGGGAGGGGCAGAAAGGGGGCTGGGAGGTGGTCTAGCAAGTGGAGGAAGGGGGAGCTGCGAATTTGGGTTGGGAATGAGAGAGGGAGGAGAGATCTCTCCTTTGGTTTGAATGTGTGGTTAATGGAGGGTTTAATTCTGGTCTAAGGAATGGGAAGGAGTGTCTTGGGGATGTGAATGGGTGCTTGGGAGATGGGATTCTCCCTTGGGAAAATGAAAGGTTGTATGGGGAAGGGGAAAGGTTGCTTAGGAGGAGGGAGAGGTGCCTAGGAGAAGGGGATTCCACCTAGGGGTTGGAGGGGGATTAAATGAGAGGTATGGGGAAGGGGGAGGGGCCTTAATTAGAGGTGAATAGGGAGGAGAGAGAGTGAATTTCGAAATTTGGAGAGAGGAGGAGAGAGAATGGGGTTCGCCCCCTTTAGAGAGAGAGAGAGAGAGAGAAATAGAGCTAGAGAGAGAGGGAGAGAGATGCACAAATGCTTTGGCAAACTTTTATCAATACTTCATTAGCTTACAAATGAGGGATTGGGGTCTTATTTATAGGGATCTCACAATTTAACTTAAGTCCCTGACTTTTGGACTACTAACACTAAACCAAGGGGAAGGGGGCGCCCCTGGGCCTAGCCCATATAATTGGGCCCAATTACACACATAATGACATAAGACTTAGGTAAATAGCTACCTAACCTAGGTATTGGACTCAAATAAAAGGAAAAGTACATGATAAGAAAATGAAAATTACATCATATGACTCGAAATAAAGTGGTGAACAAGATGTAGCATAGGTGGCGAGCATCGGGATCCTCGATCAAATGAAATTGCTGGTGATGTCCTCATCATACCCCCGGGGTGCGAAAAACTCGACTCCGCCGAGTATGGGCCCACCGGGGAAGTGGTCCTCTCAAGCAGCTCAGAGTGAGCCTCAACCTCCAAACTCTACCCTGCGTCCGCAACCAGGGGACGGTCCTTCATCCTCTCGAGGTGGCTCACGCGCACCCTCTTGCTGGCGATGGAACCCTGCTTGCCTAGTACTGCCTCCGTGTGCACACGTCGGACTCTCAGGATGATTTTTGGTGGCTCTCCGAGGGTGTCTCTCTCAAAGGAAGATAAAGGCTCGAGGCACTCACTAGGATCCGTCGCGGTGCCCATATAGGGTGCCGGATCCGCAACGTGGAAAATGGGGTGAATCCCAAAACCCATTATTAAGTCCAACCCGTTAGCCGGGTTGCCAAAGTCACTCGGAACTTGAGAAGGTCCAAGTCCTCGTGCCCTCGAATTGGAGGTGACCCTAGGGTAGAGCCACTCCAATGTCATCATCACCAGATTGCCTACTTGGAATTCCAAGTGGTGCTCGTGAGCTCTTGCCCGCTCTTTGTGAACCTCACCGCTCGTCAAGAATTGCTTGCGTGTATGCTCATGCCATGCATCATGATGCGGTGAGTGGGTGTGACAGAGGATAGCATGCAAAGGTGGACCGGGGCAACCGTACATGGACCTATCATGCATAGATGTGATGAAGACTTTCATGGACTCAGGGGGGCCGGGGCAACCATAGGTGGATCTAGCTTGCTTAGGTTTCCTATCAAGGTGGGTGAAGACTGGGGGTCCGGGACATCCAAACGTGGCCCTATCATGCATAGGTTCTCTGCGGAAGGTTGGAGGACCGGGGCATCCACATGTGGTCCTAAAATGCATGTGTCTCCTAACAATGTTGACTTCTATAGGGGGTCCAGGACACCCAAATGTGATCCTACCATGCCACTCTACCCAAACGTTGAGTCTTATCTTCCAAAGCGTGGGTGTTGACAAGGAGGGGTTTGGTTCAACTTTGGTGTAATGGTCTCGGCAAGGGGCGAGGCTTAGGAATTCTTTGGAGAAATGGGACAAGGATGGCAAGTTTGGGGGTTCCCATGCGGAGGGATCAAATGGGTCAAGTATGGTTAGGCCCTTGGTGAAGGGGGTGTTTTCAATCCCATGGATCAAGAAAGTCCATTCCATAGATTCCCTAATGTAGGTTGGGACCTCGTCAACGGGAAAATTGAAGGGTGTGAGTGGTGGGTGTTGCTCGCCCCAAGGGATCAGTTTGAGGCCTACTAGGCATGTAGTGGTGTGGGAGCAATGGGCCTGGTTGCGTATAATGAAATGGCCCTTGGGATTGGATGAGGGGTGGGCAATGGTGAAGGAGGGAAAGTGGCCAGGTTGGCATTGGGGCTCCCAAGGGAATAGGTCACAAGGATGTAGGTGGGCTTGGCTTGTGGGGAAGGATGCTTCTTCCATTTCTAGACTTATAGTATTCCAAGTCACACACTGCCTAGTGCAGACTGTGCACTAGTTACCTAGTGGGACAATCACCAAGGTTGACTCCCTAGATGGGGTGCCCTTTTCTTGAGGGACGTGGGGGTCATAGAGTTGGTTTTGGCAAAATTCTTCGAGTTCGGGCAGGATCAATAATAGCTTGCTTGTGCAAGGACCTTTAGTGTAAATGGAGGTGATGGATCCAATAGAGGTGTGTGAGAAACTAAGGTATCCAGTGTCGCTTTCCCCTAAGGCCAGCAGGTTTGTTACCTCTATTTGCCGTAGTACTCCCCTAATCAAGTCCCTCAGGGTCCCTACAAGGTATAATGAATGGTAGGTTGTGTGGAGGTGTGGGGTGGGCACGATTGGGTTGTGGTTATCCATGGAGGGGCGTGTGACGCGGAGGAGGAGGTTTTGCTTTAGCCACTCTATGAGGGGTTCCCCTAAAGTTACAATTCTCATGGAGGGATGGGTGGGGGGACTTGGTTGGTCATCTTGTAACTCTCGGGGTGGTGAACATGGGTGGACTTGGGTTGGGTTTGGTCGGGGAAGTTCTTGGGTTGGAGTTGGGGTCGGGGGTTGAAGATCGGTTGGTTGAAGAGGTTTGGATTGGGGTGCGTAGATCTTTCTAAGATTGGCCCTCATTTCATCCCAAGATTCAATGGGCGCTTCCCCTTTGGCTTCTCTCAATCCTACAATGTTCTCCCATTCTTTCCTAGCTTGGCGCCAGAGCAAACTCTTGGCATAGTTGACTTTCATAGGCCCTGATAGAGTGAACCTCCCAAAGTGTCGATCTATGGAGTCCTCCCACTCTATATATATACTAGGGCGAGTTCCATCAAACACAAAGGCTTCTAATGGGCCTAAGAGTAGCGAATATGCCAAGTATGAGGTAGTCATGATGGAGGACAAGTGTGATGCATGCAATGGCCCTAGGACAAGACTTAGTAGAGACAAGTCTAGAACCTGGCTCTGATACCAATTTGATGTGACACAAACCCCTTGGGGGTGGCAGCCACTTGACCAATGCACCTTGGACCTAGATTTGTAAGCAATCGAACCGATCGGCGAACCCACTCAAGCGGACTCACCCGTGTAGCGCACACTCGTGCCCATAGGCCACTCGACGATAGTGAAGAGGGTCCGGGATGGGACCTCGCTGTTCCAGGGTTTGGCTCGCTTGAGATTGAACCCCTAAAGGCCTGGGATGCCCCAATTCTATGGGCGGCCAGCACACCAAGGGCGTGGGATGTAGTGGCTCTCTCACAACTCGCTCCGCGGTGGCACTCAAATTGATGATATTTTGAGATCGGGCACTCACTCACCGACCGACGGCACTAAGAAGCAATACTAGTTAAGCAAGAAGTACTAAGCAAGAGGAGTGCAACTAGGAGCTCACCTGATCGGTGTGAAGACGCCGATCCCGGCCGGAGACGAGGGCGAGCGGGGAAGTGTGGGTTCCCCGCACACTGCGCCGATGAAGCTTGATCCCTGTTTAAATTATACAACGACTACGCCTCACACAGGAGGGTGGACTTGGGGTGGGGATTTCAGTAGTACAATGCAAACACTACCTCCATGCAGGGAGGGGCGTTAAGCCAGCCAGGCGGGGAGGGGAGATTCGCTCGAATCGCGCCGACGGATCACCCGACCGAATCTGCCCGTGTCTTGAGCAGCAGGATAGGGGATCGGTGTAGCAGCCTCTGTGCGCTCCTCCAGACTCAGAACTTGACTAGACTGGTGCTGGAACGACGCTGACAGACTCGCCTGTGAATTTTTGTGGGTGGTTCCTGCGTCGCCTCTGCTCAGAGTGGACCCCGGAACAGGTTCTCAGAGTTGAGGTTCAGGCTGGCCCAGATTGTTACAGCTGCTTATAGAAGGTACCACGATCACTCCCGAAGTCTGAATGAGGCGAGGCCAAGTCAAGGACGTCCGTGGATGAGTATTCTTTGAGCAGATACCAAGAACAGCACCAGAGGATGTCGGGGTGGTGAGGAGGAGTCCGTTGAGTGAGGTAGTGTCGGGGCAGGACCCAAATGGACTGTCTACGCACCCGTTTGAGAAAAATTGGAAAGAACACTTCCTGATGCCGAACGGGATGCCGCTTGTTGGTGGTGGTGGATGACTCGCGGATGCAGCTCTCAGCCAAGTGGCACCTCCATAAGTTGAAGGATGTAGCTGTGGGAGCTTCTGCACTGCAGCTCAGGTCCAGGTTCTGGTCCTTGTTGTGCAATTGGACAAGAACAGGCACCACGAACTATAGCGAAGTCGGAATGAGACGATTCCACCTCGCTTGCGAAGAAGACTCGTGCACCTTTCCGGCGATGTATGGTGTACCTCCAGAAGACGTCGAACAACTCTGGAGCAGCCTCTGCAAGTTGAGCTCCAACTGTTGCCTGCGAATTGAGATGGATAGGGTGGTGAAAGGTGATGGGAGACGGAGTAGATGGGGTGGGAAATGAGGTGGATGGGTGTGGGGATGGCACCTGACTATGTAGGGGTCTGTTAGGGGGTGATACAAGGTGTGGGAGGGGCAGAAAGGGGGCTGGGAGGTGGTCTAGCAAGTGGAGGAAGGGGGAGCTGCGAATTTGGGTTGGGAATGAGAGAGGGAGGAGAGATCTCTCCTTTGGTTTGAATGTGTGGTTAATGGAGGGTTTAATTTTGGTCTAGGGAATGGGAAGGAGTGTCTTGGGGATGTGAATGGGTGCTTGGGAGATGGGATTCTCCCTTGGGAAAATGAAAGGTTGTATGGGGAAGGGGAAAGGTTGCTTAGGAGGAGGGAGAGGTGCCTAGGAGAAGGGGATTCCACCTAGGGGTTGGAGGGGGATTAAATGAGAGGTATGGGGAAGGGGGAGGGGTCTTAATTAGAGGTGAATAGGGAGGAGAGAGAGTGAATTTCAAAATTTGGAGAGAGGAGGAGAGAGAATGGGGTTCGCCCCCTTTAGAGAGAGAGAGAGAGAAATAGAGCGAGAGAGAGAGGGAGAGAGATGCACAAATGCTTTGGCAAACTTTTATCAATACTTCATTAGCTTACAAATGAGGGATTGGGGTCTTATTTATAGGGATCCCACAATTTAACTTAAGTCGCTGACTTTTGGACTACTAACACTAAACCAAGGGGAAGGGGGCGCCCCTGGGCCTAGCCCATATAATTGGGCCCAATTACACACATAATGACATAAGACTTAGGTAAATAGCTACCTAACCTAGGTATTGGACTCAAATAAAAGGAAAAGTACATGATAAGAAAATAAAAATTACATCATATGACTCGAAATAAAGTGGTGAACAAGATGTAGCATAGGTGGCGAGCATCGGGATCCTCGATCAAATGAAATTGCTGGTGATGTCCTAATCATCCCAAGACCAGATCGGGCCCTATATGCACAGCATTTCATGTATTACTTTTGACATCCACTCTCATTTTATAGCCAATATAGAGTTTCAAGGGTTGCCTTAGTAGGATATACAAGGTAGATTTTTATGGAATGGAATTCAAGGACTCATAATATGTAAGAAAATGACTTAGGGTTGCGTCGGTATAAACCACGATAGAAATGAGGGAAAAAGTATTAATATATATACTTTTTCCTAAACAAAAACTCTCTATAGTAAGGTTAAACAAAAGTTAGAACATCCTATATGGGCCATTATACAAATATGCCAGTTTACTATTTAAGAATACTATTCAATTACTATTTAGATTACTATTCATTACTATTTATCACTATTCACTACTATTCACTTACTATTCATTTACTATTGAAAAATACTATTCACCCCAAATAACGCCCTTCACTAAGTCCACGACTATTTAAACAGTCGTGACTTTTAAGTTTATGTATATATTAATTATATTAATCATCCATGTTAAAAATTTAATAGATGTGAATCATGATACCTAATCTAATCCACGAGCATACCGTTAGATTCCTTATATTTTTCTCTACCTATTTACGTGTCTATATCAAAAAAATTCTTTTGTTTGAAAAAGTGACACTATTCATTGAAATAGTGACTCTGGTGCTTTTCACCGGGCAAGTACATTATGTGACTCAAAATACTATTCATACACTATTCAATCAGTAAGAATTTCTCAGAAATAGAAAGTAAGGATATGAACAGGTAGAGGAAATTCTCGGGAGTTCAAAATCGTGCTCATACGAAATTGTTGGGTTTTACTATTCAATAAATTGAGGTGATTTACACCGGGTAAGTACATTCCGTGACTCAAAATACTATTCAAACACTATTCATTTTTAATACTTTCAGTAAATCAAGAATTAAGTACATGGTCAAATAAAGAAAAATATGAGGGTTCCAGAATCATGTTCATGCAGGAGTTTCGTGATTGGGTTAAAAAGTTATAATTGTCTGAATATGGTGGCTCGGCAATATGAGTCATGGTTTACTATTTAAACACTATTCATTTTTAATTCTTTCAGTAAATCAGGAATCGAGGACATGGACAGGTAGAGAAAAATCTCAGGATCACAGAACTATATTCATGTAAAATTTTCATGGTTTAGTTTAATAGTTATAGATTTTAGAATGTGTTGATCTACTAATTACTAGAAATTCCATAGAATGGAATTGACGTCATTGTACAAGTCTTCATTTAATTAAAGACTTGATGGCTGCCGTCATTTGAAGAATTGACGCATGGGGGTTGCCCAACCTTTCAAATTTTTGATTTTTCAAAAGATATATATACATAGTGAAATTGGCGCCCACTTGCACAGTCTTCAATTAATTAAAGACTTAAGGGCTGTCGCTATTTAAGTAAATGGCGCCCTGGCTTGGGGCGTCATTTATAGTGGGTGATTTTCACCCAGCAGGTACGTTTTGTGACTCAAGTTACTGTTCATTTCGAAAAAAGTTTCTCGAAATTCGAAAGTGAGGACATGAATATGTAGTATAAATCATCGGGAGTCCATAAACATGTTCATGTATAATTACTGAGTTCTGGTTTTACAGATATGAATTTTCCAATGATATATCTTTAAATTTCTCAAGAATGAAACTGACGCCCTCATGGAAGGCTTCATTTAATTGAAGACTTCAGGGGTGCCGTCAATTAAGTACAGGTTCAACCCTTCCCTGAGTTGTACTTCGCACCAGAACCGTAAGTTCTGTGATACAAGTCACTATTCATTTCTCCAAAGTTTCTCTGAATCAGAATCCGAAGACATGGTTAGATGGAGAAAAATCTCAAGGTCACAAAAATATGTTCAGTCAAAATTTTCATGGTCCGGTTTATTAGTTATAGATTTTTGAATGTTTTGATTTATTGATTTCTAAAAATTCCAGGAAATTGAATTGACGACATAGGTCATGTCTTTAATTAATTGACGCCCTTGCGGGTAGTCTTCAATTCAGTAATTGACGCCCTGGTCAGGGGCGCCTCTTACAAAAGGTGGTGCACTATTCATCACTATTCATCAGTGTAAAAAAGGTTCTGACTCATAAAGTAATTGTACGAATATGTTGAGAAAAATATCAGGATTCTAAAAACATGTTCATGTAAAATTTTGGTGCTTTAGTTCGATAGTTATTGATTTTTGAATGTGTTGGATTTATCAATTCTCAAAAATTTCAGAAATTAAAATGACGACACTGGGGGTGTCTTCATTTAAATCACGACTACGGGCGCACTCTTCAATTTCGAAATTGGCGCCCTTGTCATGGGCGCCATTTACAAAATGGCTGGGGCCCTCCGGATTTTTAAACATGAACGTATTAGTGTAACAGAGGCTATATATTAAGGTTTTAAAATATGGTTAATAATACTGAAAAACTAATATGCTCAAAAACTCGTGAAAACTCATGAAATCATGCTTAACAGACTATGTTGAACTCATAAAGATCATGATAATATGTAACAGGCTATTAAACTAACATGATATATACATGATTATTGCTTGATTCAGATGATATATAGCATGGTTGACTAGTTAATCGAACTCTAAGCATGCATTAGTTAACCTATTTAGCTACTGGTTAGGCAAGAATTTGAGAACACATATCTTTTGACGTGTGATACGAGGTTCAGAAGCTGCAGCAGGATCGCAGCAGGATATAGCCTCGGGAAGAAGACGCTTCTGCAGCACTGCAGTAGCCTCTGATAGTGCTACGGATGGGATTAGTTATAGGAAGAATCATAAGGCATTGGTTAATGCCTTGTGCGTCCTGCTGAGTGGGCATTGTTTTTGTTACGCCCCGAGCACGGAAGATACCCGGTTCGTGGGCAGCTTATATAGAATCATTCAATCAGAGCAGTATACATATTTTTTTTTTGACAAAAGATAGAGTGCGCAAATTATCTAAATCATAACTAAGATTTAATTCCCAAAACGATACCAATGTCCAAGATGACAATTTATTCGATTAAGCAAACGGTGATAGGTCTAATACCCGACATTCATTATTCAAATCCAACAACTAGGCCTAAGCCTTAACACGTTTCAATTGACCGGACTAACGTAACGTAACTAACATAACTGGAAGTGCAATGTAAGGACTCAGGACATAAGAAACGCGACTAGCCGACAGTTCAGCGGGCGGTGAATCTAGCACTCATCACTCGGTCTCATTCCCGTCTGGATGGTGGTCGCTATCCATAATACCTGAAAAGTGTTAGGAGCAACTGGATCAGCGAATCGCTCAGTAGGATTTATATCTCAAGTTCCAACAATCTGTAAGTCAATTACATGTTCGATGCAGGCATAATGATGCATGTTGGAGTCAGCAAGATATCAAGAGCTATATAAAGAGTATCGCATGAATTTAAGGTATCAACAAAACATGAATTCAAGGTATCAACAAAAGGTATCATTAAGATACTAGCACGTAATTTCGTAAGTTTTTTCCGCGAGAGTAATAATCAACATTCAAGTAAGTAATGTCAAGCACATATAATAACAAGTAGTGTAATGGAATTGGCTATTTCATTCATTTCATTCAAGCAAGTAATTGCCCTTTTTTGGGCCAAGCAAGTCAAATCAAGCATGTCACGGGAGAGTGAGTGGGATGTCTATGTCTAACAAGCAAGTACTCCGGTGCAATGCTTAAACACCGTGGTCAATAAACTCCCATGGGCACAAGTACCTTCGGGTGCTCCTCCCAGGACCAGACCGGGCCCTATATGCATAGCATTGGGTCATATATTGTTCGACATACACTCTCATTATATAGCCAATATAGAATTTCAAGAAATTTATGCCTTGTAGGAACATAAGGTAGATTTTCTTGCATGAAATTCAAGGACATATCACATGTAAATGATGAATTATGACTAAGCTACTAAAATACATGACACATAGGAGAGTCTAGTGGAATTCGGCTTCCTTATCTAAGGGGTTTAAATATGACTGTGTTGACTTTACTATTGACTTTTCTGATGAAATTAATTTAGTCAGATTTACTGCCAAGTCGTTTAAGCATTGAGGTTAGTGTTAGACAACACTCTGCATGTAAGGTCTATGTTAGTTTAGAATAATTCATGCATATCAAGGCCTGTGTTACCTTGCATTAGGTCGGTGTTAGTCTGTGTTACCTTGCATTAGGTCTGTGCTAGTCGATGTTACCTTGCATTAAGTCTGCATATGGGGTCTATGTTAGTAGTGTATCATGCATATCAAGGTCTATGTTACCCTGTGTTGGTCTACATATAGGGTCTACGTTAGTAGTGTATCAAGGTCTATGTTAGTCTATGTTGGTAATGTATCAAGGTCTATGTTAGTCTATGTTAGTAGTGTACCATGCATATCAGGGTCTCTGTTACCCTATGTTGGTCTGCATATAGGGTCTATGTTAGTAGTGTATCATGCATATCAAGGTCTATGTTACCATGTGTTCGTCTGCATACAGGGTCTATGTTAGTATTGTATCAAGGTCTATGTTAGTCTATGTTAATAGTGAACCATGCATATCAAGGTCTATGTTACCCTATGTTGGTCTGCATATAGGGTCTATGTTAGTAGTGTATCATGCATATCAAGGTCTATGTTACCATGTGTTGGTATGCATATAGGGTCTATGTTAGTAGTGTATCAAGGTCTATGTTAGTAGTGTACCATGCATATCAAGGTCCATGTTACCCTGTGTTGGTCTGCATATAGGGTCTATGTTAGTAGTGTATCATGCATATCAAGGTCTATGTTACCCTGTGTTGGTCTACATATAGGGTCTATGTTAGTAGTGTAGGTCAATGTTAGTCTATGTTAGTAGTGTACCATACATATCAAGGTCTATGTTACCCTGTGTTGGTCTGCCTACATGGTCGATGTTAGTCTGTGCTACCTTGAGTTGGTCTGCATATAGGGTCGATGTTAGCATGCATTGTGGTGCATTAAAGTCTGTGCTAGCATGCACAGGGTCTATGCTAGCATGCATTGTGGTGCATTAAGGTCTGTGCAAGTTTAGTTGTAAAATGGTCAAGGTCGGTGCAATACTGTACAAGCGTAGGTATAGGTCTATATAAGGTCTGTGCAATGTACGATAAGGTTTGTGCAGCCTTTGCTGCGTGCACGACATGGTCGGTGCAATACTGTTTGATGCAGGCTTTGGAGTGAGCGATCAAGTTTTGACCTCGTCAATAGTAACGGTCAACAATTGATTGTTACTATTCACCTATTTTAGTTTTTAAGGCCAAAAATTTATTTGATAATTTTTCATGGTAGAGTAAATAGAGGTAGTTAATGGGTAACAGTTAGATTTTCCTAATCATTTTTATCTTGTGAGATATAAATTTTTAAAGTGAGCCATGAATAGTGTTTTTACTATTCACTCAATTTCATTTTTTTTAAGGCTAAAAATTTATTTGATAATTTTCCATGGTAGAGTAAATCAAGGTGGTTAATGGGTAACAGTTTGATTTTCCTAATCATTTTTATCTTATGAGATATAAATTTTTAAATTAGGCCAAGAATAATATTTTTACTATTCATTCAATTTCATTTTTTTTAAAGCCAAAAATTTATTTGATAATTTTTCATGGTAGAGTAAATCAAGGTGGTTAATGGGTAACAGTTTGATTTTCCTAATCATTTTTATCTTGTGAGATATAAATTTTTAAAGTGGGCCATGAATAGTATTTTTACTATTCACTCAATTTCATTTTTAAGGCCAAAAATTTATTTGATAATTTTCCATGGTAGAGTAAAATCTGAGGATTCTAAAATCGTGATTTATGCTGGAATTTCATGGTTTGGTTAAATAAATATGAATTTCTGAGCATAGTAATCACTAATTACATAATTTACTATTCATGGAAAAAAATGTTCACATAATTAGGAAGTAAAGATATGGCTAGACATGGATAATTAGCAGGATTGCAAGATCATGTTCATACAATATCTTTAATATTTAATTCCATAGATATGGACTTTTAAACATGAGATAATTTAAAGGAATTAAAATGTAAGAACGCATGGACACCGGGTGATGACTACCCTATTCATGCATGTCACCCTATTTAACTACTAATTAAGTTAGATCTTGAGAACACCTACCTCTTGGGTATAGTTTCCTAGGTATGCCACAGCAAGCCCTTCACCCTCAACAAGGCTTCTGCAGCAGGATACGTTTCCTTCTCTTCTGTGACCGAAAGACAGTAGGGGTCACCTACGGTTGATGGAGGGATGAGTCCATTGTCGGGTAAAAGGGGTCAGTTGCCAACAGACAATGGCTGGCTTGTCAGGTGTGGGGTCTAAGGGAGATATATATATTAGTATATCTATAGGTTTATAGTGGGGTGGTGGCCTTCCTGGAGATGAATGGCACCTTGGCCATCCCCCTTTGCTGCTTCTTCACGTGGTGGTGTCTAGGCATATGATAATGGTTGGTGGTATATATATATATATATATATATATATATATTTATTTATAGTTATTTAGATGGCGTCAAACCTTTAGGCCCTACATATATTTATTTGGCACAAAAAGGCAATGGTGGATGTAAGGAATCGAACCGTGGTCATTCATTTAGGTAACACATCACTTAACCAACTACACTATAAAGTCACCTTGTTAGGTGAATAATCTTTACATATGATGACTTCGTGTTCCAACTTCTTACTTAACCTTCCTATAGAGTTATCTAAAGTTTTTGTTTATTTGGAGAAATATTATTTAAAAAAAAAATTCTACCATTTTTTATACGGGGTGCTACACCCTCCCCCACTTAAAAGAATTTGGTCCCCAAATTCAATTGCATATATGGAGACAAGGAGGGTGAGAATTACTTACAAACTAGAATAATTCTAGAAATCTCATTCTCATAGACTCCTCGGTTTCCCATGTAGCTTCTTGTTCTAAGCATCGATTCCATTAGATTTTAACCATAGGGATCATCTTGTTCTTTAGAACTCGGACTTCTCGGTCGAGGATCTTTACTGGCCTCTGCTCATAGGTAAGGTCCTTCTGTATTACCAAGTCAGTGTGATCTATGATGTGGAGAGGATCATGCACATACTTCTTCAGCATAGAAATATGGAATACATTGTGCACCTCTGATAATTGTGGAGGCAAGGCAATGCGGTAAGCTACCTCGCCCACTCTCTCCAATACCTCAAATGGACCAATAAACCTTGGTGTAAGTTTGCCCTTAACACCAAATCTTCTAATACTTCGACCAGGAGATACCTTGAGAAAAATATGGTCTCCAACTTGGAATTCCAGATCTCTTCTTCTATTATCAGCATATGACTTCTGTCTGGACTATGCTATCTTTAGCCTTTCTCGAATGAGGTGTATCTTCTCTGTTGAATCTCTTACCATTTCTGGGCCTAGGATTTGTTTTTCACCCACTTCGTCCCAGCATATTGGAGATCGACAACTTCTGTCATAGAGCGCCTCAAAAGGTGCCATCTGGATACTGGCTTGATAGCTATTATTATACGCGAACTCGACTAGGGGTAAGTGGTCATGCCAACTTCCGCCGAAGTTCATAATGCAGGCCCTTAGCATGTCTTCAACAACCTGATTTGTCCTTTCTCTCTGTCCATCTGTCTGGGGATGGAAAGCAGTGCTGAAGTTGAGTTTCATCCCCATAGAGTGTGGTAGACTCCTCCAGAAATGAGAGGTGAAGCGCGGGTCTCGGTCGGATACAATCAAGATGGGAACTCCATGCAATCTAACTATCTCCTTAATATATAGGGCGGTAAGGACATCAACCGACCATCGGCTTTTGATAGGCAAGAAATGAGTCGATTTAGTTAGGCGGTCGATAATTACCCAGATTCCATCATGTCCACCTCTAGACTTGGGCAAACCCATAATAAAATCCATGCCAATGTCTTCCCACTTCCACTTTGGAATGTCTAGTGGATGTAACTTTCCGGCGGGTTTCTGATATTCTGCCTTCACTTGTTGACATGTTAGGCAGCGAGATACGAAATCCGCTACCTCCCTTTTCATATTAGGCCACCAGAAATTCCTTTTCAAGTCTTGGTACATCTTGGTGGCTCCAGAGTGGATCGTGTACCTCGATCTATGAGCTTCTTCGAGGACCTTTTTCTTCAGCTCGGGATAGTCGGGTACACATGTCCGTTCATGGAATAGCAATCTCCCATCGGGTGCCAGCTTAAAATCCGGTCTCTCGCCCAGCCTGTCCATTATCTCCACTAGTGCAGGATCTCCCTCTTGTAACTTCTGAATTTCTGACTGCAAATTCGGATGTAAACTCATATGGGCTAGAGTAATACACCCGTCTTGTTCATCAGTGCTAATATCGAGTTGAGAGAATTCCTCCAATAGCTTCCATTCTTGGATCATACAATTGGCCAATATTGCTCTCGGCTTTCGACTGAGAGCATCAGCTACAGAATTATCCTTTCCGGGATGGTACTATATAGTGAAGTCGAAATCCTTGAGATATTCGAGCCAACGCCTTTGCCGCATGCTCAGCTCCTTTTGGGAGAATAAATACTTGAGGCTTCTATGATCGGAGTATACCGTGAATTATTCTCCGTAGAGATAATGTCTCCAAATCTTCAAGGCAAATACTACCGCGGCTAGCTCTAAGTCATGCACCGGATAGTTCTCTTCATGTTTCTTCAGTTGTCCGGAAGAGTATGCAATGACTCTCCTATTCTGCATTAATACACACCCGAGGCCAATACCAGAAGCATCGGTATATACCTCGTACTTCTCTCCTTCGACTGGAAATGATAGGATTGGAGCAGTTGTCAAGAGATCCTTCAAAGCTTGGAAACACTTCTCACAGTCTTCCCTCCACTCATAAGGTGTTTCCTTGCGAGTCAATCGGGTGAGAGGAACAGCAACTCTTGAAAAGTCCTTGATGAAACGCCGATAATAACCAGCTAGTCCCAAGAAACTACGAATCTCCGTTGCGTTGGTTGGTCGTTCCCAATTCTTCACGGCTTTGACCTTTGATGGGTCAACGGAAATTCCATCCTTTGAAATTATATGGCCCAAGAAGGATACTTCCATGAGCCAGAACTTGCATTTGCTAAATTTGGCATATAGTTTGTTTTCCCTCAATATCTGTAATGCCTTCTTAAGATGTTCTTCATGGTCTTCTTCAGACTTTGAATAAATAAGAATATCATCGATAAAGACCACAATGAACTGATCTAAGTGAGGCCTGAATATGCTGTTCATTAGCTGCATGAAAGCTGCGGGGGTATTTGTTAGTCCGAAAGGTATAACAGTAAATCCGTAATGCCCATACCTGCTTCGGAATGCAGTTTTATGAATATCTTCTTCTTTGATCTTCAGTTGGTGATAACTCGAACGAAGATCGATCTTGGAGAAATATTTAGCTCCAGATATTTGATCGAACAATTCATCAATCCTCGGTAGTGGGTACTTATTCTTCATTGTAAGGTGATTAAACTGCCGATAGTCGATGCAGAGTCTCATCGATCCGTCCTTCTTCTTGACGAATAGCACAGGTGCTCCCCATGGGGAAGTACTCGGCCAGATGAAACCCTTGTTCAATAGCTCCATCAGTTGTTCCTTCAGCTCCTTCAGCTCAGCAGGGGACATTCGGTAAGGTGCCTTGGAAACAGGTCCAGCACCAGGGACAAGGTCAATGGTGAATAACACCTCCCGCTCCGGGGGTAAGCCAGGTAATTCTTCTGGAAAGACGTTAGAAAGATCTCGAACTATACGGATGTCTTCAAGCTTAGGTTCCTGTGGACGCACTTTTCATTTAGATCTTTGGTTTTATTGGTTTATTGATTTATTAAGTGCGTGCGCGTGCCAGTCACAAAGTGACGATTTGTTCAGGCTCCGAAGAGCCCAAGGGTGCGCTCAATCTGACTCAGTCAGGCAATTGTGTGGTTCGGATCGGGACTGGGACCCGTTGCGCCATAAAGGTCACAACGTCATTTACATCCCCTCGGAGAGGGGAATACCCTTAATTAATTGTCAGAAATAAGGGCTCCACGTTCGAAAGAAATACTAATTAATGCAGGAAGGAGACAGCCGTCGGGCCATGCGGTGAGCCCGAGGTGAGGGCATGAATACTCGGATTGTGTCAGTCCTCGATGGACCGTTCCCTGTTTGGACAAAAGTTCATACGAAAAGCAAGACGGTAACGAGGGACGAATACGTGCGAATGTCTACCGAGGGACGGAAATTTGAATACAAGGAGGAAGGTCAGATCCCAGTGAGGGAGGGGACCCTGATGAGATATTGGCCCTAGGTAAGGCCGAGCGGTCACCATGACGAGAGAGAGAACTCCCGAGCGTGACGCCCAGCTTACAATAGCATCATTAATGTTCCCGGGTTTGGAATCCAAGAAGGAGAGATGGGGACCATGCCGTTATGTTCGTGGACTGCCCTGGGAGGCGTTTATCATAGTGGCTCATTTATTAACATTACCCCCCCCCTTTTGTTATCTTCTCTTCGCTCATTATTTTGATTGGAACCGCCCCCTCTGTTTTATCATTATTATTATTATTTGTTGTTCCTTTTATTATAATTTTTGTTACATATATATGTATATATTTATTGGGGAGATGATGGAGTGTACCGTTGGGGGGGGGAACTAGGAGTGTGCCGCCAGGGAGCTAGGAAGTGTGTCGCTGGGGGGGCTGAGGGTGTGCCACTAAAGAATTGACAGGTGTGTCGCTGGGGATGAAGAAATCATTGCCAGAGGGTGAGGGGGAGTGTACCGCTGGAAGGTGAATGGGAGTGTGCCGCTGGGAGGTGTACCGCTGGGTGAAACAGAACCCAAGAGAGAATGCCTTGTTCATGCAGTTCTGATGAAGAATCTTTAGATGGTTAAGCTTTCAATTCCCTGTCATGAGATTGAGTCCCAAGTCATGCTCAGCAGTGTGGTTCTCGGAGTCTTATTTAGCCACTGCCTGGTGCCTTGAATAGTTTTCTTGGCGGATTAGGACATTTTACTGTTGTTGGTTTCATTCGTTTGTTGCTTCCCTTTCGTCTTTTAACGCATTGTTATTTCTGACGAAAATTCGGTAGCATCTCCCCTTGACCTGGATAGTAAGGGAATACAAGGGACATGTCCACAGGGAGTGACATGAACCAACAACTGAGGTGCATGCCTAAGCAGTCGCCTTTAAAAGCATTTCGAAAAAAAACTCGGGGAAAGCGCCGAACGAGAAAGCCAACGAGCTAACACGAGCTATGGGTGCACTGGGTGAGCGGCAACTAGAGTATGCCAGTGGACATGGCAAAGGTGGGAGCATGCCGCTGAAGGCACTCCAGGGGCGGTGTGCCGCTGAGGTGGTCAAAGCGTGCTGCTGAGTAGAGGAACAAGAAGCGTGCCGCCAGGGGGGACAAGCGTCAAGGGTGTGTCGCTAAGTATACCCAGGGCGGGGTGTGCCGTGAAGGGATTGAACAGGGTGATGGCTGTTGGTTCCGGGAGGAGATCAAGGGGAGATGTTCTGGGTACCAAGGGAAGGGGTCCCTATGTATCAAGAAGGATGGTGGGCTCCTACGGACCCGTTTAACAGAATCTAAGAATCATCGTGCTAAGGGAGGTCTCGGAAAGGGGAAGAGGCCAGAAGTTGGAAGGCTGGTAGCAGATGCATAAAACCCACAGATCAACGCTAAGAAGAAGCAGCAAATGCAACGAAAGAAGGCAAGGCCAGGAGATATTTCACTCATGATGCACTCAAAGTGACATAGATCATGACCCGAAGGCCAAACACGACGCATTACATTCAAACAAACGAGAGGAGAAAACAACCGGGGGAAAAGAAAGAAGGCTTAGGGAGAGGGTTCGGATGAGGAAGGGTGGTCGTGCCCTTCACTGCCACCTTTCCCCCCCCCCCACTGTACAGCACACACTCTCTCTTTCACTCATTGCTCTCCTCTACCTTCTTCTTGTTCTCCTTCTTCCTTCTTTTGCTCTGGTGCTCTCTTCGAACGGGTGCCTTCGCCTCTCCGTCTTCTTCTCTTCGGCGTGGGAGCCTTTTATACATGGGCCGTTGACGAGGCCGACCTCATGATGGCACTGCCATCCGAGGTTGACTTCGGTATCTTCCTCGTCAGGTGAAGATCTCCCTCACCCAACCGGAGGGTGACACCAAGGCAGGGGGGTAAGCTGGCGTTGACATGGCCACATTGCGCGCCAAGGGGCCCCTCTAATGACCGTTGTGTATCTTACTAGTTTGTGTCGTTCGGGGAGTTCACGCTGTGCCGCTGGGGCTGAGGGGTCGTGCCGCTGGAGGGCAGAACGTCTGTGCCGCTGGAGGCTCTTCAGGGGGCATGCCGCTGAAGGGCCAGGGAGGCCGTGCCACTGAGAGGGCGTTGGGGCTGTGCCGTTGGAGGCTTGGAGGCTGTACCGCTGAGAGGGCGTTGGGGCTGTGCCGCTGGAGGCTTGGAGGCTGTGCCGCTGAGAGGGCGTTGGGGCTGTGCCGCTGGAGGCCTGAAGCGTGCCGTTAGAGGAGCAACGGCTCTGGCTTCAGGAACTCACGGTCGTGCGTTCTTTGGGATATTTCTTCACCGTTAGGGACCCGAGGGTGGGTTTCTAGAAGTGTATCAATTTAGGAGGGCATCATGTGCTTTCTTGGTCTCTTAATGCGCCCGTGCAAATGTGGGGATTTGCCGGACGGTAGTATTCTCCTGGAGCCCTGGATGGCCAGTCCCTCCAGGTCTTTGACTTTGACATCAGTGCGGGGGCTTGGTGGGACATATGGATGTGTGATTTTACACGTCCACAAATGCCCCCCACCCACGGGCAGCGCGGGCGAAGGATGAGCCAGACGGTGCTCGCGGGTGTGCCCATGATATTAACGTACATTATTGGCCGTACGTTCATAAGATGGGTGATGTAGATATCATCATACCTATTTGTTATATTATCATTGTTTACTATATGTATATAAGTATATATATTTATTTATTATTGATTTTTTTCTCTTCTTCTTCTTCTTCCCCTTTTTTTTTCTTCCCTTCTTCTTCTTCTTCTTTTTTTTCCTTCTTCTCTCTCTTTTTTTTCTTTTATTTTATTTTTTGTCTTCTCTCTTTTTTTCTCTTTTCTCTTCTTTATTTTTTTTGTTGTTGTTTTTTTTATTCTCCCTTTTTTTCTCTCTCCCCCTTTTCTTTCCTTCATTCTCCCTTTTTTCTTTCTTTTCTCTCCCTTTTCTTTCTCTTTTTTTTCTCCTTTTTTTTGAAACGGTTATAACAGGGGATGGCGGAGTTCGAAACTCCCCCCTTTCTTTTCGAGTTCCCTCCCTCTCTCTCTCCTTGTCTCTTCGGTTGCCACCGTCACTTCCCCCCCCTCTCTCTTCTTCTTCTCCTTCCCTTCACCGCCGGAGGCCACCGTCGCTCGCCGTCGTTTTGGGTGAGGCCACCGTGCCCCCCCCTTCTTCCTTCTCCTTCTTTCTTCTCCTCCTTCCTCTCTTCCTTATTCTCTTCCTCTCTTCCCTCTTCTTTCATTCTTCTTTTCCTTCTTCTTTCGTTCTTCTTTCACTCGGGGAACAACGGAGCCCTAGGCTCTCGTATTCCTCTCCCTCCTTCCTCTTCTTCTTCTTCTTCTCATCCTCTTCCTCCATTCTCCTTTTCTTCTTTCCCTCTTATTTTCCTTCGTCTCTCCCTCTTTTTCTCTTCAGCGTGGGGCAGTCATGGAGTCGGGGCGTGCCGCTGGGGAGGGCACAAGCGTGCCGCTGGAGAGGTGGGCACGGGTGTACCGCTGGGCGGCCAGGGCGTGTGCCGCTGGGCGGCCAGGGAGTGTGCCGCTAGGGTGGCCACTGGGGTGTGCCGCTGGGCGGCCAGGGAGTGTGCCGCTGGGGGGGGCGTACCGCCGAAGCAAGGCACGGGGCGTGCCGCTGAAGGAGAGAAGGAGACTTCTCCAACCGGAGGACCTCCGGTGTCGCCCTTGGGCACACCGTGACTTTGTTGGGGCCGTCACTCCTTGTGGGCGTGCACCCGTGTTTTCCCCTTACGCCTCCGGCCTAAGGGAAACTCTGCCAAAATTTCATCAGAAATTATTGGCATTCTGTTTTAGATCAACTATAGTGTAGCCCCTTTATAATTCCCTTTCTTTTTCTTTATTTATATCTTGTTCTGACTTGAGGTACCTTGCGCCTTGCAGAGATATGGCTGCCCCGAGAGATTCTGCTGCTTCTGCTGCTTCTGGTGCCGAGCACGTTCCCTCACCCCCAGTGTCGGCGGTCACATGGTTCAACGTAGAGGACTTGGACAGGGAGCATACTG
Source organism: Amorphophallus konjac (assembly GCA_022559845.1). Classification (NCBI taxonomy): domain Eukaryota; kingdom Viridiplantae; phylum Streptophyta; class Magnoliopsida; order Alismatales; family Araceae; genus Amorphophallus; species Amorphophallus konjac. The sequence goes on along the minus strand of CM040122.1, from coordinate 319,128,094 downwards.
AGATAGCAGCACTGGCCGGATCGTCGCGCTCCGACACCAAGACGATGGATTTCTACAGGCTCACACAGGTTGAGGGCGTCATGACCTTTGACCGGGCTGCGGGGGAATACCGGAAGGACTACCCGAAGGACAGGCATCTCATCCGCTTCCTGAAGCATGTCAGTCACCAGGAGAGGCGGAACTTTCGAGTTATCAAGGAGGCCGAGGAAGCGATTTTGCGGTCCCGGGACAGCCTGCTCTACAGTGTTCCAAGGAGTATTCCAATGTATCTGGTGGGAGAAGCTCGGGAATGGAAACCCATCTTAGGCCTTGAAGCGGTGCTGCCGACAGAGGACAAGTTGGTGCTGGCACCTCAATTTACCCCTGCACGGTGGGACACATCTGCTAGGCGAGTTCAGGGCAAGCACCCCCGGTTCGGTCTATTCTTGGCTCCTTTAAAGTGGGGGTACAGAGAAGAACCCTTCTTGCTGGATTGCTTGGCCATCCGATTCAAGCACGAACTGGCGCTGGGCTGGTTCGGGGAGTTAAGGCTCAAGGACGCACACACCTTTCGGGAGGGGGGCGTGGAATTCACGGAATATGTGATGTTCAATTATGCCCCGATCCTTATCCGAGCAGGCGTTTATCACAGCGTCTATGCCTCCCGGTATAGCTACCCCATTTCCAGGGGCCTCTGCTGCGGGATGATTGAAGTGTTCAATGTAGAGACTAATACTTTTTATACGGCGGAGGGTGAGACTTCATTGGACTTGTGAAGCCTCAGTTAGCTCAGTGGCTTGCCTATTGACGGGCAGCCTTATGAAGAAGTCTGCCTCCCAGATTTAATCAAGGATGAGACCAACGGGGACGGATAATTCATACCGGTATCTTATGAAGGCGTACAGGGACCTGTATCAGTTGGCGCATGGCGGGAAGCAACCCCCCCGTAAGAGACCGGAAGAGAGTCTGCATGGTCTTGTGGCTGCAGTACTTCTACGACGGCCTGAAACAATACAAAGACTTCCCGCACATAGGCACTGCAGCCGCCAGCAAGAAGCATACTAAGGCGAAGGCTGATGTGAAGATCTCTTCCCGAGGGCGCCGAAGCGGGCCCAATCCGGCAGGGGTCGACCCACTTACGCATTGTGCAGCGTTCTTGACTTACTGGCTGTGCTCGTTCGCCATGCCGTATGGAGACGAGACCATCATCCGACCGGATGCGATCTACCCGGCCTGCCAGATGGCCTGGGGTATCAAGCTGTCTCTATGTCCAGCTACCCTGTGTCTGATATACAAGGCGCTCGGAGATGTCAGCGCTCACCAATTCCCGCGACAGGCGCGATGTGTGTGCCCACTGCACTTCCTCAACGCATGGGACTGTTCCCTGTTTCCAGAGTTCGCCCCACGCACCATTCAAGGCTGGGGGCTGGTTCCACGGATGCTGGAGTTCGTGAGTGTGGCGTCAAGCTCGACGTCCATGCAGTTGTATGACATCCGGGGCAGGCTAACGATGGTGCCCCTTGATAGTGGGGGCACTATTCATTTCTGGACCCTAGCCGCTCACTCCAGTCCGCTAGTAAATAGCAACCGGGAATGCAGAGACGACCAAGTGGAGAAATATGTACACCCGATCAGCCAAGAGAACGTGGTTCGCCAGCTATTGGAGTCGGAGCTCAGGGCCTGGGCGCTGTCTATTCATCCCAGTGTGATGGCTTTCTGCAAAGGGGACAGTCTACTGCTGGAGCCGTACTATCCCTTTCACTTCAACAGGAATTTTGGGTATGATCAACATATACCGGCATATAGTGCTTGCTTTGACCTGTCGGTGCGAAATCTTCGGGGGAGCCTCGCTGCTGAGACTGCCCGAACCTGGTGGGATTTCTTTCATCGGGCAGACACTAGCAGTTTCAGGGTGCCAGCGCCGGGTCGGATTCCACGGGTGACCCCGGAGTATGTGAAGTGGTGGAATGCCCGGACAGCCTTTTACCGATTATCCCGGACCCACTGCTGGGATAGGGAAGAGAGGAGGTTTCTGAGCCGGCAGCCAGTGCCCGTCCTTGATATTGACCCAGAGCACCTCCTCCGGTTGAGGCAGGGCAAGGAGCAGGAAGTGGCCGCGTACATGATAGCGCGCAAGAGGGCTCGAGAGGACAAGTCGGCACCGCAGGCTAAATTGCCTCTTGTGGCGAAGGATAATTTCAAGAAGACCTTGTGGGATCTTTGCCACATCGGGGGTGACCACCTGGAGCTGATCAACTATCCATTTCCCATAGAGGAAGAAGGCACCCCAGTGAGGAGCTGGCGCCCGGAGAGGGACTCGCTTTGTCCCTATCGCACATTTGTGAGGAGGGAGGAACGGAACCTAGAGAATTACAAGGACACCACGTGGCTCTACGTTCTCCTCCGAGTGCATGGGTTGAAGATTGAAGATTCGGTGGCGGCCTTCCTGGGCAAGCGCCTTCACATCGCCTATTACTATGCCGAGGGGTGGGGAATGGACCACTTCAACCTTTTCTGCCACTTGGCCGCCAAGAAGCATGCGGACCTGGCCGCCCTCTCCGATCGCTGCCAAAAGATTGAAGATTTATGGTGGCTGGTCCGGGAGGCGACTAGTCGGGACAAGGAGCCGTCCCTCAATTATTGGCCGATAACGCTGCGGCTGTACACTGGCCCACATGATACTTAGTGTTCTCTTCCTTCCCTTGTGTTCTTCAATGCTGACCTTTCTTGAATACTGGACGTTGATTGGGTCCTCTTTTTTTTAACAGATCACCCCGACAGCACTCAAATGGTGACGTATCACAATCTCCTGCGGCAGGCAGGGAAACATGCTTAATTCGAGGAGGTGCCAGCGGCTCCGACCATGACTCCCCTGCCTCCGCCTGCAAAGAGGCCCCGGGCGAAATTGCCCGTGAAGAAGGCGGTGGATGCTGCCAAGGCGGCCGGGCGGCGGGAGGCAAAGCGACGAAAAATAGAGGCCGCTAAAGCTGCGTCGACCATTCCCCCGGCGCCTTTGATCTCTTCATTCGAGGAGTTCGAAGCCGTTCGAGCCGAGCCGAGTCAGCCTGCGGGTCGGGTTTCTTCTTCTTCGAGGCTCTTCGAGATTTATTTAGACATTAAGAGGGGCGTTTCTTGTAACACACACATGTTCCTTTGTTCCAGCTGTCACCGAGAGGCCCGCGCCCGTGTCTATTCCAGGCGTAGGTGAAGTTATGACCCATGGGGCCGTGGAATCTGTCGCAGAGACCTTCTTCGCCCCAACCCCCGCCACCAGAGCTGAAGGAGGTATAACGCTTTCTTTGCTAGTCACTTTGATTAAGAATCTTGAAGCTTTACGGGCCTGACTGAACCCGGGTCCTGCTTTGCCTTGCAGGAGCTGATGTGGCAGCCCCTCGACCGGAGGCGGATCCCGAGGCATTCTGGTTCGGGCAGACATATAGAACGAAGGGGTGGCGGTCAGGGAAGTCGCAGTTGCCGGTCCGGCGCAGTGACGAGCCGACCCCGGATGTTAAGGCGGGGGCCGCCTTGACAGCGAGAGAGGTTCCCATTAGGACTAAGTCTTCGTCGGGCGAGAAGGTAGATTAGGGTTATTCTTCTTACGAAGTGCTTTCAATGGAGGGTATCCCCGGGGAGCCCAGCCTTCAAGTTCCCACCTGGGAAGCCCCGGTACTACCTATTTCTCTAAGCCTGGTGAAGCGGGCACCCGTAAGTGCGAACCTGTTAATTCAGGTTTCCTTCTTGAGGTCGTCAACTAATCTCCTCGATATCATTATTTTTTTTTATGAGAATAGGCCCCGTCAAAAGATGCAGGAATCCACGTCCCGGGTTCAGAAGCCGCCAGACAAGCGACAACCACCGCTGGTCTGGATAGACTGGCGGCCCTGGTCGAGGTTTTGCGGCAGGAAGGAGCCGGGGTGAGCTTAGATGCTGCCATCTCGACAGCCGAGATCTCACCTTGAGAAGAAGTGGTAGTGGCTGTGAGTGTACGCCTTCCTCTTCCTCCCTCCTTTCTCGTCCTTAAGTCTTCCTTTGGGGTTGCTGATTTATTCGAGGCAATGCAGGCTCGTGCCTTCGAAGGAGCCGTGGAGGTGACTATCCCTGCCACTGAAGCCCTGGAGGAGGGGGAGATAGCGCCGGAGATCGAGGTGCGAGAGCCGGTCGTGCCCGAAGTCGAGATTCGGGAGGAAGGGGAGGTGTTGCCGACGACCGAGACCCGCGGGGAGACGGGGCCTAAAGTTGCCATCCGAGGAGAGACGACACTGGAGAGCGGCATAATACCAGTGGGTGAGGTAAGCATGGGGATCCATCCGGCCTTCTTGGGAATGCAATGATTTACTCCACTTGGCGAGCGGCTAACTTTTCCTTACATGGTCAGGTAACAAAAATGCCCCGCGAAGTGTGTGCCCCTCGGGCTCGTAAAGCAGTCCCCAGGTGGAGCTCATCCTTCCGCGTGCACGCGGCTAAATGATTGAAGATGCTTCTGGGGCCGGACGCGGGGTCCTTGACGTCTCTTCTGCAGATGGGGGCCATCCCGCGGCTGGTGATCCCACTGCCACCGATCTCGATGTCGGTCGTACCCGAGGAGGCCCGACTCCTTGGGAGGATATTGGCGATCCTTAATGAACATTCGGGGGAATTCCAAGAGGGAGGAGATGAAGACTTCCCGGGAATGACATCGGACCCGCCCGCCATTGATACTTTGTCTGCCGAGGTGGCGGAGGCTGAAGCAACTTTGTCTGCTGCGGCACCAGATCCGGCCTCTGCGAACGTCCATTCTCCTGATAGGGCCGCGGCTCTAGTCTTGACGGGGGAGGCGACATTGTCGGGCTCGGAACCTGCCCTGTCGATGCAGCTAGAGCATCCGCTCATCATGGCGGCGCCAGACGTCTCTGTTATGATCTCCCCCTTACCTATGGTGGTAGCTGGCCAAGGGTCAACCTCAGAACCGGCGAGGTCCCTCCTTTTGGCCCTGACCCTTCCGGGTAGCTCGGCCGTGGTTGACGCAGAGCTGTGGGCGGCCGTGGATAGTGAAGTTAGCTTCGACCCACCAGCCGTCCCTTCTATCAGCTACGTGAGTTCGGATCTGCCAATCCGCCAGACCCTGTTGGTATCGCGCTCTATGGTCATTACCGACCCAACGCTCACATATCGAGACGCAAGGGCTATTATGGAGCAGCTGACCAAAGCACTACAGATGATGGGCTACCCGTTGGAAGAGTGGTCGCGACGCGTTCTGTTATTATTGAAGTACATAAACCATCGCGCATTCCTCGAGACGCAGGCCCCAACCGAGCTTACAGCTATCGGCGCTCAGAGGGATGAATATCTGGAGGCTCTGGCGGCACGGAGGGATAGCAGGGAGCTACACCGAGGGGCCTTGGACAGGTGCAATGCTAATATCCATGCCTTGGAGAACCGGATAGAGGAACTCCGGGGTTGGCTTGCCTAGGCTGAGTCCGACCTGCTCGAGGCCGAGACGGACAAGACCTGGGAAACTGAAGAGCTGGCCATCGCCAAAGCAGCGGTGGCCTCTGTAACGACAGAGTTGGAACGCCTCGACGCGCAGGAAGACCGTCTGCGTGAGATGATGAGCTTCCCTTGCGTCGGGATCCTCCCTTTCGAGGACATCTTCCGGGGGCTAGACTAGCTGCAAGTCCCCCTTGCATCCCTTTTTTTTTTGCATGTAACACCGGGGTATGCCCCGAGGCCAGTGTAATTCTCTTTTTTTTATAACAGGAATACAATGCAATTATCCCACTTGCCTCCTGTATGTGTGTGGTATTGAGCAGTCTCTTCCTCCCTTTTCTCTTTTCTTTTCCATGCTATGTGATGGGACGTAAGTCCACGCTAATAGCTTACCCGAGGAGAACCCGGTGAGGTTCGTAGAGGAGCATAGGAGAGTGCTCGCCCCTTCCAGAGGAGGGACGAGGGGACCACTCCACCATGTCCATCAAGCGACTCATCCGAATGATGTCACAGGTATGTTTGACTCGACTAGGTTGATCCGACCTTGGAAGGGCGGAGAGAAGAGTTTGTTCATCCAACGGCCAAGACGGGAGGTCTTGGTCAAAAAGGGGTTGTTCGTCGCCCGAAGGGACGGAGGGAAGAGTTTTTTCGTTCAACGACCCTGACGGGAGGTCTTGGTCAAAAGAGGGTTGTTCGTCTGTGACGATAGAGTGCCGAGGACAGGTGTGGTTTATTTGTCTCTTGGTGTGTGCGTTGGTATGGGTGGGTGCCAACGCAAAGAGAAGGGTTAATTCCCCGATCCCCGGCGAAAGGTCCGGCTGGGGTATTCTTCATCAGTGCCGACAGAATGTCAAGGGGTGACAGGGTTGATTCGTTTATTGAAATGTTCGTTGGTACGGGTGAGTGCCAACGCAAGGAGAAGGGTTGATTCCCCGATCCCGGGCGAAAGGTCCGGCTGGGGTATTCTTCGTCCGTGCCGACAGAATGTCAAGGGCTGACAGGGTTGATTCGTTTATTGATATGTTCGTTGGTACGGGCTGGTGCCAATGCAAGGAAAAGGGTTGATTCCCCAATCCCGGGCGACAGGTCCGGCTGGGGTATTCTTCGTCAGTGCCGACAGAATGTCAAGGGCTGACAGGGTTGATTCGCTTATTGAAATATTCGTTCTTTTTCTCTTCATTCCTTTCCCCCCTCTTTTTATATTATTTTTTTCTCTTCTTTTTCTTCTCTTTTTTCTTTTTCTTTTCTTTTTTTTTCTCTTTTTTTCTCTTCTTTTTTTTGTCCCTTTTTCTCTTTCTCTCTTTTTTTTTGTGTGTGTTCCCTTTTGTTGCCTCTCTTGTAATCTGTAGCAGATAGCAGCCAAACCATTCAAGCGATTGAGAACAAATCTGCCCACCGTGGGGCGGGGAAGTGTATTATTCATTGAATTGAGGAATTGGAGCGTGGTACAACCTCAGATGCCTGCCATTAAGGGGTGGAAACTGGACCTCCCCCCGATGGTCGACTATCACATATGCTTCGCCTTCATAAACCTTTTGGATTACATAGGGTCCAAGCCAATTCTCATTCAGCATGCCCTTGGGGTTAGAGGCCATCACTTCCCTCCTTTTGACCATAACGAGGTCACCCTTCTTGAATTCGCGCTCCTTGACGAGCTTGTCAAAGGCGCGAGCTATTCGTGCCTGATAGACCTGAATGTTCTGCTGGGCTCGGAGCCGCTTCCCCTCCAAGTTAGAGAGCTCTTCGAGCCTTCGCTCGACATTTGTTTGCTCTTCCTGGACTAACCCGTGTTGGACTGCGACCAGAAGGGAGGGTGTTTTTAGCTCAATGGGGACGATTGCCTCTGAGCCATATACTAAATAGAAGGGTGAACAACCCGTTGGAGTTTTGTAAACAGTTCGATATGCCCAGAGGGCCTCATACATTCATTCTTCCCAGTCCCTCTTGTTAGAATTGACAATTTTGGAGAGGAGAGTACAAAGAGTTTTGTTGAAAGCTTCGGCCAAACCGTTGGCTTGTGGGTTGTAGGGGGTCGACATCCTCCAGTCGATCTTGTACTTCTCTGCCAGCCGGTAGACTTTTTGGTTGCGGAAGTGGCTTCCATTATCTGAGATGATTCGGTTCGGCGTGCCAAACTGGAATATGATATTACGCCGGACAAATCTGGCGACGATCTCCCCAGTCACTTCTCTCAAGGCAACGGCCTCCGCCCAACGGGAGAAGTAGTCAGTTGTAGCTAAAATGTATTTGCACCCGGCGGATGACGCGGGTAGTGGACCCACGACGTCTGTTCCCCACTGGGCGAAAGGCCAGCTGGGTAATGTCGGGTGTAGCAGCACGGGCGGCCTCCTGGGCACCGTGGCATGCTGCTGGCATTTCTGACAAGACTTGGCGTACTTGCAACAGTCATCAAACATTGTCGACCAGTAGTAGCCGAGCTTCTTTATTTCAATTTTCATCTTCGGCCCTGCCTGGTGTGCACTGGCTGTCCCGGCGTGGACCTCTTTCATGACTTTCCAAGCTTCTTCAGTGGATAGACATCGCAGGAGCACCTTCCGTTAGGCATCCACCATAATTCGGAATAGGATCCCGTTCCGAACCTCATAAGAGTCCTTTGTTCTGATCAGCTTAATCTTCTCTTCTCTCTGCTTGGGCAGCTGCTGGTGTTTAAACCATTGCATAAGAGGGTCCCTCCAGTCAGGCAGGCCGACGGCTTCTGCTACAGCGACCACCAATTCTTCTTCTTCTGGTTCTTCTATCATGCTAGGCACCTGGCGCTGATTCACCTCCCGGATGCTAAGAGATCCATCAGGCGGGACTGCTAATGAGCTTGCCAGCTTTGCCAGTGCATCGGCTTGTGCATTTTCTCCCCTGGCAACATGGCCTATCTCAATAAGGTAGAATTATTCCATGAGCCGCTTTGCTTTAGCATGGTAAGGGAGCAGTTCAGGTTTTCAGACATCAAACTGCCCCTGGACTTGCTTGACGACTAGTAACGAATCGCCAAATACTTGCAGCATTTTAATCTCCATTTGCAAAGCGACTTGGAGGCCGATGATCAGAGCCTCATACTCTGCCTCGTTATTTGTGCAGGGTTTATTGATAGAACAAGATGTATGCAATACTTCTCCCTCCGGGGATTTAAGGACGATGTCGGCCCCTGCCCGTACTTTGGTACGTCCGGACGGGGTCATTTCCGTTCTCGAGGCTCCATCAAAGTGCAGCTGCCAGGTGATCTGTTGGACTTGGTCCACCTCCAGTGTCTCATCTTCAGGCAACTCTGTAGCCAGTGGGGAATCCTCAGACACAGGATGTGCCGTGAAGAATTCGGCCACGGCTTGACCCTTAACGGCCTTCTGCGGCACGTAGGTGATATCAAATTCCATTAGCAGCACGGCCCACTTGCCGAGACGTCCCTTCAGGACTGGCTGGGAGAGATTGTGCTTAACTGGGTCGGCCTTGGAGATCAGGCTCACATCATGGGAGAGCATGTAATGCCTCAGCTTCTTGACTGCGAAGACCAAGGCGAGACAGACCTTCTCAATCGGGGGGTATTTTGCTTCTGCCCCCACTAGCCTTCGGCTAAGATAGTAGAGAACCTACTCTTTTCCCTCGTCATTATTCTGGGCAATCATTGCTCCCAGTGAACATTCGGTGGTGGCTATGTATAGAATAAGCGGCCTCCCCTTGACAGGTGCCCCCAGCACAGGCGGGGCCCTTAAGTAGCCCTTCAGCTGATCGAAGGCCTTCTGGCATTCTTGGTTCCAGTCAAAAGGTGCATTTCTCATCATTAATCTGTGTAATGGCTGACAGCGCCCTGACAGATTGGAGATAAATCTTCGGATGTAAGCCAGCCGACCTTGCAGGGATCTCAACTCTCCCAGATCCTTTGGAGGAGGTAACTCCTGAATGGCTCTTATTTTAAAATGGTCGACCTCGATCCCTCTATATCGGACAATGAAGCCGAGGAACTTCCCACTGGAGACGCCGAAGGCACACTTCATCGGGTTCATTTTCAGCTCATACTGTCGGAGTCTTTCAAAGATGACTCTAAGGTCTTTCAGGTGATCTTCTCTTTTCTTCGACTTGACGACCAAATCATCAATGTAGCATTCGACTTTGTTGTATAGCAGCTCGTCAAATATTTTGGTCATCGCCCGCTGATAAGTAGCGCCGATGTTCTTGAGGCCGAAGGGCATTCTTTTGTAGTGGAATATCCCTTTGGGTGACCGGAAGGCCGTATGAATTCGGTCGTGCTCAGCTATCCAGATTTGGTTGTAGTCGGACGATCCGTCCATGAAGGACAAGGCCTCGTGGCCAGTAGTTGCATCAATCATGACTTCAGTGATGGGCACCGGGAAATCATCTTTTGGGCAGGCTTTATTCAGGTCGCGGAAGTCCACGCAAATCCTGATCTGTCCGTTCTTCTTCTTCACCGGCACAATGTTGGCCAACCAGGTGGTATACTGGTTTTCAGCTACAAAATCAACATCTATGAGCTTGTCGACTTCTTTGCTAATTTGGTTTATCAACTCCGGCCTCATGCGCCGGGGAGACTACTTCACCGGTTCCACCTTGGGGTCGATAGCCAGAATATGTTGGGTCACACCGGGGCTTAGGCCGGGCATCTCCTTGTAGTTCCAGGCAAAACAGTCCCGGAACTCTTGCAGCAATTTGATATATTGTTCTCTTTCTTGTGGAGGAAGAAGGGCACTTAGAAAGGTCGGCCTGGGGTCACCCTCCGTGCCCAAGTTAATTTCAACAAGTTCATCTACCGTGGCCTGGCCGCCATCTTCAATTTCCGGTGGTGCCGGTAACATGTCGACGAAATTCTGATCTTCGCCATCTTCTGCTTCAAGGACACCATAGGTGTCGCCCTGCTCCACCTCGATGGGCAATGAGGCTTTGCTGGTATCCCCTTGTTCCGGGCTTGCGGGCTGCGGCTCCGAGGGGTCCTCCTGTGCGGAGAAACAAAGGACTTCTCCGGGGTCTTCTTGGTAATCATCATAGACAGCTTTAACAGGGGCCGAAGTGACATATTGCCGCGACAGGGGCTGGTTCTCCGCCAGCGGCCGAGGTTGCCCGTTCTCCGCTGCATTTTCAAAAATCTGGTGCTGGACCGACACCATGTAAACACTTCTTTCGTGACTGCCTGTCACATGGGGGCTTGGCGGAGCCACCACATAATCTCCCATTCTGAGCTCATCTCTCTCAATCAGGTCTTGAGCAATATCCTTGAAGACGTAGTAGTCTTCGATAGAGTGGCCTAGTATTTGGTGATAAGGGCAGAACAAGGGGTCACCGCTTTTGCGAGCATCTTGCGGCCTCTTGGATCTGGGGAGGGAGACCTTGCCATAGTAGCAAGCCCACTCAAAAATTCCTCAGGTTTTATTCCTCGAGAAAGAGTAGGGTCTCTGCATCCTCTCCCGCAGCATAGGGTTCCGCTCGGCCGATCGTCTGGCCGGGGAAGTAGCCACATCCTCAGCCTCCCTCTTCAGGTACACGGGGACATTCGGGACGGTGCTCAGGGACTGGTGCATGCCGCTGCTCTGTTGGCGGAGGATGCCCCTGATGAGGTCAGACACGAGTGCCGTCACTTTGGCCAAGCAAGCCTTCAGCATTTCGATTTTCCGCTGTTGTTGATAGCATAGGGCAAATAGGGCGGAATAGCACCGAGGGAAGCCTGGTGTCTGGCCTGCTTCCCCATCCTTTGCATCGGTGTCAGATGAGGGCAAAGGCGCACCGCTGCTATAGTCATTCGGGGTTGGTCCTTCAGAGGAGGATGGGGCCTTCCCCTTATTCCTGCGGGGAGGTGGATTCCATAGGAATACCTCGTCATCCTGTTCTTCATCATCCGAGGGCTTAAGGCGCGGGTGACCTTCACCTTCTTGCGGAACTGCGGCGCTTGTGAGGCTATCTCCATCAGAAGCCGAGACCGATATAACGTCGGCATCGTAGGAATCTTCTAATGAAAAACCTAATCTTGGATGTCAGGTGATTTGCATCAATCTCCGGTCCAGGTTTGGTGGGTTCCACATCTTTTTGAACATGTCCTTCCGACTGGAGAGATGGAAAAATGGGATCCCTTATTTTCTGGTCATTCTGGCTGTACGGCCGATTATGTCAGGCAGTCCCGTGATCGGGACGAGTGGGTCATGCAATTCGTCGGGGAGTTTACAATCATCGTCCCCTCCGATCGGGTGCTCGTTGGCCACATAGAAAATAGTAGACCGTCCTTCGGGGTTAGGCACCTCAAAGGTCTTCAATGGTTCAACCACTTGGCAGTCAGCTTCTGCGAGAGGCTTGATGATCCCAAACGAGACCCGGATGTCCTCCAGTAAGTCTTCGAGGTGTGGCAACCTCGGTGCAGGGTAGATGGAGAGGGGAGTTGCTTTGAATATTCTTTCTGCCCCAGAAACAAATGACACTTGACGGGGGGCCACATAGCCTGGCGGCGGTGGAGGGAACCAGCTGTCGGGCTCCGCCTTCTTCTTTCCCTTGTCCAGGGTGACTTGGGGAGCTTGCTTCGGCCTCTCTAGATACAAATTGGCATCTAAGAGGTGGCACTCGAACACCTCAAAAGGGTGGAGGTCAGCGAAGATTCTCTCTTCCTTCCCGTTGTTGGGATACTTGATGCATTGATGCAGTGTAGACGGCACTACCCTGTTCTGGTGTAGCCAAGGCCGGCCGAGCAATGCTTTGTAGGAGGTGTTGGAGTTAATGACATGAAACTGGACCTTAGTTATGAAATTGCCAAGAGAGAGGTTAAACTTTGCAATTCCCATGGGGACCTCGCACTTCTGGTTGAAGCCAGCAATCTTAACGTTCTTGACCTCGATCAAGTGTACGTCAAAGTAAAGTTTCTGGTATATCCGGTAGGGGAGTATGTTCACTGCCGCCCCAGGGTCAATCAATACTCTGTTGATGGGATGCCCATTCAGCTACCCCCTCATGTAGAGTGGCCTGTTATGACTGCAGGTAGGTAGGAGCATATCTTCTTCTGTAAAAGCCACAGCTACCTCGGGTGACATTTCTGCAAGGCAGGCTTCCACATATGCTGGTGTCTGGAGTGCTGCGATGACGGCATGCCGTGTCTTTTCATCTAGGGACAGGATCTCCCAGACTGTGAACCTGGCTGGGATCTTCTTCAAGTGCTTGACTATTCTGTTGCTAGCTCGGACCTCGAGCAACTTCATCTCTTCGGCTCTACTGTGCCTGCCCCTAGTCTGGGCCTGGGGGGCCGGCTCAGCGGGTGCTTCCTTCACCGGGTCAGGTATTACTTGAGCTTGCGGGGCCTGTTGGGTCACTTCCTTCTCTTGCATGAACTCGGCAAGGTTCGGGATGTTGTCAGGTTCTTCCCTTAGCCGAGAAGGAATTACTACCAACGGGGCCAGGAGGCTACTTGCTTCCTTGATCCGCTGAGACTCGCGGGGGCATGACTGCCTTTCCCCTTGGGTCGTGAGAAACTCAATAAATGAAGGTATACTCCGGCCGACCGGCTCTCTGGGATAGAGACCCGAGGGAGGGGGAATCTCCATGTCTTGGACCCTAGGTTTAGGGATATGATATGGCTATTCTCCCCTGAGCAGGATGTTATGGTTGGCCTGAGGAGGGCGTCCCCACTTCCTTCCTGACCTAGTGGCATGCTGGGAGGTGGATGCTTCTGCCTGATTCACTTCTGATGGTTCAATGGGCGACTCTTGCTCCTCTTCCCCCAGGGAGAGGGCAGTATCAAATAAGGCCGAGAGGATGTTGCAAGAGAGGACAACGCCGCTCTTCTTCTTATTTCTGGGCCTTCTCTGCTTCCTTTTCTTCTTTTCTTCAGTGGCTGGCAACTGGCCTTCGGGGGGGTTCACCCCATAAGAGAGGCTCTCCCTCTTCCTCGGCTTCTGCTCCCGGAGCTAATTCAAGTGACTCGAACTCCCTCCAAGGGACATACTCCTTCAGCTCCATAGGCTGGATTTCGGGCTGTTCATAATCTTTGAGCCCATCAATAATGGCTTGGAGTCTTTCCACTGCAGGACTGGTTTCTTTGTGCACCCGCATCGGGACGTGCTTTTTCTTGTTGTAAGTGGGGCACCTCATGACCAGCCGGGGGGCTGTGTCATGCCAAACAGGCATCACTGGTGGCGGTGCTGGTCGGGATGTGACACCCCTTATGTGAACCTCTAGTGTGGGCCATGGAGCTTGCCTTCTTCTTCTATTCCTCATCGGCGCGGTCTGCTCGCCTCCTTGATCTTGAGCCGACGCCATGACGAAGGCTTCATAAGTGGCCTTCGTGCTGGCCTCCGCCCATTCTTTAGGTAGCTGCTGGTATAGAGACACCATGTTGACACTAGTACCGAGGCTCGGCATCTCGTGCGGGTGCGGAGGGTCTATCTTGTGCTCCTCCATATCCAGTTCTCCCTTCCTAATTAAAGATTCAATGACATCCTTGAAGATGTAACACTCCTTGATAGTGTGCCCCAGCATCTGATGGTACGGGCAGAAATGAGGATCGTCCTTCTTCTTTACGTCACCGGGCCTCTTCGGTTCTGGCAGCGTGATTTTGTTGTATCTGGTGGCCCATTCAAACAAGATCTGGGACTTTTCTCGAGGAAAAGAATATAACTTATTCCTCATCTTCTCCGCAGGGAAGGACCTTCCCGCCGTTCAGCAGACCTGGCTGGAGGAGGATTGGCCGTCTCCTTGGCTTTCTCTGTCTGTTTCTCAAAAGCTTCGAAGTCCAATGTGTGGACTTCTGGCGGTATCGGTCTCTTTTCGGCCTGCCTGGCCCTCTGGCTTGAGGTGACTGGGTAGAGGAGTATCGAGCAAGGAACGCCTCGATCTCTGCTACTATGTTGTTTAGACGGTCAAATGACCGCACCTCAGCGCCGATCATCCTCTCAAGGATTTCCTTCTTCAGGTTCTGTTTACAAATTTGCACTGCATCCTCCTGATGCGGGGGACGTCTACATCTCATACTGAGATTTCTCCACCTCTTTATGTAGTCGAGAGCCGACTCATCATTTCTTTGTCTCGTGGCGTAGAGTTCTACCACGGTTACCTCCCGCTCAGCTATATAGAACCTTTCTTTGAATTTCTTCTGCATGTCCGGCCAGTCTGCAATAGACCCGACGGGCAAGCTCGAATACCACTCAAACGCAAGCCCGGTAAGTGTCGAGCCGAAGAATTTGAGGAGGTAGGCCTCATCTGCAGCTAGATCCCCCATAACATTCACATAGTAGGCAATGTGCTCCCTAGGAGACCCTTGCCCATTAAACTTCTCAAATTTTGGCGGCTTGATGATACCGGCCAGGAGCCTCCTTGCAGCATAGTGTGCCGGATAAGGTACCCGATACACATCGAAGGGCATGCGATCACTATTGCTCCTTTCTGCCAGCTTCATGTCTATCATCTACTCCAACATCAGTCTGTTCACCGTCGCCAGGTCCACCGAGTTTGGGTAGAAATGAGCTGGTTGCGCCAACGGCGTTGTTAACACTGTCGCCTGAGGTGCAATGGTGGATCCCTGGAACGGCAGGCTCTATAGAGGGCCGGAGTCGTATGCTATGGCTGGTGCAGGGGTATGCCCCCGGTGTAGCTGGGGATCGGTGGAGACACTGTCGCCTGTGGAGAAGCTTCTGAGGCCTGACCGTTGCCTCCAGGGGTTTCTGGCAATGCTTCGGTCTGCCCAGATGTCGAGGGCTGAGCAGTCCTGTCAGTTAACTGCTTCCTTAGCAACTCGATCTCCCTTTGATATTGATGCATCATAAGTAGTACAGCTGGGTCACTCATGGAGAGGCTGGGGGTGCCCCCTCTCTCTTCAGTTGGCGTCTCCTCGGACGACGTGGATGGTCCTCCCATGATGCCTTCAGTAATGACATTGGCAGCCAGGGCCATTGACGATTCTCCGTAGTCAGTTTCTTCAGTGTGGGCTTGTGTCTTCTCGATTGTTGCTTTCCCTCTTCTAGTGAGAGGCCCTGGCCTTGCTGCAAGTCTGGCCATTTCCTCAGGCTCGGTCGGTAAGGCCCCGTACCGGCCAAACACCCCTGCCATGTTGCAAGTATAGACCCTTAGGTCTCTGCCTCTTCTTACCGTTCTTCTCGCCGGCCTACCTGGGAAGACCAATCTGTCAAAGACCGATCCCCGCGGCCTCACCTCTTCCCTCAGTGGGGACTGATAGCGCTCCTCAGAGCAGTTCCTCGATTAGGCACTAGGCGCGGGTGGGATTTCTTCTTCTTCAAATGCGGAGGCCACTGCCCCCAGTAGTCTCTGGCGACCCAGGGGAGTGCTCCCCGGGCCCCGCAAGTAATTTCTCATGGCCCGCTCCATTCCTTCCCAGTCTTGATCAGGAGGAGAGGCGGATGACACCATCCTATTGATAGCAACGGGCATGTGGGCTACATGCTCCGCACGGGCAGTCTGATGGTGACGTCGGTGGTGTCGACGGCGGGTGTTCTCCGGCGGGGCCAGTGTGACCAATGCCGGTTGGTAGACGGGGGCCGATGTCTTGACCCGGTCTGCCTGTTGAGCCCTTGTCGGGCAGAAGGTGCCGGGCCCTGCTCGGGTTGGTGAAGTGACCCGGGCTGCTTTGGGAACCCATGCCCGTTTGCCCTTGGTCGGCCTAGCGGCCGGTTGGTGCTGTGGAATGGTGGCTGGAGATGCGGGCGTCATAC
This sequence comes from Amorphophallus konjac, assembly GCA_022559845.1. Taxonomy (NCBI): domain Eukaryota; kingdom Viridiplantae; phylum Streptophyta; class Magnoliopsida; order Alismatales; family Araceae; genus Amorphophallus; species Amorphophallus konjac. Next base: position 319,111,991 of record CM040122.1, on the reverse strand, counting down.
CACCCTTCATCTTCCCCAGTGGCTGGAAAGAGTTGTGCACTGGTACAGTGGGTATGATGCGATCCGGGATCACCTCGGAGCGTTGCCTGGAAAGATGCACCTGGAAAGTTTCGACGACAGCAGACTTGCCGGTGCTGGAGACCCGACCTCGGGGTGACACAGTGGCATGGCTCCTCCGGAGCCTTCTCAGGTGGGAAGCCGAGCCTGGGCGTGACGGGCCAGCATTCTGGTGCACATGGTGCACATTGCAGCCCAGCATCTTCATGGGGACAGTCTAGGGGGATTCGGCCATTGGTCGGCCGGCAGCAACTTTGGTGGCCCCCTGGATGGAGGCATTGCCATTGATCCTGTCAGTCGCCTCGACGTCCATCAGGTTGGCGAAGGCCACTCCCAAAAAGTTAGGGAAGCCAACTGAAGGAGGGAAGCTCCCGAAGGCGAGAGGGACGGCCAAGTAACCGTTCCGCACATGGCTTTCGACGGGCTGCTGGCCGAAAGCGAGGGCCATCCCGACGTTCGGAATGCAATCTGCATTTGCAAATGAGGAATTAGTATTACAAGAAGGGGGCCGTGGAGCCCTTAATTCCGACAAAGAGATGAAGGGTGATCCAGTCCCACCGGGCGTGCCAGACTTCTGGACGCACTTTTCGTTTAGATCTTTGGTTTTATTGGTTTATTGATTTATTAAGTGCGTGGGCGTGCCAGTCACGAAGTGACGATTTGTTCAGGCTCTGAAGAGCCCAAGAGTGCGCTCAATCCGACTCAGTCAGGCAATTGTGTGGTTCGGGTCGGGACTTGGACCCGTTGCGCCATAAAGGTCACAACGTCATTTACATCCCCTCAGAGAGGGGAATACCCTTGATTAATTGCCAGAAATAAGGGCTTCATGGTCGAAAGAAATACTAATTAATGCAGGAAGGAGACAGCCGTCGGGCCATGCGGTGAGCCCGAGGTGAGGGCATGAATACTCGGATTGTGTCGGTCCCCGATGGACCGCTCCATGTTTGGACAAAAGTTCATACGAAAAGCAAGATGGTAACGGGGGACGAATCCGTGCGAATGTCTGCCGAGGGACGGCAATTTTAATACAAGGAGGAAGGTCAGATCCCGGTGAGGGAGGGGACCCTGATGAGATATTGGCCCGAGGTAAGGCCAAGCGGTCACCATGACGAGAGAGAGAACTCCCGAGGGTGACGCCTGGCTTACAAGAGCATCATTAATGTTCATGGGTTCAGAATCCAAGAAGGAGAGACGGGGACCATGCCGTTATGTTCGTGGACTGCCCTGGGAGGTGTTTATCATAGTGGCTCATTTATTAACATTACCCCCCCCCCCCCATTTGTTATCTTCTCTTCGCTCATTATTTTGATTGGAACCGCCCCCTCCATTTTATCATTATTATTATTATTTGTTGTTCCTTTTATTATAATTTTTGTTACATATATATGTATATATTTATTGGGGAGATGATGGAGTGTACCGCTGGAGGGGGAACTAGGAGTGTGCCGCCAGGGAGCTAGGAAGTGTGTCGCTGGGGGGGGCTGAGGGTGTGCCGCTGAAGAATTGACAGGTGTGTCGCTGGGGATGAAGAAATCATTGCCAGAGGGTGAGGGGGAGTGTACCACTGGAAGGTGAATGGGAGTGTGCCGCTGGGAGGTGTACCGCTGGGTGAAACAGAACCCAAGAGAGGGTGCCTTGTTCATGCAGTTCTGATGAAGAATCTTTAGACGGTTAAGCTTTCAATTCCCTATCATGAGATTGAGTCCCAAGTCATGCTCAGTAGTGCGGTTCTCGGAGTCTTATTTAGCCAATGCCCGGTGCCTTGAATAGTTTTCTTGGCTGATTAGGATGTTTTACTATTGTTGGTTTCATTCGTTTGTTGCTTCCCTTTCATCTTTTAACGTATTGTTATTTTTGACAAAAATTCGGCAGCACCTCCCCTTGACATGGATGGTAAGGGAATACAAGGGACATGTCCACAGGGAGTGACATGAACCAACAAATGAGGTGCATGCCTAAGCAGCCGCCTTTAAAAGCATTTCGGAAAAAAAACTCGGGGAAAGCGCTGAACGAGAAAGCCAACGAGCTAACACGAGCTATGGGTGCACTGGGTGAGCGGCAACTAGAGTATGCCAGTGGACATGGCAAAGGTGGGAGCATGCCGCTGAAGGCACTCCAGGGGCGGTGTGCCGCTGAGGTGGTCACAGCGTGCCGCTGAGAGAAGAATAACAAGCATGCCGCCAGGGGGGACAAGCGGCAAGGGTGTGTCGCTGAGTAGACCTAGGGCGGGGTGTGCCGTGAAGGGCTTGAACAGGGTGATGGCTGTTGGTTCTGGGAGGAGATCAAGGGGAGATGTTCTGGGTACCGAGGGAAGGGGTCCCTATGTATCAAGAAGGATGGTGGGCTCCTACGGACCCGTTTAACAGAATCTAAGAATCATCGTGCTAAGGGAGGTCCCGGAAAGGGGAAGAGGCCAGAAGTTGGAAGGCTGGTAGCAGATGCATAAAACCCACAGATCAACGCTAAGAAGAAGCAACAAATGCAACGAAAGAAGGCAAGGACAGGAGATATTTCACTCATGATGCACTCAAAGTGACATAGATCATGACCCGAAGGCCAAACACGACGCATTACATTCAAACAAACGAGAGGAGAAAACAACCGGGGGAAAAGAAAGAAGACTTAGGAAGAGGGTTCGGATGAGGAAGGGTGGTCGTTCCCTTCACTGCCACCTTTCTCCCCCCCCCCCCCCCCCACTGTATAGCACACACTCTCTCTTCCTCTCCTTGCTCTCCTCTACCTTCTTCTTGTTCTCCTTCTTCCTTCTTCTGCTCTGGTGCTCTCTTCGAATGGGTGCCTTTGAGTCTCCGTCTTCTTCTCTTCGGCGTGGGAGCCTTTTATACATGGGCCGTTGACGAGGCCGACCTCATGATGGCACTGCCATCCGAGGTTGACTTCGGTATCTTCCTCATCAGGTGAAGATCTCACTCACCCAACCGGAGGGCGACACCAAGGCAGGGGGTTAGCTGGCATTGACATGGCCACACTGAGCGCCAAGGGGCCCCTCTAATGACCGTTGTGTATCTTACCGGTTTGTGCCATTCGTGGAGTTCACGCTGTGCCGCTGGGGCTGAGGGGCCGTGCCGCTGGAGGGCAGAACGCCCGTGCCGCTGGAGGCTCTTCAGGGGGCATGCTGTTGAAGGGCCAGGGAGGCCGTGCCGCTGAGAGGGCGTTGGGGCTGTGCCGCTAGAGGCTTGGAGGCTGTGCCGCTGAGAGGGCGTACCTGGACAGTCTTGAAAACTGAGCTTCATACTCTGCCACTTTCAAGCCACGTTGTTTCAGTGCGGAAAATTCCACGGCCTTTTTCTCCAAAATATGGTCGAAGAAGTACTTGTTGCTGAAATGCTCAGTGAATTCGACCCATGTGACATGGCCTTCGGGCAATGTTGCTTCTATGGATTCCCACCAACATCGAGCGTCCCGCTCTAGTTGGAAAATAGCTAGTAGAACCTTTTCCTCGTCCGTGCATTGCATCACACGGAAAATTCGTTCCATCTTCTTTAGCCAATTTTCGGCATCCTCGGGGTCAGACGAACCCGTGAACCTAGGTGGGTTCATGTTACGAAAACCTCTATGGAGATCACCAGCTCCACGGTTAGCACCGCCTTGCGCCACTTGTTGTAGCGCCTGCACCAGGCCAAGCACGGTGTGCTGCATCTCGCGCCATTGTGCTCGTTCAGCAGCCATGATCCTACAAAAGAGTTTAAGTGTCATAAATATCAGGTTTTATTATGAGGTTAAATGCCATTATATAACTTAACCCATGTCTCTACCCATCTCATTGGGTAAGGTATAAATCTATCCTTAGACTTAGGTTTTACCTGGGAAATCGTAATCCTAGGCTCTGATACCACGAAGACTGTCACGCCCCGAGCGCGGAAGATACCCGGGTCGTGGGCAACTTATATAGAATCATTCAATCAGAGCTGTATACATATTTTTTTTTGACAAAAGATAGAGTGCGCAAATTATCTAAATCATAACTAAGATTTAATTCGCAAAATGATACCAATGTCCAAGATGACAATTTATTCGATTAAGCAAACGGTGATAAGTCTAATACCCGACATTCATTATTCAAATCCAACAACTAGGCCTAAGCCTTAACACGTTACAATTGACCGGACTAACATAACATAACTGACATAACTGGAAGTACAATGTAAGGACTCAAGACATAAGAAACGCGACTAGCCGACAGTTCAGCGGGCGGTGAATCTAGCACTCATCACTCGGTCTCATTCCCGTCTGGATGGTGGTCGCTATTCATAATACCTGAAAAGTGTTAGGAGCAACTGGATGAGTGAATCGCTCAGTAGGATTTATATCTCAAGTTCCAACAATCTTTAAGTCAATTACATATTCGATGCAGGCATAATGATGCATGTTGGAGTCAGCAAGATATCAAGAGTTATATAAAGAGTATCGCATGAATTTAAGGTATGAACAAAACATGAATTCGAGGTATCAACAAAAGGTATCATTAAGATACTAGCACGTAATTTCACAAGTTTTTTCCGCGAGAGTAATAATCAACATTCAAGTAAGTAATGTCAAGCACATATAATAACAAGTAGTGTAATGGAATTGACTATTTCATTCATTTCATTCAAGCAAGTAATTGCCCTTTTTTGGGCCAAGCAAGTCAAATCAAGCATGTCACGAGAGAGTGAGTGGGATGTCTAAGTCTAACTAGTAAGTACTCTAGTGCAATGTTTAAACACCGTGGTCAATAAACTCCCATGGGCACAAGTACCTTCGGGTGCTCCTCCTTGGACCAGACCGGGCCCTATATGCACAGCATTGAGTCATATATTGTTCGACATCCGCTCTCATTATATAGCCAATATAGAATTTCAAGAAATTTATGCCTTGTAGGAACATAAGGTAGATTTTCTTGAATGAAATTCAAGGACATATCACATGTAAATGATGAATTATGACTAAGCTACTAAAATGCATGACACATAGGAGAGTCTAGTGGAATTTGGCTTCTTTATCTAAGGGGTTTAAATCTGACTGTGTTGACTTTACTGTTGACTTTTTTTGATGAAATTAATTTAGTCAGCTTTACTGCCAAGTTGTTTAAGCACTGAGGTCAGTGTTAGACAACACTCTGCATGTAAGGTCTATGTTAGTTTAGAATAATTCATGCATATCAAGGTCTGCGTTACCTTGCATTAGGTCTGTGTTAGTCTGTGTTACCTTGCATTAGGTCTGTGTTAGTCTATGTTACCTTACATTAGGTCTGCATATAGGGTCTATGTTAGTAGTGTATCATGCATATCAAGGTCTATGTTACCCTGTGTTGGTCTACATATATGGTCTATGTTAGTAGTGTATCAAGGTCTATGTTAGTCTATGTTGGTAGTGTATCAAGGTCTATGTTAGTCTATGTTAGTAGTGTACCATGCATATCAGGGTCTATGTTACCCTATGTTGGTCTGCATATAGGGTCTATGTTAGTAGTGTATCATGCATATCAAGGTCTATGTTACCCTGTGTTGGTCTGCATACAGGGTCTATGTTAGTAGTGTATCAAGGTCTATGTTAGTCTATGTTAATAGTGTACCATGCATATCAAGGTCTATGTTATCCTATGTTAGTCTACATATAGGGTCTATGTTAGTAGTGTATCATGCATATCAAGGTCTATGTTACCATGTGTTGGTATGCATATAGGGTCTATGTTAGTAGTGTATCAAGATCTATGTTAGTAGTATACCATGCATATCAAGGTCTATGTTACCCTGTGTTGGTCTGCATATAGGGTCTATGTTAGTAGTGTCTCATGCATATCAAGGTCTATGTTATCCTGTGTTGGTCTGCATATAGGGTCTATGTTAGTAGTGTATCAAGGTCTATGTTAGTCTATGTTAGTAGTGTACCATACATATCAAGGTCCATGTTACCCTGTGTTGGTCTTCCTACAGGGTCGATGTTAGTCTGTGCTACCTTGAGTTGGTCTGCATATAGGGTCGATGTTAGCATGCATTGTGGTGCATTAAGGTCTGTGCTAGCATGCACAAGGTCTATGCTAGCATGCATTGTGGTGCATTAAGGTCTGTGTAAGTTTATTTGTACAATGGTCAAGGTTGGTGCAATACTGTACAAGCGTAGGTATAGGTCTATGTAAGGTCTGTGCAATGTATGATAAGATCTGTGCAGCCTTTGCTGCGTGCACGACATGGTCGGTGCAATACTGTTTGATGCAGGCTTTGGAGTGAGCGATCAAGTTTTGACCTCGTCAATAGTAACGGTCAACAGTTGATTGTTACTATTCACCTATTTTAGTTTTTAAGGCTAAAAATTTATTTGATAATTTTTCATGGTAGAGTAAATAGAGGTAGTTAATAGGTAACAGTTAGATTTTCCTAATCATTTTTATCTTGTGAGATATAAATTTTTAAAGTGAGCCATGAATAGTATTTTTACTATTCACTCAATTTCATTTTTTAAGGTCAAAAATTTATTTGATAATTTTACATGGTAGAATAAATCAAGGTGGTTAATAGGTAATAGTTAGATTTTCCTAATCATCTTTATCTTATGAGATATAAATTTTTAAATTAGGCCATGAATAGTATTTTTACTATTCACTCAATTTCATTTTTAAGGCCAAAAATTTATTTGATACTTTTCCATAGTAGAGTAAATCAAGATGGTTAATGGGTAAAAGTTTGATTTTCCTAATCATTTTTATCTTATAAGGTATAAAATTTTAAAGTGGGCCGTGAATAGTATTTTTACTATTCACTCAATTTCATTTTTAAGGTCAAAAATTTATTTGATAATTTTCCATGGTAGAGTAAAATCTGAGGATTCTAAAATCGTAATTTGTGCTGGAATTTCATGGTTTGGTTAAATAAATATGAATTTATGAGCATGGTAATCACTAATTACATAATTTACTGTTCATGGAAAACATGTTCACATAATGAGAAAGTAAAGATATGGCTAGACATGGATAATTAGCAGGATTGCAAGATCATTCTCATACAATATTTTTAATATTTAATTCCACATATATGAACTTTTAAACATGAGATAATTTATAGGAATTAAAATGTAAGAACGCATGGACACCGGGTGATGACTACCCTATTCATGCATGTCACCCTATTTAACTACTAATTAAGTTAAATCTTGAGAACACCTACCTCTTGGGTGCGGTTTCCTAGGTATGCCACGCCAAACCCTTCACGCTCAGCAAGCCTTCTGCAGCATGATACGTTTCCTTCTCTTCTGTGACTGAAAGACAGTAGGGGTCACCTACGGTTGATGGAGGGATGAGTCTATTGTCAGGTAAAAGGGGTCAGTTGCCCGACAATGGCTTTGCTGCTTCTTCACGTGGTGGTGTCTTGGCATATAATAATGGTTGGTGGTATATACATATATATATATATATTTATAGTTATTTGGATGGCGTCAAACCTTTAGGCCCTACATATATTTATTTGGCACAAAAAGGCAATAATGGATGCAAGGAATCGAACCCTAGTCATTCATTTAGGTAACACATCACTTAACCAACTACACTATAAAGTCATCTTGTTAGGTGAATAATCTTTACATATGATGACTTCGTGTTCAAACTTCTTACTTAACCTTCCTATAGAGTTATCTAGAGTTTTTGTTTATTTAGAGAAATATTATTAAAAAAAATTTCTACCATTTTTTATACGAGGTGCTACAGTTTTTGCCAGCTAAAATAGGTTGCTCGTGTCTCAATCTTCTAGAATCATGTGTTTAAATGACGCCCTTGTAAAGGGTCGTTAATTATGTAAATGACGCCTTGCATGAGGGCGTCATTTGTTTGGGATGGAAATGACGCCTTGCAAGAGGGCGTTATTTGTTAGACAACTCTGCCCCCACTCACGTGTTAGCACTCAAGATGTGCATATATATATTATTGTTCTAATGGAATGGGGTCCTATTCAAATTGGCGCCTTCATACATGTCTTCAATTCTGTAAATGACGCCTGCATGCATGGTCTTCAATTTGGAAATTGACGCCCTAGTGAGGGGCGTCAATTCATTTGGTGGAGGGAAGGAATCCCACTACGTACTACCATGGCCCATGTGTCAAAGTTTATCTTGTACATTTATAGAATAACCCTCCCATGGTTTTATTTCTTTGTACAAGACCTCCTAAGTAAGATTCCTTACCCATGTACATAAAGTTGGATTACACATTTGTATTCTAGTCCTCCTATAGTTTAGTTCTTTAACCAAAACCTAGGATTCTTTTAAGAAGGGTGGATTACGTATGCATAAAGTGATGGTTTATAATTTTATATACTAGCCCCCCTAAGGTTTGACTTTTTACACAAAGCCCTCAACATTCTTTATGTTATAAAGTAGGGTTGGCTTGTACATTTACATTGTAGTCCTTGTGAGGTTGGGTTCTTTATGTAAGGCCTTCATGTATGCTAAAGCCTTCATGTATGCTAAAGCCTTCATGTATGCTTTCTTTTAAGAATAAGTTTTGAATTTACGCAAAGGTATTTATCGGGGGTGCTACAGTTAGTCTCCTCTTAGCGGCCCAGGTAATGACCGCTAACGTCGAGATTTAGCATGTTTTTCCGTGTTTTTATGGTGATAGCAGTCAAGGATGGTCTTGGACTGCGAAGTCTTGCTTGGTTTATGGTCACTTGGGACTCTCAAGTCATTTCCTTGTGATATCTTATTCAAATTTCTCTTGGAATGTCTAGTCTTGATCTTAAAAGTAAGTTCATAAGCTCAAACCTTGGAATTCCTGGCCATTTAATATGGTGAATGTCTAGATTGGGATCTATGATCCAACCCTTCAGTGCCAACGCATCATAAAGGGCCCAGTCTAGTCCTAGGAGGAGCGTCCGAAAGTACTTGTGCCCCGGGGAGTTTGTAATGACAAGGTGTGGCATTGCACCGAAGTGCATGACTAGCGTGATTGGTCTATGATATTCTACTTCACTTAATTTCTTGCATGACTTGACATGCATGCTTGTTATGGCCAGTTCAATTGTAATACCCCGATTATTTATTAAGTTTTATTGAGCTTTTATTAATTAAAAATTGAATTAAAATGAATTAATGTTTGAATTTCGAAATATTAATATTTAATTCATTAGAAAATAGAACCTATAAAATTCGACTACCTTAGAAAAATCTGTAAAAATAGTAATTGGGTAAAAGATCATTTTTATAGCAATTTTATCTTCTGGACTTGACCCAAATTAATTACGTAACCTTGTCTAATTAGATGATTAATCCTGAATTTGACTTCCACCTACCCTTTACCTAATCGTAACTTAAAACGTGAAATTTGACCTTATTACTCAACCAAATGATCTGAAATCAAGAGCAAATGGAAGGCCATGAGGTAAGGAACATTTACCCTCAATCAATTTGAGGTAAACCTAGCCCTAAAACGTGCTGTCGACATAGATTTGGTCGAGTCAAGGATTCCGGCGCCGTTTCTAAACACGAAACTTGTAGCGCTCAATACTCCCAACTCCGAAGGCTCCAGAAGCCCCATGACCTTTAGAAATGTAGCTCTTCGACTCTAGTTTCATTTGGTAGCTGGGTCAGCCGACGAGGAGTCCAGATCTGGGAGCATTCGTCGTTTTGGTGGAGGGTGTTGGTAGTTCGTCGTTCTTCATCTCCAGCCCTTTAATCCGTCGATTAAGGTAGGTACCCTTAACCAATTGAGACTTCTAAATATAGTATCTTGATCAGCTCGTCGAGATCTATCCAATGGGACTGAAATCCCCAAATTTCATTAGGTATCCGTGGAGATATCGAGCTTTTTGTGAGCTGCTGTCAAGCTTGTTCTTCATTCTAGGGTTTTGAATTCTTTCTCCGATTTGAGGTAGGATCTAACAACCAAACTCTAATTAACTTACATGATGTAATCAGCATGTTGTTAGCTTTCATTTGACGAAGAAACCCCTAATTTGTATTGAGCATGTTGAGAGTATTTTGCATCGAAGTAAGAGCATGTCTAGAACATGATTCATATAGTGTTCCTTTAAGTCAGATCTTGATTTCGGGCTAATTTTGAGTCATGTAACCTGATCTTCATGTAGCATATCATACATGGTTGGATTCATAATCGAGTTAGCTTTCTTTTGACGTAAGAAGCCCCAAAATTCATTGCTTATGTTGAGAGAATTGCATGATTTAGTAGAAGTAGGTCAGGAACTAGGGTTTTCATGTATTTATCATGTATAAGTTGAGATTTAATTGATTTCTGTGAAAATTCATGTTTCTAAACTCATGTATCATGACCCTAGAATGTCTATTAGGATTCCTAGATCATGTGGTTTTGATTTCAACTCAATTGGACCTCATTTGGATGAGTTCATGTGTTTTCCGGAAGCAACTCACGTTGCTGTTCTTGCAGGGGTCGACCCCTGGGGTCGACCCATTTTCTGGGAAGTCCAGCAGGCCCGAGGGTCGACCCCAGGGGTCGACCCATCCACTCCCTGCAAGGGGGTCGACCCCAGGGGTCGACCCATGCGCAGGAATGAAGGGGTCGACCCCAGGGGTCGACCCATCCTTCAGAATTTACTGGGGTCGACCCCAGGGGTCGACCCATTCAGCTGCCAGACCCCATTTTTACAGGGGTCGACCCATGTACCAGAAGCCCGGTTTTCATCATTTTGCGACCCGTGGATCGATCCGGATCATTAGGGGATCGACCCATTGAACTTAGACCAATTGAAAACTATACTTTTGAAGAACCAGTGACCTAATCATGAGCCTTATGATTTTCAAACTGCATTGGTTCCTATGTTCTATCACGATGTAAAAGCATGTCATTCATCATCTTAATTGCAATGTATACATTGGTTAAATAGAAACCCACATAATTAGTGGTTAATGGTGTAATTAAATCTCTGTTAATGTATTCTTTTTCCTTTCTGTACAAGCTTGTTCCTTTACCTTATCATCTTAAATCAGCTTTTGGCAATTGTCTTAATACAAATGATAATGGATAATCTTTGACATATTAACTTGATAATTAGGATTAACATGTTGATTAGCTTGTTGGATAGCTGCTGTACTACAGTAGCGCAGCATGATTAACTCTTATTGTGACTTGGTTTTCAATCTTCTTGATGATTGTGCTTACCTTGAAATTCTGAAATGAATCTCCTTCCTACTTGAAATTGTTATTGCTACATGGTTCAAACCTTGGAATTCTGGCCATAAATTGTGGAAGTCTAGATTCGTGGGATCTTTGATCCAAAGAAATCAATGCCTGGCAAACAATTAAGGGCTCGGTCTAGTCCTGGGAGGAGCACTCGAACACTACGTGTACCCCCGGGGAGGTGATTGACTAGGTGTGGCATTTGGCACCAGTACTATGACATGGGTTAAATCTAGGACTGGCCACTACTCTCTACTACTCTCTACTATTTTTCACTTTCCACTCTTCATTGTTCTATACACTACTTGTTGTTACTTACTTGCTGTTACTTGGACGTGGAAATGAAACTATACACGTGCTTGACGTGACTCGAATTATCTTGATATGGCCAACTCTTTATCGTTATCTCTTGTAGTAAATTCTTGTCTTTGTTATTCCTCTTAAGTATTACCATTCTGTTCCTTTATATTTCTTGACCTTGCGAGATCTTTAATTTTTGTTTCATTATATCATCATTATCCTTTTATTGCATTATCCTTTGTAGCATGATATTTTGAAAATGTAATTAAACTGCTAATCACTTATACCTATCTGTTATTTCCTACTGAGCGTTAGCTCATAGTTGTTGTTTCCCCCCTTTTCAGGCTTTTCAGGTGACGCGTTTACCGATGGGGAAGGGCAGGAGTGATGTTTTGAGTGTATCAGTTAGTTGTGTTTAGAGTGTGTTGTGCTTCAGTTATGTTATTGTGGTTTAGAGTTGTTATCCCAGTTGTATTGAGTTGATTTGTGGATTATGTACCAGTTATGTTTTGTTTAATGGTCAATAAGTTATTTCCATTTCTTAGCATTTGTATATATTTAGATTAGTTCTCTCTCTTTCCAGCTCGTTTCTAACTGTACGTCCCGATATTCCGCGTCGGGGCGTGACATCAATTATATCTCACTTGAAACTTCGTGAAAGATTCTTGTTATACAGGCAATTATTCCCACATGATATCTGTCTTTCTATTCTTCCATTTGTTATTTATCGCTTGTCATTTACTTATTAGTATTCTTTTGTCATATTGTTATACATGCTAAACTGGTTAATCACTTAAATTGTGCCTGGTGATAGAGATATAAAATCCTACTGAGCTTGTTGCTCACCCCTACTTTCCAATCTTTTTAGGTAGTGCGGATGAAGACGTGCGCACTGATGGGGACGGGAGCGAGTGATCTTGGAGCGAGCCTTTTTAGTTTATGTTGAGTCGATGTCTTAGTTAATGTCAAATTTTGTCAAGTTTGGAGTCATTGTAATTCTTTCTTTTGTCGATGTAGAATTAGAAAGTCCACAAAATTGTCGGTTGTAATAAAAATATTTTTCTTCATTATCAATAAAGTTGGTTATTGGAGTTGTTAGCCTTGTTGTGTGATTTCTTGTGGCAATGAATGCTCTGATTGACATGAATGATATGACTGCTGCGTTCCGATTTTTCGCATCGGGGCGTGACATCATTGAACTTGAAATATTGAAATCTGAACCTCCATTCATTAACCTGAGCTATAAAGTTATAAAATCTTCTCTTATAAGAATTTGTGATGTACTGAGTAAACTGATGGTTTAACTCTAATGAATCAAAGAAGTTTAAAGATTAAATTCAATGGCTAATGGTGCATTCTACACTTAATAGGTCTCAACCATCTCTTCCATAATATGTCCTGTGTAGTCTTTCAAACTCTGAAAATTCAAACTTCATGGTAAACTTGGTTGAGAAACATGGATTGGAAATTTGTTCAATTGTGTGCCTTTCCTGACTTTCTCACTCTCAACCATTGCCATTCAACTCCTACATGATATTCCCTCTTGCATCATTCTTCCTATCACTATTAAACATTTATTTATATAAGGCAGAAAATAAAAGGTAGAAATCAATTTATTTAAAGATTAAAAGGCACAATAAAAATTCATCTTATATTCATGTTAAAAATCTTCTATTAAAGGCAGAATAATAAAATATGCTTTATAAAATTTAAGTGACAAAAGGAACTAATAAAATTTCACCTTCTATTCATTACTTTTGGAAATCCCAAACCCTAGCCAACATCCATATCCCTCCGCGTGTGACGGCCCGAGATCCAAGTATCGGAAAGGAACCGGCGTGTCTCGAATCTTGGCCCGCCACCAACGAGCCCGAAGACTCGGAAGGGTTAAAAGGGATGGTGTGGGAGTACAAGAGAAGCTGGAACAACTGCAAAGATAGCACAATAATCTAAAAATAAATGCACAGAATAATATAAATAAGTAAACTGCTACAAGGTCCATAGAGTCTCATATCCAATAAAAGTACAGTCCACAAAAGAAAAAGTACAACTACATGGGGCATATCCCGGCTCTGGTAGACTGGCAGCTAACCCTAGCTAGAAGAACCATACTGAAACTCTGTCGCGCCTCTCGACGACCCCGCCTCACCTGAAAAGTAGGGGTGAGCCTCATTTCATTGGCCCAGTAGGGATCCCTCGGACCCCCACTGCACAACGAGGAAAACGACAACAAGGCGCGAACAACCACAGAAGGTAACACTATCTAGCAGGAGTACGGTAGAAGCAGCAAGCAGTAATAAATAAAGGGAAAAGCTCCCTACAACTAACCGTACTAAGCCTACCGACCTCAAACCGGCGGAAAAACAAGTCCGTACCTGCCAGGAGACAGGAGCACCACCCACTAGAAGAACAACCAGATGCGTCCCCTGACATCTTACACCACGTCACAAGTGTCTAGCTACGACACCCCAGGCGGAGACAAAGACACACTCAGTAACCAGTACCACGAACAAGGACTAGCTGGGGTCGCGCTCGTCAGCGCTGTCTGACGCCCCCAGCCCCGTGTGCACACTCAGACGATAAGCCCTAGGCATGTCCTCTAGCTAGTTATTCCCCCGAAGTCCGGACTCGGCTACACGTGGGGGCCCTACGGTAACCAGCCTAACAACCGTCTCTCTCGGGTCCGCCGCTCCACCACTCCCGGGTGGGTCAGCACACGCGTGCCGTAAGAAGGCTACGACTAGTGGACGTGTCACTGGAGGTGAGACTCGACTCACGGAAACCATCGACTGTACACTGACCAAACGCGGAGGCCACCCTCCATACAGACACAGACTCTCGGTGACCGAAATGGAGAATACGGATGTCGGGGACACGTACGAGGTCCGATTGTCCGTAAAGTCACACGGCACCCCTACCGAGATAACTGATCCTCCGGAGACCCCTGGGCTCCCCTGTGGCTCACACTGGGTGCCCATGGCAACCCTCGGGCCACACACCGCAACAAGACCCAAAGCTCACACGACCAGAGGCTAAACTGTTGGAAAGAAACACAGCTCGAGGGGGGAGTGAACGCGCTCGGGCCCTTGGGCGCGACACTGTCGCGCTCAGGTCCTCTAGCGCGACAACTAAAGAACGCGCTCCCCAACCCTGGCGCGATAAGGATGCGCTCGAGACGATGAGCGTGACCCGAACTGCCAAACTATTCATCTTCCTCGATGAACGCGCTCGAACGACACAGCGCATTTTACAAGAACGCGCCCCTGGGACATAGCGCGATAACGGGCCGAGCCCAGTTCGCACAGTTTGCCTGAAAAACTCGATCCTACGCCCCATTCACCCCTAGGTGAAGGGCAAAAAAAAGGGGGAACCTCCCCCAACCTTCTTAGCATTCATCTAAGCCCTTAGATCGATCAAAAACTCCAAGAATCAACGGATCCGGCGCTCAAACCCTCGACATGGAAATACCCTTCCCGGCACGAAATAACCCACTCTCGGCCTCCCCTCGGCCTACAAATTGCAGGGAATACTGTAAAGAGGGCAAGGATCCGTCCCCCTACCTCAATGAAGCTCGAAATCCGCCAGGAAGCCACCGATCCACCGCCTTGGCCAGACGAGATCCTCGCTCCCCACGCCATGAAATGAGCACCGTCGCGATCCTCTCGCCACCGCCATCGTCACCACGCCACCACTAATGCCCGCCGACCGTCGCCGGTGGAGGGAGGGGCGCTGGAGTTCTTGAACGGGAGAGAGGGGGGGCGACCGTTCCGCACACGGGGGAGGAAAGAGGAAGAACGAAGAAGAAAAAGGAGAAAAGAAAAAGAAAATAGGGGGGTATTTATAGAAAATGCCAAAAATACGTAAAATTAGAAAAAAATATGTTTCCGCGATCCTCGGAACACGCATAACGCACTGGTACAGTCCCATAAGAGGAGGACGCAACAGTTCGCTCACAAATGCGTTCCGCATGTCCGTCAGGGAAAAACACGTGTAGACCACAAAACAAGCTCCGGGACCCCCGAAAGTGATCCAAAACCTACATATCCAAATCCAAAAAATGTCCAAAAAACTCGGGACATTACACTGCGGCTCCGCCTCCTCACCTCCCCGACATCCTTCCATCTCTCTCTCTCTCCTTTTCCATAAACTTATCTCCATCTCCTTCCTCGTATTCCCCTTCTTCTTCTCCATTCCCCCACATTCCGGCACCGCCCCTGCAACCACGCCCAATAGGCTTCTTCAGACGCAACCATCGTCAGCCCTGCTCACTTCGATCAGGGCGCTTTGGTGCACAGTAGCAAGGCAGGCCCTTTGGATTGGCCGACAAGCTACAAAATAATGCTGGACACGGCCGAGGGGCTCTCATATCTGCACTACGACTGGGCGCCGCCCATTGTGGACAGGGATGTGAAGTCTAACTACATATGGCTGGACGTGGACTTCGACACCTGCATTGCTGATTTCGGGGTGGTGAAGGCTATGGAGGTTGGCGGAAAGGGGATCAAGTCCATGCCTGTGATTTTCAGCTCCGGCGGACACATTGCTCTAGGTTTGACTTGTATAACTCCTCTACACTATGTGCTTTCCTCATATTCATGTGTTTGTTCTAAAGGTTATTTTGTTGTCATCCTAAGTTTGTGGTGTTAATTTTTTTTCTGATCAGAGTAGATTCTTCAGCTTTGTCAATCATTGCTTTTTTGTCAAACAGTGGTGTATTCACATGGGGAAATCCCCAAAGTTTCTTTCTTTGCAATCCTTATTCTGGGTGCCCTGGATTTCTTTAGTATTGTGCTTTCGTGGGTGCACATGCTTGTTTCTATTTTTTTGTTCTTTTTTGTTTCTTTTCTTGGGTTAACATCTTTAGTCACCGATGTTGGATGTTGGAAGCATGCTTTGCCCTTTGTGTTCTTGGATTCCCGAATTTTTATTATTGTGCTTTGTCAAATAGAGGACGATTTCCAAACTTCTTTTAAAAATTCCTTTTCCCCTGGATACACATATCTAATCACTGATTTTGATACTGGAACTTCACTTTGCTCTTTCTTTTATAGTGGATTTGCATACTATATACTGTAACATTCTTTTTAGTTGTTTTTTTCCTGGATTCACACACTTAATGTAAGTTGATTTCCATGTTGGAACTTTTTCGTGCATTTTTTCCCTTTATTAAGCTTTTCGCTAAATTGTTCTGTATGAGATCCCTTTATTAAGATTTGCATACTAAATTATGCTGAATTTTGTTTTTGTTAACCGGAGAATCATGGTGAATGTGGTTTCTAACATGGTCAATGCCATCAATAATATGTAAATCTTCTTGCTTGCACTTCGTTATTGTGTTACCTGGTCTTCGACTGGCTAAAGAAGCGTAGAAGAATGATGTATTGGAATTCCCCAGTGATACCCACTGTTGCTTGCATTTTTGTTTGGCAAAAGACTCGTCAGCTTTCAATGCCAATGAGTAATAGTCTCGCACCTCCTTCCTCGATAATAAAACCTTCATTAGTTGAATCTACATTAAGTTTCATTTGCACACTCTTAAGTTCTTTTTTGGTAGAGGAAGCATTCTGTTGGACATTGCCATACATTTCCTTCTTCCATTTCTTTAATGCATTCTTGATAGCCTTCAATTTTTGACCTAGTACTTGCATAGGAATAAGATTTGTGATGTCGATTCCTTTTAGATATTACCTCATTTTTATGTTAACTCATTCTCTGGAACATAAGCATAAATGCTGTCGTCTCATTCATTTTAAAGATTTACATTCTGCCCCTTTTATGGTTCTCCCGGTTTAAGAGATATTGTCTCACTACTACCCTTCAAACTATAAACAGTCACTGTTCTCAACATTTTCACTCAATATGTCAACTCTATCTTGGCCTTCAACCACTTCATTTTCCTTATTTGAAGGGATAATAGTTTCAAGAATGATGTTCTGGTCCTCTGATGTATTCCCTATGTCCTCTAGAGCAGACAGATCTTCAAGGTTCTCAACTTTGACTGGTTTTGCTGATTCAGCTTCACCTTCTCCAGCCACCACTTCCACCGAGACATCTTTTGGCGTTTTTATGGGAATCTTTGCCACCGTGCCAGGAGGTGCAAGGGCCACATCCTTGTACGATGGAGAATTTCCAAGACTGACAATAAAATGAGTCTTGGATGGATCAATAATCTCATCTTTGAGTATCCAACTGACTATTTGACATAGTTCGATCATACAAAGGTGATGCAAGAGATTCAAGTGCAGGATCATACAAAAAATGCTGTAGAAAAATTTGGCAGCATTTGAAAATGTTATAGGAAAATAAGATTATATGAAAAATCATTTTTTACACTTCTGCTACACAGTACATATTTTGTTTAATCAAATCGAAAACTAATATCTAAATGAATGCATATACGTGTAGATGTAATATGCGATCGAGTAAGTGGGAGATGAAAAGGGTTTGGCTTTGTCAAGTGAAGGCAGCGGAGCATTACAACTAATGGATGGTCAGGTAATATTTTTTCTGGTGGTCTTCAATCAAAGGTTCTGTATTTTATTTCTACTCCACTAAATATTTCAATGATTTATTTTCAGATGTTGGATGGAAGGCGTATACGTGTATATAGAGCATGCAAACAGAGATTGAAAACACGAGGTAATGTCAAATGCCTGTACAGTTTTGTCAAAATCTAGTGAGCAACTAGTACACTTTTTATACGTTAATTTACATCTTTGCCTATGTGATGCATGTGCCATGCCAAGTTCAAAAAAAAAATTTACATCTTTGCCTGTGTGATATGTGGGCCATGCCTTCGTGGAACAAAAGCTTACAGTATTTAAAATGTCAAGCCGGTGGTATCAGCAATATTGGAGGTTTGTGTAAAGAATACTTTTGTTTTTAGTTGGAACAATTGCATATATACTCTGAGCATGTATCATATTTTAGTATGTATCTTCATTTTTTCTATATTTTCTTTTATTTCAATCCTAAACTGAATTTCAGTATTAGTAGTTTTTCTGTCTTGTTCATTTATTTAATTAAAAGGGAAAAAAGACTAACTTGCTTTTGTTTAACCCTTTTCATATATTCAAAACAAGTCGACATTATTACATATGTATTCCTAATATCTTACTTTTGTAATTGACTAACAAACAGTGGGATGCTGTCATGCTTAGTTCATTTATCAAGAAACTTGGCTCGGTTATGTGCTTGACATGGACTCTGATAAACAATGTTAAAAGCACATGATCTATCTTTACATATTATGTGTGAATAGACGTGCTAAATAGTCTGCATTACTCTTTTTCTATTTCAACAAATATTCCCATTTTGAATATGAAGTGCATAGATAGATATGGGAAAGTGGTAACAATGTAGTTCGTTATTTTTTCATGAAGCCTTTGACAAAGATTGAGGTAGTTCAAAGTTGATTGATCCACTTTACGCTTCTTTCTTTTGTTACTTAATTAGTTTATGGTTCCTATTGTCTTGCTTTTGATTGTTTAATTTAGTAACTTTTAGGTTTTTTTGTCTTTTGTCCCTTTATTTTGTGTTGATATTTCAGTATTGGTATATTCTTGTTCAGAATTTGGTTAATTTGGAAAAAAAGGTTATCCAGCAGAATAAACATCTCGGTAACTGCACTGTAAGGTTTATGATATTTAGGCTTTTGTCTTTCTCTGAAAATATGTTTTCCATTATTCAAGTTGTGCTGCCCAAGTAGTCTACTTAAAAGGAAAGTCGTATCTAACCTAAAGATTTCCTAGAACAAACAGTTTAATGCCATGGAGTGTTATTTATTATTATTTTTCTCGATGGGCCTCAGTTTTGGATTGGCTGCTGAATCTTGAAAAAGGTTTTGCACCGGTCTTGTATAAATTCTCATTTTTGTAGTTGGTACTCTATTCTCTACTCTATTTTAGATCTCAGGTTGCATGATGAAGGTTTTGCACTAGTCTTGTACAAATTTATATGTTATTTTTTATATATTCTTTTTATTATTTTTCACACTTAAATTTTATTTTAGTTGCGCGAGAGGAATGATTAACTAAGAGATATTTGGTATAACTACATGATCTCTTATGTCACTGTAAATATTTTATAAATTTTATATAAAATGTGTCTATTTCATAGTACTTTTTACATTATCTTTTTAAAAATAGTTGTTGATCTTTTTGTAGGTACTTTCAAGAGAAGATGATGAAACATGCTTATAAGGTTATAAAGATTATATGGTTGTTAGATTTGGATAATTGTAGATATTTTTTTTGAAGATGTATAAACAGAGTTATGTATGTCAAATACACTTTGAGTGCATATTATCAAAATCATATAGATATCATATTGTAGATGTCATATTATGGATGTCATATTGTACGGGACTTATGACTTTGTATCTTTTTGTCATCTAATACTATATTTTAAATTTTGTAATATTCTTTCGTGAGAAAATAGTTTCATTCTATATTTGGAATAAATTTATATGTCATTCAATTTTATTCGTGAGAATTTTTTTAGAAGAACTATTATTAAATATGACCGCTTATATGGAGAACAAGACTCATTTCAAAAGATAATAGTTTATATTATGAAGTTAGTATAGAAGGCAAATTTTTTTGTCTTCTAGTGATTTATTTTGACAACTTATAAGGTAAAAAATTTGCCACTTAAAAGGAATAGAAAGTAAAAATATTTACCTTCTATATAGATCTAAGAAGGTAGAAATTATCGTCTTCTAAAAAATAATAGAGGGCGCATATAAGTGCCTTCAATCATGAGTTTATATGACGAAAAAAAATTGCCTTATATAACTATCATTTCTGCCTTTTAAAGTTTCCACCTTCTAAAATTCACTTTCCGCCTTCTATTTGCATAGAAGACAGTGGAATAGAAGGCAGAATATAATTCGCCCTCTTTCCGCCCTCTAATAGAATAGATGACAGATTTTGACATTTTAAAAGACAGAAGAATTTTACCTTATATTATTATTTTTCTAGTAGCGTATCGACTTCATTTGTTTTATCTTTGCTGATGTCAAAGGGGGAGAGAATTTCTTGATAAGTCAGAGGTTATCTAAGGGAGAGAGAGAGAGAGGTTATCCAAGGGAGAGAGAGAGAGTAAGTCTGAGGTTATCTTAGGGAGAGAGAGAGAGTTCTGTCTCACACTTACATGCTCACTCACATGCTCACATGAAAGACTTATTAACTCTGACTCATAGTGTTGCCATCATCAAAAATGGAGAGAATGTTGTGTCCTCCCTAGGCTATGCTGGCAAAACTGTATGATTGTGTTGTCTTTTATTCAGTATAAGTCTTTATTTCACATGTTTGGCAAAGTAAACAGATCGATGCAACTAAGCATCTGCATCTTGATCAGATCGATGCACTCATCAGCTGCATCGACGCAGCAGAAAGAATTCAGAGAGGATCACAATTCTGCATCGACGTAACTAAATCGCTGCATCGAAGCAACGATGCTAAACTAGCTGTCCACAATTCTGCATCATCGTATCAGAGAGGATGCATCGACGCAGCGATGGTCACTGAGACAACTTCAAAGACTTGCTTCAATGCACCCGCTACACTATCTCAATGCATCGGTCCACATCCCCTCTGGAAGAATTCTGCATCGACGCAACCCAAGAGATGCACCGACGCAACCAGCCTAAAACCAACTCATATCATCATTGAGCTGCATCAGCGAAGCAAACCAACTGGAAGCTTACGCAGTAAGGACAGGTTGACACTACAAGAGATCTGTGCTACAGGAGATCTGCCTCGACCCAATCAAGCATAGAGTAGTGATTCCCAGAATTCTGCACCGACGCATCTATGCACATACCTCGACGCAGTCAAAGGTTATGCACTCAAAGCAATCTACCTGAGATCCTCTTAGCAGGAGACATTGATGCATCTCTTCCAACTTTCATTACAGAAGCACGGTTGTTAGTTTGAATTGGATTAAGGGAAAACAACAGGAGATTAAGGATGTAAGTAAGACTGTTTTCCTGACAAATTGAATTGGAAGGCTCAAGAAAGTCTGAGCTCGTGAGACCTGAAGCAGATCACGTGAGGTCACTCTCAAGAATTGGTGCGAAAGCTTTAGTCCACATGGCTACTCTCATCTGTTCGTCTCACACGTGGTCAAGCGTCTTCCAGAAGCTGTTTTGTCGAGAGTGTTCCCTCCACACGCCTAGAAGGAATCTTGTGGGGACCACAAAAATCATCCCAACTGGATAAGGCATCTTGCTCGCAGACTCTATAATATAGAGATCGAAGAAGAAAAAGGAGAAAAAGCAGAGAGCCGGAGAGCAGTGAGCTAAGAGGAGAAGAGTTAGAGAGGAGAGAACAAAGAAGAGAGGAGAAGCTGAGAGTGTAAGGGTCATCGCAGAAGTATGAGAGAGAGCTACTGAATATAGAGTACCGGAGATCTAAAGATCTCTTGAAGAGCTGTTGAGGTTCCGACTTCTAGATCAGATCAAGAGTCTTCTGCTCATCCGAGCTACAATATTATCTTGAAGTTCTGTCACTGTTTTGTGATGTTCTTTTCTTTTTCTCTTTGAATCTTTCTTCAAGCTATTAGGCAGCGGAGCAAGCTGTGTTGCTCAGCGGGCGAGGATTGATTCCTCGGACATCAAGCTATGATTGCTCAGTAGTTTGTAGGGACTCTTCCTCAAAGTTGTGGAGCAGCGGGTTTAAGTTATGGTTTCAGTAGAATCGATCCTTACTCGATTGAGTAAGGGGTGGACGTAGATCTCAAGTTGAGATCAAACCACCTAAAATTCTCCTTGCAACGTGTGTGATTGTTTGGTCTCTCATCGTTTATCTGTTAAATTCTTAGCTAAATTGTTTATATAGCATTCGTCGCAACTGATCTCCATTCTGCATTTCATTTGGTTGCTATAGAACAAAATTTGAGGTTGATCTATTCACCCCCCCCCCTTTTAGATAATCATAGTCACCTACAATATCATTAAGTCCCCAGGCCATCTAGCAAGCGGGGTATATCGCCTCTGGCCGAATGACGCTCTCATCTCCGTATGGCAGGGCGAAAGCGCAGAGCCAATAGGCAAGATAAGCCACGCAGTGGGTCATGGGGTCAACGCCTGCGGGGTTGGGGCCGCTCTTGTGTCCTCTGAAAGAAATGCCTTCCAGGTCTAGCTTGCTGCCGTCGTGCCTCTTCTGGGCCACTGCGACACCGACCGAGGGGAAATCATTATATTTCTTCTCATCTTGGGAATAGTACCTCAACCACAGCCCCATGCGGACTCTCCTCCGATCGCTGCGCAGGGGCTGCTTCTCGCCTCCCCCGTGATATGACAAGGATAGCATGCTATAAGCCTTCATCAAATATTGGTAGGAGAAGCCGATGGTGTAGGTGCCATCCCCATCAGTCTCATCTTTGATCAGTTCGGGGAGACATACTTCCTCATATGGCTCCCCATCAATGGGTAAGTCGGTCAACTGGTGCAGACTCCACAAGTCGATGGGGGTCTCCCCTTCCACGATATAGAAAGTGTTAAATTCAGCATTAAAGACCTCCATCATCCCACAGCATAACCCCTTTGACATGGGGTATCTGAACCTAGAGGCGTACACACTATGATAGATGCCGGCATTGATCAGCTGCGGGGCATAATTGTATAGCACGTACTCAGTGAACTCCACTGCCCCTTCTCAAAAGGTGTGGCCGTCCTGAACTTTGAAATCTGCAAACCACCCCACAGCAAGTTCATACTTGAATCGGATGGCCAAATAATCTAACAGAAAGGGCTCCTCCTGAAACCCCCACTTCAGGTGAGCCAGGAATAGTCCAAAGCTGGGATGTTCTTTGAGTACACGACCGGCTGCATTGTCCCGGTGGGCTGGTGTGAACTTTGGTGCCCGGACAAATTTTCCCTCGGCCACTGAGAGCTCTTGGAGTGCCAACACTGGCTTCCATTTCCTTGGCTCCCTAAGCAAGTATACGGGCTCGCTCCTTGACACACTATAAGCCAGGATGTCCCTGGACTTTAGAACAGCTTGCTCGACATCATGTACCACTATAATGTCCCACTTTCCACGAGAGCTGAAGTGCTTTAGAAAGTAAACTAAGTGTTTATCTTTGGGGTAGTCCCGCCGGTAGTCCCCTTCCCGGTTGAAAGCATAGCCCTCGTCAGTAAGTGCTAGGCGCTCGAACTCCATGGTGTCAGTTTCGGAGTCCGACGACTCTACCAGCATGGCTATCTTCGAATGTTCTCTATCCAATTCCCCAACGTTGTTCCATGTTACCGTAGGGGGAGCAGCTGGGGGAGCGGTCCTTGCACTAATAGCTAGTAGCCTGGGAAGAAGTAGCATTGGGAGAGGCCATTTCCTACAAAGGCATCAATAGCAAACTGGTCAACATAAAAGGAGATTGCACACTACATTAATTAAAATGGTGCGGCAATATTTCTGTCAAAATTTTGGCAGAGTCTCCCCTGCACTGGGAGCACAAAAGGAAGAAAGTGAGTACTCGTCCAAGCCTACGGCGAGATGGCCCCGAAAAGTCCTTATGAGCACGGGAAGCGGCAACACCAGAATGATCTCTCACCCTTTCAGGCTGTCCATTGGGGCTTAAGGCACTTAACCGGTGGCTCCCCTGGGCCATTTAACCGATGGCTCCCCTGGGCCGTATAACCAGTGGCTCCCCTAGAGCACTTAACCGATGCCCCCTCGCGGTATTTAATCGGTGCCCCTTCGCCTACACTTAACCGGTGGTGCCCGATCGCTACTTAACTTATGGCGCCAACGGTCTCTCTCCTTCGGCCATTGTCCGCACAAGAGGGAATAGAGGAAAAAGAAGGGATTAGAAGAAGGAGAAGGGAAGGAGAAGAATAGAGGAGAGAAAATGGAAGAAGGAGAAGGAAGAGAAGAGGAGAAGGGCACGGTCCTATGCCCACCACCTCCACCATCCGAAGGGGAAGAAAAGAACGGGAAAAAAAGGAGAAGAAGAGAATGGGGAGAAGAGGAAGAATACGAAGAAGAGGAGAAAGGGGGGGAAGAAGGGCGTAGCCTCCCTCACCACGGGAGTGACGTGGGACGGCGGTTGGAGAAGGCGGACGGTCGACGACGGAGCAGAAGAAGAAAAGGGGGGGGGAGTCATTAGGGCTCGTGGGCGTTTGAAACTTGAAATGAGGATGAGACCCCGGGGGGAGCCCGTCCCTTTTATAGGGATTTGAGCCCAGTTAACCGGTGGCCCGCCTCTTTCGCCGTTTACCGGTGGTAAACGGTGATGCATAATGGGCCCTAATGGGCGTATTTAAAAAAAAGAAGAAAAAAAGAGAAAAAAAAGAAGGATAAAGAAACTTAAAAAAAGAGAGAAAAAAGGGGAAAGAAAAAAAGAAAAAAAAAGAAAGAAAGAAAAGTATATACATTAGCGTCATCTTGGCCCCACTAAGCCTACACTCTAAGACCTTTTTAGGAACCAAGTGACAAGCTGTTAGAGCATTAAGCAGGCATGAGTACACCCATGTGCACCGCTTGCCTCATCCTTCCCCCACACTACCTGTGGGTGGGGGGCATTTGCGAACGCCAAAATTTGGCGTCCGTGAACTTCCCATAGCACGCCCGAATTGGGAACACGGAGTGTCCCTGAGATGCACCGCTGCAAGGTTCACTGGGATAGCTGTGTAGTGAAAGAAGAATATGAAGAGGGACTTGATGGCTACTCTCTGAAGGCCCCTTTCGTTCACCAACAATTCACGCCTAAGTGGGTGAACTAAAGCAACGGGAGGCTAAGGCGTTCCTGAACAAACACGCAGCTATGGGCTCAGCCACAAACCCTTAGCGACGAAGAGTACAACAGAAGGCTTGGGATTTCCAAGTCCCCGAAGAAAATCAACAACTTCAAGTGACGAGGCACGTAACGCTAGTCCACACCCCGGTAGACGCATCTAGCCTTGAGTCAGAAAGGAGCGAGGTCATCCCTCACTAAATTCCTCTGCAATGCCTATAAACGGTGGTGCCCCAACACAATTAAACGGTGGTGTCTCCAGCTCACATAACCGGTGGCCTCCCAGCATGCTTAACCGACAGGCATAAGAGGCCCTTTACCGGTGGCACCTCCTAACCCTTTAATCGATGGCGCCTCCCAGTGCCTTAACCGGTGGCGCCTCAACGCCCCATAACATGTGGCTCCAAAATAGGGTATAACCGGTGGCCCTTCAACGCCACATAAACGGTGGCGTCTCCCTGACCAGTTAACCTGTGTGGGCCGCTCAACGCTTTAACCGGTGGCTTCTCAACGGCCATTAACCGGTGGCACTTTGGGCGCCTCAATCGGTGGCCCCTCATCTCGTTTAAACGGTGCCCCCCCCAGCGGCCATTAACCGGTGGTGCATTAGGTGCTTTACACGGTGCCCCTTGTGCCTCTTTAACCGGTGAGCCCTCAACACCCATTAACCGGTGGCTGGCCCAAAGGCTTTAAATGGTGCCCCCCCAAAGCCCATTAAACGGTGGCTCCAGAACAGGGTATAAACTGTCACACCCCGAACCGATAGCAGCGGGAAGCGATGCTCGGAACGTGGCAGTTAACAGTCATGATAACAAGAGCGGAAGATAAATAACCACAATTAAACACAAGGAGGCCATACACACATATTCAAAAAAAATACGAGCTCTTATTAATATTAAAAAGGTCACTTAACAATATTAGATTCAAATTAAGGGAGGAAAGAACAAAAAGAAATAACCAGACTCACGACACTAGCTAGACTCAAGAAGATAAAAAAAAGACAGACTCCAATCTCTAGGTTCCAGGTTCACTCGATCACACTGATCTGATTCCCATTTGCAATGTACCGTTAACCGCGTTATCTGAAAAGGATTGGAAGTAGGGCCGGGGTGAGCAAGAAGCTCAGTAGGAATTATACTCTATCATCAGGCATAGTTTAAGTGATTAACCAATTAATGAATATGCATGATTAACGTGATAAAATAAGCAGAACTAAATAATCACTAAGATAGAAAGAGTAACGATAATTAAAATGGAAGAAATAGTTGCATGTCGAGATATCAAGTAAGATTAACAAGATTTTCTAGTGAATGGCCATTTACAGTCAATTTCAAGTCATGTCAAGTAAGCAAGCAAGCAAGTACTTCATACTTTAAGCATGAATAATAATAAGTTTCACGGGAATGTGGAATGTCGTAGACCCAACACGCTAGATAGTACCGGTGCCAAATGCCACACCTAATCATTCACCTCCCCGGGGATCAAGTACTTTTCGGGTGCTCCTCCCAGGATCAGACTGGGCCCTTCATTTGTTTGTCTTGGCATTGATTTCATTTTGGATCTTAGATCCCATAAGACTAGACATCCACAATATTTAATGGCCAAGGGTTCCAAGGTCAAGTTCATGTAGTCAAGGTAAAGAACACAAGGATAATGATTCTTTAAGAGTCCAAACAATAAGCTCCATAACCGAGAGGAATAATTGTCCCAAAGGACTATAATTAATGATCAATAGATCTAACAATAGGTAAATTCACAAAATACCATAGCCTACATTGGCTTGGTTAGCTCACACGATTCGAAATTCATGAAATAACCACTTTTCAGAAAACTGTCATATAAACGGTCAGACAAGGGCCGCTCAAGGGTATATACGGTTAATATTGAGCCGCGTATGTCCGGAAGTCATTAAGACCCATGAACAAGATATACGGTCCATACTGGGCCGTATTACGGATATGCGGTCGCTATTGGGCCGCCTATGAGGATATACGGTCCACTACGGGCCGCGCATACCTCTCTTAGCCCAATTCGATCCAAGACTTAAACCAGTGATTCGGTCACGTAAATCGATGTTCTGGTGGTTCATTAGGTTCATAACAAGGGTATAAAGAAATCTTGAGATGATGGTAAGTTCGCCGGATGGAGTTTCCGGTGATAAGTTCAAAGTTAACGCAACTTAAAGGGGCTAATGACTTACTAGAAGTCCGTAATTTGGTCAATGTTCTACTGGAATAGAATTATTATCCAGCAACTAAAAGTTCATGATAAACCTAATTTCCATGTTAAATCATCAAGGATTAAGTTTTACATTTAATGTATTTGCCAAAAAGATTAATCAAGATGATAAGATAATGAACAAGATCGCGTAGGAATGAACAACATGCAATTAATAGAATTTTAGTTACATAATTAACCACTAATCCTGTGGGTTTCTAATTAACCATTGTGTGTGTTGAAGTGGAGATGGTAATCGGAGTGGTTCATACACTTTGATTGAGTGTAGGGACCATTGTTCTTCAATTTTGGATTGAGGAACACCGGGCTTAATTTGAGATCATAGGGTTGCATGCATGGGTCATTGGTTCCTCAAAATATGGTTTTCAATTGGACTAGGTTGAATGGATCGATCCCCTCACGGTCCGGATCGATCCTCGGGTCGAAAACACGTAAACCGGGTCTGCCAGCATATGGGTCGACCCATTGGTTGTCTGTGTGTGGGTCGACCCCTGCACAAACAGACTGTTGTCTGTTGAATGGGTCAACCCCATGGGTCGACCCCCACAAGTTTTGCCGTTTGGGTCGACCCCATGGGTCGACCCCCACACGCCTGCTGTCTGGGTCGACCCCATGGGTCGACCCCCGCACATTCTGCCGTTTGGCTCGACCCCATGGGTCGACCCCCACATGCTCGCTGTATGGGTCGACCCCATGGGTCGACCCCCGCACGCTGCTGTATGGGTCGACCCCATGGGTCGACCCTCGGGCAGACAGGTTCTGCTTGAGGATGGGTCGACCCCATGGGTCGACCCCAGCGTTCACATAACCGAACGTGACTTCCAAAAACCAACTAATCTCACCCAATTGGGGTCTAATTGGGCTGAGATCTTAACCCCATGCTCCTGGGTTCTTGATGGACATACTAGGGTCATAATACAAGGGTTTGGAACACAAAATTCACCGGAAAATCAATCAAAATCACAACCTATCTAGGAAGAACACTTGAAAACCTAGTTTTAGCATGCTTCTAATCAAACACGAAATTCTCTAAGCATGGTCTATAAAAATTGGGGCTTTATATATCAAAAGAAAGAGAACTGGATGCTGAACATTTTGATATATTACTTGCGGTTTGAGCCTGAGAGAACCTACCTCAATCAGAGAAGAAAGGAAGAAGAAAGGAGGAAGAACGGACGCCGACATGTTACCACTAAACTCCCGAGATCTCCCTAGATCGATCTCCAATGCAACCGTCGCTGCTACCAAAGGATTCTAGGGTTGCATAGCTTCATTTTTATAGCTCATACACCTTCTGGAGCCTTCGGTGCTGGGAGAATTTGTCAAAACAAGTTGATTGTTTGAAAACAGCGCCGAAATGTTTGACCTAGCCAAAGCTCAGCCGACACCACGTTTTAGGGCTGGGGTTTCGATCAATTAACAGAGGGGAAATGATCCTTAGATCGTGGCCTTCCATTTGCCATCAATTTGGGGTCATTTGGTTGAGTATTAAGCTCTAATTTCGCGGTTTAAGCTAAGGTTAGGTAAAGGTTAGGTAAGTGTGCATTTTTGACTTATTCCATTAATTAGACTTAATTACGGATTTTTGCTGGGTCGACCACAGAAGGTAAAGTTGTTAAATAAATGGTCCTTAACCCAATTACCATTTTTCTAAATTTTTATAAGGTAGTCGAAATTTCACTAGTTCTATTTACTAAGGAATTAAATATTAATTTCTGAAATTCATTTATTTCAATTAAATTTCAGATATTTAAAATCGGGGTATTACACCCTCCCCCACTTTAAGGAATTTGGTCCCCAAATTCATCGGGTAATACCAATTATGTGAATGTTTGAACTAAGATGATCTTATTTATCAAAATAACATGTTAATTATACAATTAATGCCGAAAGAAATTAGCTATAGCTAAGGATAAAAGAGAACGATACCATATATAGTTCCGCATTCGATAGAAGTTGGTTCCGATTCTTCTTGTAGTTTTACTTGTGGAAGTAACTTAGGACAGTTAGCCATTGTATGATCCTGATTTCCGCAACGCAGACACGCTCCGCTTCTTTGCCAGCACTCCTTTACGAGATGACCAAGTTTGTGACAGTATAAACATTTCATTTGCGTAATATTGTTCTTCTTCTTATTATTACGTCGGGTTTCCTTATGACGGACTCGCCAGCCTCTAGCGGAACCGAATCTTAGCTTACCCATAGACCCACTCGCTTTCATTTTAATAGTGACTTAGAGACCTGCAAAATAGTTATATGGTTAACTTTTTCATTACCCTTACGCGTAACACAACGCAATCTTGCATATATTTTATTACTTAACCCAAGATATTACCCAATCTCACCAGATGACAAGAGATGACACGGGTCTTAAGACTTATGAAAACCTATACTCTTGGACAAAATCCAAGGACTCAGGCAAAGGAGGCTCTGATACCACCTCTGTCACGTCCCGAACCGATAGCAGTAGGAAGCGATGCTCAGAACGTGGCAGTTAACAGTCATGATAACAAGAGCGGAAGATAAATAACCACAATTAAACACAAGGAGGCCATACACACATATTGATAAATACTACGAGCTCTTATTAATATTAAAAAGGTCACTTAACAATATTAGATTCAAATTAAGGGAAGAAAGAACAAAAAGAAATAACCAGACTCACGACACTAGCTAGACTCAAGAAGATAAAAAAAAGACAGACTCTAATCTCTAGGTTCCAGGTTCACTCGATCACACTGATCCGATTCCCATTTGCAACGTACCGTTAACCGCGTTACCTGAAAAGGATTAGAAGTAGGGGTGAGCAAGAAGCTCAGTAGGAATTATACTCTATCATCAGGCATAGTTTAAGTGATTAACCAATTAATGAATATGCATGATTAACGTGATAAAATAAGCAGAACTAAATAATCACTAAGATAGAAA
This sequence comes from Amorphophallus konjac, assembly GCA_022559845.1. Lineage (NCBI taxonomy): Eukaryota > Viridiplantae > Streptophyta > Magnoliopsida > Alismatales > Araceae > Amorphophallus > Amorphophallus konjac. The sequence goes on along the minus strand of CM040122.1, from coordinate 319,081,594 downwards.
GAGTAACGATAATTAAAATGGAAGAAATAGTTGCATGTCGAGATATCAAGTAAGATTAACAAGATTTTCTAGTGAATGGCCATTTGTAGTCAATTTCAAGTCATGTCAAGTAAGCAAGCAAGCAAGTACTTCATACTTTAAGCATGAATAATAATAAGTTTCACGGGAATGTGGAATGTCGTAGACCCAACACGCTAGATAGTACCGGTGTCAAATGCCACACCTAATCATTCACCTCCCCGGGATCAAGTACTTTTCGGGTGCTCCTCCTAAGACCAGACTGGGCCCTTCATTTGTTTGTCTTGACATTGATTTCTTTTTGGATCTTAGATCCCACGAGACTAGACATCCACAATATTTAATGGCCAAGGGTTCCAAGGTCAAGTTCATATAGTCAAGTTAAAGAACACAAGGATAATGATTCTTTAAGAGTCCAAACAATAAGCTCCATAACCGAGAGGAATAATTGTCCCAAAGGACTATAATTAATTATCAATAGATCTAATAATAGGTAAATTCACAAAATACCATAGCCTACATTGGCTTGGTTAGCTCACACGATTCGAAATTCATGAAATAACCACTTTTCAGAAAATTGTCATATAAACGGTCAGACAAGGGCCGCTCAAGGGTATATACGGTTAATATTGAGCCGCGCATGTCCGGAAGTCATTAAGACCCATGAACAAGATATACAGTCCATACTGGGCCGTATTACGGATTTACGGTCGCTATTGGGCCGCCTATGAGGATATACGGTCCACTACGGGCCGCGCATACCTCTCTTAGCCCAATTCGATCCAAGACATAAACCAGCGATTCGGTCACGTAAATCGATGTTCTGGTGGTTCATTAGGTTCTTAAAAAGGGTATAAAGAAATCTCGAGATGATGGTAAGTTCGCCGGATGGAGTTTCCGGTGATAAGTTCAAAGTTAACGCAACTTAAAGGGGCTAATGACTTACTAGAAGTCCGTAATTTGGTCAACGTTCTACTGGAATAGAATTGTTATCCAGCAACTAAAAGTTCATGATAAACCTAATTTCCATGTTAAATCATCAAGGATTAAGTTTTACATTTAATGTATTTGCCAAAAAGATGAATCAAGATGATAAGATAATGAACAAGATCGCGTAGGAATGAACAACATGCAATTAACAGAATTTTAGTTACATAATTAATAACTAATCCTGTGGGTTTCTAATTAACCATTGTGTGTGTTGAAGTGGAGATGGTAATCGGAGTGGTTCATACACTTTGATTGAGTGTAGGGACCATTGTTCTTCAATTTTGGATTGAGGAACACCGGGCTTAATTTGAGATCATAGGGTTGCATGCATGGGTCATTGGTTCCTCAAAATATGGTTTTCAATTGGACTAGGTTGAATGGATCGATCCCCTCACGGTCCGGATCGATCCTCGGGTCGAAAACACATAAACCGGGTCGCCAGCATATGGGTCGACCCCTGGAAAAACCAAGGGTATGTCTGTGTGTGGGTCGACCCCTGGGGTCCACCCCTGCACAAACAGACTGCTGTCTGTTGAATCGGTCGACCCCCACAAGTTCTGCCATTTGGGTCGACCCCATGGGTCGACCCCCACATGCCTGCTGTCTGGGTCGACCCATGGGGTCGACCCCCGCACATTCTGCCGTTTGGGTCAACCCCATGGGTCGACCCCCACATGCCCGCTGTATGGGTCGACCCCATGGGTCTGGGGTCGACCCTCGGGCAAACAGGTGCTGCTTGAGGATGGGTCGACCCCATGGGTCGACCCCTGCGTTCACGGAACCGAACGTAACTTCCGAAAGCCAACTAATCTCACCCAATTGGGGTCTAATTGGGCTGAGATCTTAACCCCATGCTCTTGGGTTCTTGATGGACATACTAGGGTCATAATACAAGGGTTTGGAACACGAAATTCACCGAAAAATCAATCAAAATCACAACCTATCTAGGAAGAACACTTGAAAACCTAGTTTTAGCATGCTTCTAATCAAACACGAAATTCTCTAAGCATGGTCCATGAAAATTGGGGCTTTATATATCAAAAGAAGAGGACTGGATGCTGAACATTTTGATATATTACTTGCGGTTTGAGCCCGAGAGAACCTATCTCAATCAGAGAAGAAAGGAAGAAGAAAGGAGGAAGAACGGACGCTGACACGTCACCACTAAACTCCCGAGATCTCCCTAGATCGATTTCCAATGCAACCGCCGCTGCTACCAAAGGAGTCTAGGGTTGCATAGCTTCATTTTTATAGCTCATACACCTTCTGGAGCCTTCGGTGCTGGGAGAATTCGTCGAAACAAGTTGATTGTTTGAAAACGGCGCCGAAATGTTTGACCTAGCCAAAGCTCGACCGACACAACGTTTTAGGGCTGAGGTCGATCAATTAACAGAGGGGAAATGATCCTTAGATCGTGGCCTTCCATTTGCCACCGATTTAGGGTCATTTGGTTGAGTATTAAGCTCTAATTTCGCAGTTTAAGCTAAGGTTAGGTAAAGGTTAGGTAAGTGTGCATTTTTGACTTAATCCATTAATTAGACCTAAGTACGGATTTTTGCTGGGTCGACCACAGAAGATAAAGTTGTTAAATAAATGGTCCTTAACCCAATTACCATTTTTCTAGATTTTTATAAGATAGTCGAAATTTCACTAGTTCTATTTGCTAAGGAATTAAATATTAATTTCTGAAATTCATTTATTTCAATTAAATTTCAGATATTTAAAACCGGGGTATTACAATAAACGGTGACCCATCTCAGCATGTTAAGCGGTGGCGTTCCAAAGGCGTTTAACTGGTGGGCCTATTTGGACACTTAACCGGTGGGCTTTAACCATTGGGCCTCTAGGGCCGTTTAATCGGCGGGTGCTTAATTAACCGGTGGCCCCAAAAGCTAATTAACTGGTGGCAACCCTCTTAGTCAACTAAGAGGCTTTTAAGCGATGGCTCCGATCCAAGTTACAGAGGCTGCCTGAAATGGCAATGGCGGATTTAATCAGCAGCCACTGGGTCTTGCCAGTGACCAGGTCCTTGCCCCACAGCAGCCCTTTGTCCGGCACTTAGAGGTCATCGAAGATAAGTACAACTACGATAGTTTTCCCGATCAGGCAAGATTCGAAGAGCCTCCGTTAACGCCAACTATCTACCCATCACGAAGAAGGAAATTGTGAAGGTTACGCATGAATAGCAGGTTCGAGAGGAGAAGCCAGAGGATCTTCCATCGTCTTTGCCTCCTCGACGTCCACTTTGCATGCTGCCATATAAATATGAGAAGAAATACACAGACACACAGAGAGGTAGAGAAAGAGAAAGAACACAGATAGAAAAAAACAAGAGTGGGAGCTACGTGCGAACAGAGATCACCTTCCTACGCAAGAGAGGTGCAGCTGTAGTGGGGGGGCTGAGTGAGGGAGTAGAGGTGAGGTTGGGAAAAGGGTCTATGTGCCTTCTCCCCACACTGTGTTTCCTTCTTTTCTGATTTTCATCCCCGGCGATGTATCAGTATTGTATTAAACTTGTTCAGGGAATAAAAAGCTGGTGAAAGGCTTCTTGTTGATGTATTTTTCCTTGGGTCTGCATTCATGTTTGTCTCATGTTTCTCCTATGTTTTCCATCATTTTTGGGCATACTATGATCCTCCCTCTTTGCTTTTGCTTTGTTTAGCAGAACCAGTAGTTTCCCTCTCCTCCCCTTCAGCTGGTAGGATATCCCTCAATGGGGCTGGTGCCCAGGGCTTGACGAGTCTCCATCCCCTGTGGGTGGTGTTGCCACCTTGAGCTCAGAAGGATTCATGTCTTCAAGGTTTTCTACTATTACTGATGCGGGACGAGACACGGACACGACAAGCTCGCGGTTGTCCCTTAACGAGGGAAGCGTCGGACGTGCACGGTTGAGAAACCGGCAGTGAGCTAGGGTGGTCGGCTCTCACTTGTGCCCGGATCGGGTCACGGGACGGTCTCGCTCACTCTCTCGCAGCAGCGGTGATATGAAATTATAGCGAGCTAGGTCCTAAAACATGCTCTCTAGCAGTGGCATAAACAAGCATATATGGAAATAAGCGAAATGCCAAGCAAGGAGCGAATACGATACCTCCACTCGCTCGGTGTGGGGATGACGGACCCGGCCGAAGTCGTACTCCCGGGACAGTTAATACATAAAGATTACAACAATGAGTTACATCCCACTCCACGCAGGGAGGTAAAGGGCGACACAATGGGGTCCGGGAGGACCGATTTCGGGTTGACGGGCGGCTTCTCGCGTAGCTTCGGCCGCACACGTACTCGCGCCTGTGGGGCCCACTTGCTGTCCGGAGGGGCCGTGTGGGACCCGGTGGCACCGCTGTGGTGGTGGATGCCTGAATGAGCGCTCCCTGGAGTGGAGGCGCTCTGGTTCACCGGTCGGAGGCCGGGCGGCTCCGATCGGCACCGGTCGGAATAACCGGCCACGGATCTGCAGCTTCTGGTTTTCAGCGCGCGCTCCGGCGAGAATGGACGCTGCGATAAGCCCCGAGGTCGGATCGACACGAAACTGGTGCCGTTGGAAAGATAACTTCAAATACTTCAATCTAGAATTGAAGATCTGGCCTGGATCTACACGGATATGGGCTTTAATGAATTGTTGAGTTGCTATTGTACAGTGATTGGACTCTCAGATCTACAATGAACTTGTCTGAGAACTACCTTTAACCGATATGTGAATGTCCGAATCTGAAGTGGTAGTCTTCAGCAACGCTGTAGGAAATCAAGCTAGGAAATCGGAACTATTTTTTTATGAAGGATTTGGAGGTGGCTGTGATTTGTTCTGATGTTTGAACTGGAAGGTGGTCGGATCTGGAACTTGGCTGAAAGCACTGTAGCAGAGATAGAACATGAATTTTGAAAAAATGGATAGAGGGTGGATAAAAAATCAAGAAAAATGGTGGATGTAGGGGATGATGGACAGAACTCCCAGTAAAATTGGGAGGGTTTGGAAATTTAAAAAAGGTGGTCGGAGATGGGAAACTCAGAGCTGTTGTCACTGTAAACAGAGACAAAACAGATCTGGGAATGCAAAATGAACGAAAATGAAAAATTACTAAATGGAGGAGTTTGGATGTGAAAATTTAGGTGGAGGTGGGGATTCAAGGCAAGAACACACCCTCAAAATTTCAAATCCATCTGAGCTTTTGGCTTGTAGCAAGAATCCACGAACTACACCTCTGTCCAGCAGGACAGAAACTTGAAGACGGCTCCGCGACAGCTCGAAGGCGGCACGAACGGCGGCGGCGGCGGCACAGATGAAGATCAGAGGTTGAGAGGGGGAGATAGAAGATTGATACACTCTAGAACTGGAGGTTTGAGGAGAGGAAACCAGGGGGAGAGGGCTGGGGGCGCAAGAGCCTTCTTGGCATTCAACAAAATTTCTAATTTTTCACTAATTTTTACATGAAAATACAAGCTTATATATGCTTCCAACCAAATCCAACCTCAACCCTTGGATCTTGGGATGGGAGATGGAGGGTCTGGATGGCATGCCACAAACACAAAAAAAATACAATAAAAAATTGAAGGGGGGGGGGGGGGGGGCGGCCTATTGACTATGGAGTGGCAAGGGAGACAATTTGACTTGGTAGGTAGCCTACCAAGGAAAAATCACTCCCTTTGTCTACCCATGTGGCAATTGACATTCAACTCATCTAGAAGGCCACCTAGGCTGGTTGACCAGCCCCACATGGTCTAGGTGGACCAATGGGAAAGGGCTGGGGGTCCCCTTGCTTGGGCCCATGGGAATTTTACATATAAACCCACTAAGACTTACAATTGCGTACCCATATAACACAAGGGTACACATACAAATATGAAAGGACATAAATGCAAACAAAATATGGACGGTCTTGCCTCGATGTCCCCATCAATTACTGCTTCCTTTGTTTCATCCTTATCTTCAAAAGGTTTGTTATGAGCTGGCCAATACCTGGGCCCTGCCAGCTCATGGTTGAGGCTCAGGCATTTTTGGCACCATGCTTCCCCCCCATGTTGTAATGAATATTCTCCCTCTGCTGGTCACTCCTCTGTCTGTGAGGCAAACTAGAAACACACACCTTATTCTGAGCTCCACTTGCTGAAGTTAGTCTCCTTGTGAAGTGTCTGCTGGGGGCCCTCTCTTATGGCTTTTCCGATAGGCTTCCCATTCCATCGATGACCATACGTTGGGTTTAACCGATGGCTCATTATTGAGCTTAACCGGTGAGCCTCCCTCACTCTTTAACTGGTGGCTCATTATTGACCTTAACCGGTGAACTCCCCCCACTCCTTAACCAGTGGCTCGTCATTGAGCACAACCGGTAGGCCTCCCTCACCATTAACTGGTGTACGCACTTTGACCTTGATTAACCGGTGGGCTCCCTCGCGAGCATAACTGGTGGCGCCTCCCCCTTGGTTAACCGGTGGGTCATTCCCTTGACCTTAACTGGTGGCACCTCCGCCTCAGTTAACCGGTGGGTCATCCCCTTGACCTTAACCGGTGGTGCCTCTGCCTCATTTAACCGGTGGGTCATCCCCTTGACCTTAATCGATGGTGCCTTCTCCCCATTTAACCAGTGGGTCATCCCCTTTGACTTAACTAGTGCCGCCTTTGCCCCATTTAACCGGTGGGACTTTCCCTAGGGTTTAACCGGTGGCGTTCCTCTGTGTTCTTTAACCAGTGGCCCCTCCATGTTTTAATCCCTTCTCTGCATGGTTTTGCACCATGCTCTGGCATGAACGTTTTCGGATGTTGCCGCCTCCATGCACATCCTTACCATTTAGGTGTCATCTCAGACTCGTCCGTGGATGCGTACCCAATTCACTCCCCCCAAGTATCTCTGTCCGCGGGAGATGCTGCCTAATTTTTGCCAGACTAATACTCTGTTAAAGATAAAGGGAAGCAACAAACAAATGAAACAAACAATGATAAGAAGCTCTTGCTGAAGCAACAGAGAACTATGGAGGGCCTAAAGGGACTAAACAGGAACACCACTATGACGGACTATTGAATACGACTTTGAGCATAACTAATATAAAAAAAGGGGGAAACAAATCAAAGCTCCTCATATGCATTTCACGAATAAAAGCCTCATGCATCCATTACATGTATAAAACCAATAACCATACATGCATCAAAATCGCATAAGCTCTCTACTGGTTCCTTGTGGACATATTTCGGAGGGAGGATTCCATGCATTCATCATGCATCTGAGTACGCCATGCTTTCTACATATATATATTTGGGCTCGCATCCACCACAAATGTTAATCATAAAGGAAAAGCATCATCCGCATATTGCATTCATGTGTGCATGTTCATCATGATTTCGGGGTATATAAAATGGTGATGTATAAAGGGTCGGATCACGTCCGACCGGGAGTTGCCACTATGCGTGAGTGAAATACTTCGCCTCATACCAGAAATCACTTTTATCAGTGCATGATTGAACTTCATATACATCTAAATTCATGCACGCATGCCCCTCTACCTCACCGGTGGGGCTCACAATACAAGTAAATCTGTTAAAAGATAGAAGAGAAGAAAATTCTACTCGTGGCGTGGGGCAGGCCAACCTATCTTCCATTTCGGTCGACCGAATTGAGTCTTCAGTCGACCAAACGGCGGTTGCGTTGACGTAGCCCTATGTAGCGTCGACCCGTTAGCGGTCTGCAGCAACCCTTCTTGGCTAGTGCGTCGATGCAACCTCCTGCTACATCGATCCGCTGAGCGTCTATAGCACCTCTCTTGGCCTGTGCATCGACGCAGCCTTCAGATGGCGTCGACTCACTTTTAGTTCTTTGGCCTCCTTACTACCCGCAGAATCAACATTCCCCTCACCCTCACACGCATTCATGTGTGCATTATAATTTGCACTAAAGGGGCTACAACTGAAGTGAAACAAAAGCCAAGCTAAGGAAGTGAATATACAATACAACTGCCTTAACATTCAATGGCATTCGATCTTGGGAGGTCCCCGGACCCTGTGTAAGGGGAAAACTAAAGTTGCCTCGCAGTGTGGATCTGGATCTCGGGGCTTTCCCCATCATGGCCATGGTTATGCACTGCCCCAGGCTGACAAACTATTGAACTGGGTTCGCTCCTCATTTGGGAATCGATCCTATCTTTCGTGAGACCAATCTTTAAGCGTGCCATGCTCACGGCATACATTGGCACGTACTCCATGCCCGCCCCATGTGTTCTCGAGCCGGGTCATCACCCGAATACTAAAGGGCCAACACGTGGCCAACAGTGAGCTAAATCGTTCCGCTGATTTAAGAAATGGCCATACGCATACGCATACGCATACGCCGACTTAGACCCTCGTTATCACTTCATTTAATCATGCAATTAGTATAATTCTTTAGGCCGTGGGGCCCTTTTTCTTGACGTTTAATCAAGGTTTTTCCCCTATGGTGAGATGTTATTAACGCCATGACCTTTATGGCACGGCAGATTTTGGTCCCGACACGACACTCATCTTCATCTGGTTAGTCAGACGGCACACTCCAGGGGCTCCCTCAGAGCCCAAATAAATTGTCACTCTCGTGACTGGCATACCCACGCACTAAATAAATCAAATAAATGCACCAAACGAATAGAACAAATGAATAAAATAATAGACGTGTCAAAAAGTGCGTCCACAGTCACTGGCCGCCTAGGGAGCTGAGCGGCCAGAGGGGTGGCCGCCTAAGGGGTTGTCCATTGGTCAGCCATGCCCTTGTCCGCCCAGGTGTTTGGCAGCTAGAGGATTGGCCACCCTGTCCAGAGTGTTGGGCGGCCACTAGGGTGGCCGCCGAGGGTCTATTTGCTGGGCGGGCAAACCGCTGGCTGCCCAGGCTTTCTGGACGGTCAGTGGGATGGCCTCCCTCGCCATTGAAGTGGCGGCCACCCTGTCCACCCTACCCATAGTGTTGGACGGCCGCTAGGGTGGCCGCCCAGGGTCTATTTGCTGGGCGGCCAAACCCATGGCTACCTAGGCTTTCTCGATGGTCATTGGGCTGGCCGCCCTAGCCACTGATGTGGCGGCCACTAGGGTGGCCACCCAGGAGGGTGGGCGGCCAGTGGGTTGGCCACCCAGTCCCAGTATGCCCGTCACCTAGATTTTCACGATTACGTATGATTAGTGGCCCTGGTCAGTGCCATGTGCATCGGCAGTAGATAGATTAGCTACCCAGTCAGTTGTTCTCAGCTTTCGTGATGTCAAGCTACCTCGTGATGGATTAGTGCGAACCGGTAGTACTCCAGTGGTTTCCGCTGTTACAACGAGTTATCGCTTTCAATGATCCTTTCCACTAGACGTAGCTGACTTGGGCACGTAGTTGCTTACCTACCTGGGAGTAGTGGAGGCTAGTCCCGAGTAGACGATTTTTAAGTTGGCTACCATAGGGCCCCTTGCCTTTGCGCCTAAATCTGGGCTGGGGTGAAAAATAATTAGAAGACCTGTCTTAGAGCAGATGGTCTGTGTGTGCACACGTGATTAGGGGCTTCGAATACGTGCTGACGAGCCCGACCCCAGCTACTCCCTTATTCTATGATATTATGTACGGTGTCTCAATTTTCGCCTGGGACGAGTAGGGAGACACCTGAGGCTGCGGTGTAAGTCGTCGGTGAAGTTGATGATTCTACTTGCAGCTTTACATGGCATCATCATGTATGTGGGACAGCCAAGCATATATATGTTTGTCAGTGAGGTACATATTTTTGTTTCTATTCCAGAATGAGTTTAAGAGCCTTGTTCCTTTTGATCTTTCTATTTTGATCAAACATGCTTGCAAAGAGGGTGCAGGCTGACTGCAATTTAGAAAGCATGAGTTTTAATTTCTACTTCAAATGGTAAGGCTATGATTGTATTGGCCCATGGCAATTAGAGATAGACCCCTGAAGCAACTGAACCTGCAGCTAATTGCTGTTTTTCTGGTGTTATGCTTTATAGAAATGTGAGATACATGAAGAGCAATTAGATGGCGGAGGAACAAGTTGTCATATTGGAGATTCGTTGGGAGCCATATTCTATGGCTACCATAATATGTATGTAAGGTAATATTCTTTCATTTCTAACTTAGAATGGTCATATTCTTAAAATCCAATGTGAAATCATTGCTAAGTAATTTTTCAATTTTGTAGTCATTTCTTGATGTCCCGATCGAGGAGCCACTCAACCCCATGATGACCCATGATTTATCTTTTTTTTTTGGTGGTACGATGAACCTTTTCACTTTTTGGCCTGTTTATTGATCACAAAACATTAATTACACAAATTAAACTATGTGTGGATATGTTACTTTTTATATAGCATGATACGATTTGTCACATTATATGATAGATGGGAAACCTTTTGGATAGAATACAAATGTGATTTTTTTTCATCTATGATTAATATGGAATGAGCACTTTGATACGGCTTTAACGATGTGTGGATGTACAGTTTGTGGATGTGTGTAGTTTGTAAATGTGATCTTTGTGGATCTGTATATATATTACAGGCTGCTTACGGAATATGGATAGGTTATCATGTTATAGATTACCTATATGGTTCAAATAGGTCATGTACAGACGTATATTATACGTTACTTACGGTTATGTGAGATATATTTACGTCAATTTTAGATAGTAACGATAGGAGCTGTGGATATATCGAAGATTTTGTGAGAAATATTTATGTTAATTTTAGATGGCAATGATAAGGGCTGCGGATATACCTACAGATATTGCGATGGTATACAACACGATTTGTGTAAAGTTTATCTACGGTTATCATGTCATAATAATAGGCAGTCAACACTTAACGAAATTATCTCATGTAATTAAGGCTTTATTGACGCACAACGTTGTAGGGAAAGTTGTAAGTAAAAGTTATACCTATGATTTTTTGAGTCTATATCCACTACATCCGTCGTATCTATAGCTCTTTCTTGGTGTAGTTAATAATATTGTACCTACATATCGAGATCCAATAATTGCTTTTTCCACTCCACTATTTTCCTATTCAAATCCATTAAGTGGCTCATAACAAATAGCCAACACGCATATTTATTATAGTTCCAAGAAGATTACAACCACAGATTAGTGATTTCCTTCTTCTAGAGCATTATAATCATTCCCTCGATCAGTAGAACGCCCTCAAATACATGCTTCATTTTATTCTTCTTCATCCTCTCCGAACTAATTAAGTAGGGCAGTCATAGAAGCACCAACGCGCTTTACCACCTGGCTGGCCGTTGCTTTCGCACCTCCCCTGACCTCCCACGAACGCCCTGGAGCACTGGTCAGTGCAATCCATGTCGACACAGCCGGTGCAAAAATTAGCCATCGTAAAACATGCAAGAGGGGAAGAAGAAATTCAAAAAAAACAAGTGGGGAAGAATAATATATATATATATATACATATATAAATATATATATAGGAAGGAGAAGCCTCGATCAGGAAAGGACTTACCAACAAGGAACAAGGCGATAGTGATCAGGAAGAACGCTTTGCCGGCATCTCCTCTTTTTAACCTGCGTACGTACGTAGTCGGTGGGGATGTTTTGTGTGGTTACTGCTGCCGCTGATAGCGAGGAGTACTATATATATATATATATATATATATATATATATATATATATATATATATATATATATATATGTATGTATATATATGCCAGGGTAGCTACTATGTCCTTGTTGTCCACACTTGGGGTGCATAATATCCGTTACAGTTACTTGTGCCAGATATCTCTTCTTTCATGGTGATCACAGCGATCGAGAATCTATGTCCCATGCATTAACGAAAACGTATCCGTAAGATATCGCAACAGATCTCACTGGCTATACGTGCATGCCATGCATGGATGGGAGCCCCCCGCTTGTCCTCCTTGGGATCACTACATCTTGATCTTCTACATGTCAGGTGAAATTAAGATGTAGGTAATGTTGCGTTTTTTACCTACTGTTTTGTATATAGGCAAAGGCAGGAGCACTTCCCCTAGGCTCACACCGTATGAAGAGTAACGATCTATGCACGGAATTCAGTGTACAAAATTATGTCATTACGTAGCATATCCTCCTATTGATCTAAAAATTAAATAAAAAAAAATCATTTTTGTACATAAAAAGATGCACGCGTTAGACTAGTGTAATCTATTTTTTCACACATTAAATGTAGAGCACACTGACGAGAAAATATAAGATTGAAATATTTTATAGGATTAAAATATTTTAAATATATTAATTATAAGAATGAAATATTTGTTACATGAATAAAATATTTTGTTTGACTGTAGAAATAAAATAAAAAAATATTTTATAAAAATAATACTTTAATAAAATATTTTGTTAAAAGAATGAAATATTTGTTAAATAAATAAAATATTTTGTTTTACTACAAAAATAAGCCAATGAAACATTTTGTAGAAATAATATTTCTATGTAGGAACGAAATATTTTGTTACACGAAACTTCACAAAATATTTCAATCATATACTAAATGTTTCATTCATATACAAAATATTTTAATCCTACAAAATATTTCGGTCTTATATTTTTCTCGTCGAATGCGTTCTGCATTTAATGCGTGAAAAAACACGTCGTACGGGTCTGGCGCGGGTGTCATTTTTTGTGCGAAAATGGTCATTTCACCTTAAGTTTGGGTCAATGAAAAGGAATATTACATAATGACGTGACTTTGTGTACCGAATTCGTTACACAAAGCATTACTCTTGTAGGAAACAAAAAGGTTTCGCTCGTCCCCATTGACGTGAATATTGTACACGCCCCTCCTAAACTTCACAAAAATCTCAAAATTAATCCCCACATTGTCTGTACTCCACTCCACATGCATGCAATCCCCCTCCCCCCGTTCGTTTCCTCGCCCTTCCCCTTCAGCACCTCGTGAAGCCCCCTTCCCCCCCCCCTTCTACATGCTAGACGTACGTACGTAGTGCTCCCTTTCTCCCTTCCCCTTCATCACCTGATCCTATCATCCCCATGCTTGTACAACATTTAAATATTGTTTAAAGGGTTGGCTTGATTAAAGAAATCAAATGTTTCGTCATTAATGTGATGCTTTAAACAAAATAATTACGTATATATATTGTTAGAAATCATGTTTAATTTGATGTTCAAAGATATATAAATTTTAAAGTTTTTGAAGGTTACTGATCACCTTGGTGTTTGTTTGAGAGGATGAATCACATTATGGGTGTTGATTCGCTGATTGCTTAGGTTGGCCGGTTGATCAGGAAAGTAATATTTTGATTGCGGAATAGGTTAAGCGGATAAGCTAAATCGTAAGTAGGATATTCTATAAAATATATCAAAACATTTTGATTGAGAGATAAGATAACCCAGAATATCTTCTCGAGAATTATGAAAAAGTTTAACTCTCCTTGTTCCATCTTTTTGGTAGAACAACTTACCTCGGGATAAATCAAGATAAGAGCCTATATATCTTAATGCACATGGAATACCTTATATAAGCAACCAAAGTGAATAGGAGAACTTTTCTCAGGCTATCCCAATTTATTCCCCAAACAAGCGGGGCCATTGAGTTTAATTAGTTTTGCAAGTTTTTAGTTTAAAGTCTAGGCTAGGCAGATGTTAGAGTTTTGAGTGCCAAGCACTAGATTGGGCTAAGTAAAAGCTATATGGAAGCAGAAGTTGGAGATCGTTTGGCAATAGCATGGTGCCCTATTTTTCAACTAGTTTCTTCCTCCATCTTATATTTGTTTTCTGAGAGATGGATAGTTGTAAGCCCGCCTCTCTCTCTCTCTCTCTCTCTCTCTCTCTCTATATATATATATATATATATATATATATATATATATGTGTGTGTGTGTGTGTGTGTGTGTGTGTGTGTGTGTGTGTGTGTGTGTATTATTTATATATTTGTATATCATTTTATTGTGTATGGGTTAAGGTTGTCAAGAGTGTTAATCATATTGTCCAAGTGTACATTCAGGTGTATTTTAAGTGCATTCTTTGAGCACATACGTTCGTGCACATGTAAATCAATTAAATTTATTTTTTTTCCGTGATCCAATTTATTTATAATGATTGTAAGGCACCTAAGTGGTTAATTGGAGACCTACACACCCTAGTAAATAGGAGTGTCAATGGATCCTTAGGATCCGAAAATCCGATCCGAATCCGAAATTATTTTCAGATTCGGAGCAAATTATTTGACCCGCAATTGTGTTACCGGGGTGAAACTTCTCTGATCCGAAATCAAACTTCGCCTTTCGGATCAGTCATCGGGGCGCCATAAAACTTCGCCTTTCGGGGCGAGCAACCCCACGCTGCGGTATTCGTGGCTCCCTCTAGGGTTTGTGCCCGTCTCCGCATCGCTCTGAAGATCGGCCGCCAGTGGCATCGCTGTGACGAACCCTCGCGGGTTGCTGCTGCTGCAACGCCACCTCCACCACCATGCCTTCGCCAGCTCCACACGAAGGTGACCTCCGAGCACTCCCCGCTCCCCGCAGTGACCCCTGATCACTGGGACGAAGAGGTTGGCGGGCCCTCCGACAGCGACGGGGGCAACCTGGTGGCGGCTGTCTCACCCAGCACGGGCACATCTATTATCTATTGTTAAAAAAAAACCCTGCACCCGCCTTCTCCGCCGGATTCCGTTCCCTCACTAGTTCGTAGATTCCTTCAGCGAGAGGGTGGGCGGGGGGCAGCCACCGGCGTCTTCTGCGCTAGGGTTTCGTCAGCAATAAGGGTGAAGAAGCAGAAGCGCCACCGCAAGGTGGTGAGGTTCTACTCGGTGTGCTTCGGGTTCAGGGAGCCCTTCAAGGTCCTCTGCGACGCAAGATGGTTCAGGGAGCCCGGAGGGCGAAACCCTCCTCTGGTACCATCTCTCTCTCTCTCTCGTGCGTTTTGTGGGGTCTTGATCTATTCATGGGTTCAGCTGTGAACGAGTGTTTCTGCTGAGTCGGCGATGTTCCTGCTTGGTCCCGATGACGACCATGCACGGCGGTGATCTCGACACTGACGAAGGCGATCTGGGTATGCTCTCTCTCTCTCTCTCTCTCTCTCTTGCCCTTTCTCTTCTTCTCTCCGAAACCATCTCTTTACTCTCTCTCCCCCAAATCTCCTACAACAAGAAGCGCGGCGGTGTCGGGGCAGGAGGGAAAACCCACTCCTTTTCTTTAATCTCTCTCTCTCAGTCCGTGGGAAAATCCCCCTCCCACACCCACTCTCTTTCTCTGATCCCTCTCTCTCTGTCTCTGAGTCGCACGTGTTCATCTCTCTTCATCACTCTTCACCCTTCCAATCTTCGTCATCCCCATTAGTCTCAGATCTGCCTCCTCTGGGAGAGGTCGATAATGGGTCTCCATCTAACACCAGATCTTTCTCCCCATCATTTGTAATTAGATCTACCTCTTCCTTGCTTGTGTCTCCCACCTCTACATAAGGCCTTCCACTTTCTTTTCACATTGATTTTTTAGTAAAAGGTTAGATCCATAATCCCTATAACTATTTGCTACTCTCCAAATGTGGCTTTAGATTTCGATTTGATTAAACAAAATATGTACTATGCAGCAAAAGTGTAAAAAAATGTTTTTTCATATAATCTTATTTTTCTACAGCATTTTCAAATGCTGCCAAATTTTTCTACAGCATTTTCACATTTTCAAAGTGGGTATATTATTTTTTCCTTCGTTGGGATGTATATTATTTCAGTTTCTGTTTTGGGTTTTAGAAGGTGGAGGGTTTGGTGTTATGTTTTGTGGTTTTATTCTAACTATCTTCTGATGATATTATGATCCCGTCTTTTGACCGTGAAGCCGTGAACAGAAAGAATAACATGTCTTGTCTGATTCAAAGAAATTGGCTGAAACAACATTGAGCTCATGTTTCTATTCGGTTTGATATGCAAACAAAATCGATGAATCGATGGAATTCTATTTGGTTTGAAGCAAATGATAACTAACCCATCGTCTGATGACTAATGTTTACTTTTCCCCATTATTTGGCTGATTGAGGATACTTTTATTTTGGCAGAGAGCACTTGTGGGATATATTTACTGTGAGTATACTTTAGTTCAAGTATTTCATCTTTATATGTTGTTTGATACATTTTTTTGATTGTTAAATTATATGAAGTAAAAGAACAAAATCATGACTGAAATCCATAGATGTTATTTTTCTTTGCAGGATGTTGATGCATGCTTTGTATTTCTTGACCAACATTCTAGGCAACATGGATTCTATGTTTCTTTTATGAGTCATGACCAAATCTGTTTGCATTATGCCACTTCACTCCCGACCTGTCATATCTTAAGCTATGCCAAAGTGGCTAAGATTTTCTGGGTCTCAACACTTACCACATGATTTGGGGCCGAGATGTCTTAAAAGTTCTATTTAGAATCTTCACCATCTTTATGGAAGCCATGTGTAAATTTGATGTCCGGTGAAATTGAGCATTGATTACAAAATGAGTATGAGGGTTTTGCAGGAGGAGATAGAAAACAAGATAGAGGTGGCAGATGCATTGGCTCTCAAACTCTTTTAGTGCTTTAATTATTCTGTTTCAACAATGAAAACGGCTGCACATAATCTTGCAGAAGGTATGAAATAATCTCCTTTTATGAATTACAATGTTACATGAATGTTGGGAGAAATTTAATGTGCTTTAGGATTTTCAAATTCTGTGAAACTTTATAAAGGAAGTCATGACTTGAACTTGTGGCTGCATAATCCATCCTTTGACTACATTAATGAGGATGCCTATTCTACTGGATGCATTTGATTTTTCAATCATAAAATGAGACTTCATGTGTGATTACATACATAGATGCAGCATGCTCTGTCTCCTTCCTCAAGTTTAGATAGTTCATAATTCTGATAGCTATGTTGTTTAAAGAATGGCAAATAACAATAATTCTATGCAGATTCTCCGTCTGATGGCTCTCCTATGCTACAAGATATCCATGGACAACTTTAATGAAAAAAAAAAAGCAGTGTTGATGGCCATATCCATGGACAGCTTTAATGAAAGTAATTTACTATTCCCTTGAAAGTGATTTACCTTTTGAAAGTGGCACTCTGTTTGTTAAGCTAGGTACATACAATAAGAATACTGACATCGCATTCTTAGTTTACTTTCAATTTTCTTGCAGTTCTCACGACAAGCTACTTCATATTCTTGCACTTTTGAAACTAGATCTTGTTCAAAAGAAGGTTCTGATGTTTGTAAACCAAATTCAGATTGCCCTTAATCAATGCTCACCCACCTCGGTGTCCTGGACTACAAACCATTTTAAGCAGACAGACCTACACAAAGAGTGAGCTAGTAGTAGCAGGCAGCCACACTGTGCTTCCTTCCATGATCAATTCTTCACACTAAATGAGAATGTTGGTTAATGACATATCCTACTGCTTGTATGCCTGCACCTTATCTTTGCTTTCAAGATACCCTATCCTACTGCTATCCCTATCAATTTGTAGGCTGCTGGGAGGAGCTATAATTCCATTGTGGATTTCTGTGCTCTACAATTAATGTGGAATGCCAAATGCTTACATATAAAACGCTTTTCAATTTACTGTTTTCAGGACTTGAACAATTTCATAAGGCAACTAGAGGAAGAGAACAATTTGTGCTACCTAGGTAGATTGCATCAGTTGCTTGTCATTTATTTGCAGGACTTGAACATGCTAACATATATATGAACCTTTTGAAATATCTCTCACATTGTGTTAATTTTTTTCTAAGTCGTTCTTGCCATATCTTTCTTTGCCAGTGCACACATGAGAGACCCATGCAACCATCCTTTTTAAGCAACCAGGCAGGCACTCTTTATATTGATGGCATTGTCATTGATAGTTAGTATGATGTTTTTGGGTTAATGGGGGACAGAAAATTGGCCTCACAAAAATTTTATGTTAGTTTTGTTGGGACCTGCTATTGAGAGTAGAGAGGAGATGCAGAAATTTATGTCTTTCCTCTCCAATTTTTTCTTCTTCCCATTCAAATTATATCACTGAAGTTATTTCTCATCACACATTGATGAATCATGTTCACTTGATGTTTTAGTGAAGATGCAGAAATTTATGTCTCTCCTCTCCAATCTTTTCTTCTTCACATTCAAAGTATATCACTGAAGTTATTTCTCATCACACATTGATGAATCATGTTCACAAATTGGAAAAGAAATTGTCTCTGCGTAAGTCCATCTCCTGTGTGTTGATCAAGGTGGTTTCTTGATTTTTCTTGTTGTTTAATTGGGTTTGCTGTCTGCTGTGGTTTCGAGTCTGCCATGGGATCTCGGATGGGTTTTCCTCTTAATGTTTTGGTTCTTATTATAATTTTTAAGCAAGTCTTTACATCGGAGAGCCCATAACAGGTTCATAATGAGATCACCACACCTTTCGGTTTTTTGCTTTTTTGTGGGGTGAGACTGGGGGTTGTATAGGAACCATGACTAAAATTTTATCTGTCACATTGAAATGCACTGCATTTGTTATGCACATTCATGCATGACCTCATGGTATATAGAATGGTGACATGAAAAAGGACAGGTTAGGCCTGTCTGGAAGCTTTCACTATGTGTGAGGACTTACCTCCGCCTGGTACCATGGGTCATTGTTGCATTTAGGTTTTTTTTTTACCCATATGAGTCTAAGACATCATACTCCCTTTGCATGTAATCTCATGTCTGCGCGTGTCTATTTGCATTATCATGCATAGCTTGAAAAATTGATGTTCATACTGGCATGCATTGCACTTTCTGTAGTTAATGGTGATGTTCTGAAATGTGCTTCATTTTCAAGTTGGTATGCTTGCATATTTTATGTTATGAAATGTTGTGGCTTGCATATGCCCTTCTTTTTCAACATAATCCATTGCATATTTTGACCTCTTGTGGTCCTGTAGCAGAGGATGTGCTTGATTGGCAAGCAACAATAGTTGGTATGAACTCTGCCAACTACCTTTAGTATAAAATTTTTTGTTTAGTGTAAAACTGGTTTCCGACTTGTTTAACATGTAATCTGTAGTCTATACCTTCCAAGAAAACATGTAATATGTGTGATAATTTGTTTAGGGCTAAATCTGTGTGATAAGAATGTTTTGGTTCTTATTATGTTTTAGAGTTATTTTAGCCTTCTATTATACCACTAGCATATAATCTTGAACTCATTGCAGCTTGACCTGCGGGTGAATAACACTGTCATAAGGGACCAATTTCTATGGGTAAGATTGCTTTCTAGAATCTCTGTTGGAAAATATCCAAATTCTGTAGATCCTTGCTAGTATTGCTGCATTATTTTTTATTCAAGAGAAGATGTATCCAGTTTGAGACCTCATGGCAATGTTATTATTTTCAAAATGCTTTAGGCCTGTGAGGTTGGAGTTATCACCAGAAGAGGAAGTAATTGCGTCCATGCAAATGATATCCAACTTTTTTTTTTGCTTCAGCAAGCATGATTGTTCCAGAATATTGGTTATGTGATGTTTCATTATACCTTTTCAAAACAATTACCATTGCGGTTTAAAGATTGGCCAAGGACCATCCTGCCCTCCATTTCCTTTAGCCGCAGCCAACTTGTGCATTATGAAGACTTTGGAGAATGACATGTTGCACTTAGGAAATACATTGAACATTGAGTTGAGTTTCTTGTTGGCTTTGTAAATGGTGGTATTGATGCTATGCAGGTTATCAAAATAATTCATTTAATATTGATCCACCAAACCTTTTCATGTCTTTACATTGGATTATTCATATATGTGATTGCTGCAAACCTAGTGTATTCTTCCTTGTGACTGTGCCCCCAAAAATTGATGATGTGCATGCTTGGTGTGTGTCTGTGGATTTGTGCATATTTATCTTTCTGATAGATAGGGCTTTTCTTGGTTTCTGTTTTATTCAAATTCTTTCAAAATATCTCACTATGAAGAACATATAAAATGACATGGCTTCCAATTGTGTAGCAAATTGATGGTAGCCTATTTTGATGAATACTTCTCAATTTGGACTGTTCTTTGTTGCAGGTTGTGGCCATTCAAAAGAATATGCAGAAGCAGATGAATGAGGCAATAGCATTTCCTATTACTAAAGAAGGCAGTAGAATGGAGGCAGCTTTAGGCCGGCATATAGAGGAAACTATAAAAGTAGATCTGAAAGCTTTAGGCAGCTTTAGTTAGTGATGAACTGGATTCTGATTGGATTTGTGTAATGTTTATGTTTACCATTTGGATGAGATAATGGATCCGAAGTACCCAAAAGCTTTTTGATTCAGTGTAATATTTGTGTTGACTATGTGGATCCGAAAATTCGGATCCTTCGATCCTCTTACAATGGATCCAAAGTACCTAAAAGTTTTTTGATTCAGTGTAATATTTGTGTTTACTATGTGGATCTGAAAATGATTTATTGGATCCGAAAATTTGGATCCTCCGATCCTTTTACTTATTACAGATTTGTATATAATAAGATCCGAAAATGATCCAAATACGAAAATTTAAGTTCAGATCCGGATCTGAAATAGTATGTAATTTTGGATCCGGGTCATATTCGGATCTGTTATTAACGGATCCGGATTCGGATCATAAAGGATCTGATCCGGATCCGACTCGTTTACACCCCTACTAGTAAACTTTGGCAAGCCAAGTATATATATGTTGACATCTTGACTGATGGTAGTTTCTCGTGAAAAGTATGACTATTATGCATCTTGATTTTTCTAATTATTGGTATGCCAGAGTACGTTCATAAGTCAAACAAAATACACGGACGAACTCTTATAAAGATTTAGGCCGGACAAATCAAAGCCCCTCCCCACGTCTATATATGGCAACCTCAACAAAATTAGATGCTGATGAACATGATAAGAGCGTTGACTCTAAGATGTTCAAAGGTATGATTGACTCTCTACTTTATTTAACTGTAAATATGCCTAATATTTTTATAATATATCTTTTGTTAGATTTCTGCAAGCAAATCAAAAGAGTCTCATCTAATTACAGTAAAAATATTTTTTATATATCTTGCTTATACCATTAAGTTTAGACTATGGTATTCGCGTGGTTATAAAACTAATGAGTTTGGTTGCATATTCTATTGCTGATTATGCTGGGTGTAAAGTAGATAGAAAAAGTATTGGTAGTGTTGAGAATCAGAGTACCTGTAGAGATGGACAAACGACAGAGGAGGAAGAAGAAAGGGGGAAGAAAAGATCAAACCACAAGAACTCCAAGATTTACGTGGTTCGGAGGCGATGTGCCTTCTTACATCCACGGTCGCAGCAGGGTTTCCACTATGATAAAACACACACCGATATAATACAAAGAGAGTTCGTAGCCCTTTTATACAAGGAGATTAGGGCGCCCAACACAGTAGGGTACAAAAGACAACAATGCCCCTGCCATAAATATAAATTTTGTTCTGGGGGCAGAGCCCCCGGAAACCCCAGCAAGGGGCGCTGCCCCCTTGACCCCCGCGACCTGACCGCGCAGGTCGATCCACGTGCGAGGGCGTACGATGGCGAGTTCGGGCTCCACAATCTAACAATCTCCCACTTGGAGTCTGAACTCCAAAAAAAAAGGCAAACATCTCAATATGTTGATCCTCCTCAATGTAGCAAAGGAAATACTTGCTGCGGCATCCCTCCATCAATCATCTATGGAGGCCAACTTAGGCTATGCATAGCCTCAGTTTCTCTGTAGTCACCATCTTGGTCAACATACTTTCTGGATTCTCTGCCCCACGTATCTTTTCAAGTGACAAAGTCCCATCATCTAGTAGCTCTCTAATGAAATGATATTTCACCTGTATATGCTTTGTCCTTGCATGAAACACTGGATTCTTTGCAAGATGGATTGCACTCTGACTATCACAGAAAAGAACATTACTACCTTGTTTTCTGCCCAACTCTTCAAGAAAATTCTTTAGCCAAACCATTTCCTTGCTAGCTTCTGTAACTGCAATATATTCGGCCTCAGTGGTAGAGAGAGCCACAATCTTCTGTAACTGAGAAACCCAGCTCACTGCGGTTCCACCCAAGGGGTAAATGTACCATGTTGTGCTCCTTCAGCTATCCACATCCCCAGCTAAATCTGCATCCACAAAGCCCTGTAAATTAAGACCACTCAGTGTGAAACACAAACTCATACATGTGGTACCTCTCAAATACCGTAGGACCCATTTGACAGCCTCCCAATGTTTCTTACCTGGATTTTCCATGTACCGACTCACTGCTCCCACTGCATGTGCAATATCTGGTCTAGTACAAACCATAGCATACATTAGGCTACCTACAGCTGAAGCATAAGGAACTTTGTTCATGTATTCATGTTCCTCCTTTGCCTTGGGTGATTGCTCCTTTGAGAGCTTGAAGTGATTCGCCAAAGGTGTGCTTACTGCCTTTGCATCCTGCATTTGAAATCTGTTTAGCACCCTCTCAATGTAGCCTTCCAGAGTTAACTTCAAGGTTTTAGCCTCTCTATCCCGAACAATCTCCATCCCGAGTATCCTTTTTGCGGGTCCCAAGTCCTTCATGTCAAACACCTTTGACAATTATTCCTTCAGCATATTGATCTCTTGTATGTTTGATCCTACAATGAGCATATCATCTACATACAAGAGCAAAATAATATAACAGTCATCAAGTTTCTTGAGATAGCAACAATAATCAACTTGACATCTACTAAAACCACTGCTGCACATGAAACCATCAAATTTCTTATACCACTGTCTGGGGGCATGTTTCAAACCATATCGACTTTTCTTCAACTTGCACACAAGGTTTTCTTTTTCACGGACCTGAAAACACTTCAATTGTAGCATATAAATATCCTCATCTAGATCACCATGAAGAAAAGTAGTCTTCACATCCAGCTGTTCTAGATGCAAGTCTTCAGCTGCCACATTACTCAACACTAGCCTAATTGTGGTTAGTTTGACAACAAGAGAAAAAATCTCAGTGTAATCAATACCCGCCTTCTGCTGGAAGCCTTTCACAACTAGCCTTGCCTTGTACCTATTGTTGCCATCACATTCTTCTTTTATCCTATACATCCATTCATTATGGAGTTGGTGCGGACACCAGAGCGAGCGAGAAGCACGAACCGGCGAGCCGTCGGTACCATATCGAGAGCACCACTTGGGCTACATCGGCTTCCATCTGGCTCGGAGATAGCATGGAGACTCCCCCTTGAGTCTCGATATTTATAGTATTTACTGGGATTTCATTTGTGTGTAATGTGTGTTTATTTGTTTTTTTATTCAGATTGTCATATGGGTTTATTTGTAATTTGAGACCACCTGGGTCCCGCGGGCCCCCTAACCCCTCTCCCATTAATCCACCTCATCTCTAGGGCCCATGTGGGGTCAGTCAACCTTCCAATGTGGGCTTCTAGAAGGGTTGGACCAAGGGGGGGATAATGGGTATTCAAAGTCCAAGAAGGAGGCAAGAAGGTCAAGGGGGCGCCCCCCATATATCATATTAAATTAGGATTTAAATTTTTATTTTATTTGATTCCAAATCACATGGGAGAAATAAATTTGAACTCTCTCTTTTACCCCTCCCCAACTATAGATCTAGGGATAGTTAGTGTCTTTTGTTATTTCACATAAATAGCATGTATTTTCATTTGATTGGAATTAATGAAGAGAAAAATCTGATTATTGTTGGAGCAAGCAAGGGTCGCCCCCTATCTCTCTCCTCCCCCCCCCTTCTGCAGCTGGGAAGACTGTGAATCAGAGGTGTGAAGTCTCTTCTATCAGTTCGTGAGTTCGTCGTTGCCGCCACCACCGCCATCGTGCCGCCATCGCACCACCGCCATCTTCGCCGGAGTTCTGTCCATCCAGGATAGGCCCTTCTTCCACGAATTTCTGCTCCCAGCCACGAGATCGTTTGGAGCCCAAACTTTGAGGGTGAGTTCCATAGATCATCACCACGTCCTAGAAAAATTGGTGGAGCTTCTAGTTTCTATTTTTCATTTTTCCATTTTCGTTCTCCACCTTCTTTCAGATCTGCCAGAACTCTGCCCAGATTTCTAGAACCCTAATAGGTCATTCATGAACCCACCTTCTAGTGATTCAAATGACTTGATATTTTTATTAGAGTTTCTGTCCACCTAATACCACATCCAAAAATTTTATTGTGAATTTAGGTTCACGTTCATATTTTCTAAAAATTCACTCCAGATCCCAACTCAATTCTGTCTGCCTCTGTCCAGATCCGACCACCCAGCAGTCTAAAATACCTTTCCCCATCCAGACTTCCACCAAATCGGTCGTAAAAATTATTCCGTCTTCCTCTCTCTCCCTCTACAACTTTCATGAAGAGCTCCACATCTGAATCGGAAGTCTACCTCACAGTCAACGCCAACTCTCATAAAACTTCCTTTCTGCCCGGCCAGATCTGAAATAGAGATCAGTCCGGTTCATAAATCTGCCAACAAAAGTACAGTCCCCACGAATTTTCTGGAGTCACAGAGGGTCAAAGGATTTCGAGAGAGCTTTCCAACGGTACCTCTCGTGCGTCGATCCGACGTCGGGAGTGATCGCAGCGACAGATCTCGCCGGATCGTACGCGGTAAAACAGAAGCAACAGATCCGTGGGCAGCAACTCCAAGACTTGGAGATCGGAGCCGATCGGCCTCCGACCGGTGTTCCAGCCCGGCCGCCGTCCAGGGGAGTGCACCACCAGGTGTCACCATCATAGCAGAACCGACCCCGTCAGGTCCGGAGGACTGAGCAGTACATGGGCCCCACGGACCCGTAGATCGCGTCGTCCGGACAGCACTAAAATGCGGGTTTCAGCACCGTCAGAGCGACATCAAGATGCTGCCCGTCAACCCAATTCCCGCTACTCCCGGGCCCCACAT
The DNA here is from genome assembly GCA_022559845.1 of Amorphophallus konjac. Taxonomy (NCBI): domain Eukaryota; kingdom Viridiplantae; phylum Streptophyta; class Magnoliopsida; order Alismatales; family Araceae; genus Amorphophallus; species Amorphophallus konjac. Next base: position 319,056,773 of record CM040122.1, on the reverse strand, counting down.
GTGACCTGTTATCTCCCTGCGTGGAGTGTGTCAAAACTTACTGCTGTAAAAATTTGTTAACCGGGAGTATGGATTTGGCCGGGGCTGTCTTCCCCACGCCGAGAGCGTGGAGGTAACGGTTTTACTTCTTGGCGTTCATTTGTTAGTTTAGTATATGGTCATATGTCGCTGTGAGTGCGTTAGGATTCTAGCCCGTGAGTTCATGTCACCGCTATGAGCGAGAGAGTGACCCGTCCCGTGGCTCAATCCGAGCACGGAAGTGAGTCGACCACCCTTGACTCTGCCGGTTTCTCAACCGCGCGGATCTGCGTTTCCCCTCGCTTGGGACGAAGAGTGAGCTTGCATTTCTATTAGCGATGTATAGCCCATAGGAACTCTTAGTGTTAGGCCGAAGTGTATCTCCTATTCATATGTTGCTGGTCGCGTCTACATTTAGAGTCCGAGGTCCGCATCACTTAGAGTCGGTCCCCGTGTCCGTCCCGCATCAGCTTGGTATCAGAGCGAGATGAGTCTAGGGTAGTCGTGGCATAAGTCTTGCACGGTCTAAGTCGAGTCTAGGATCATCATTATTTTCAAAACAAAAAAAAGTGTTTTAAAATTACATTTCATCCCGATAATCCGGTATATTAAAAGGTGTTGTCCGAACGCTAGGCTTCTCCTATCGGGAAGGCCGCACACTTGCGCGAGGAGATCTTCGGGTCGACCCTCCACCACGTACCGGATATTGGCTACGTCTAGGTGCATTAGTCTGTGTCTCCTAGTCCGTGTGTCAGTTGCATGCCCACCTGTCGAGGCACCCAATACTCGCCACCACCACCTATGGCGGATTCCCGAGCCCGTAGCTCCAATGAGCCCTCGACGGTCGAGATGTTCCGAGCCCTCATGGATCGTCTCGATACGCGTAAGGATGGCCTTAATACGCGTCTAGATGGCGTAGGAACGCATCTAGAAGGGAGAATGAAAGCCCTCGAGGATCGGGCCAAAGCATCAGACCAGTCCATTCAGGGTCTTGTAGGGAAGATTGCCGTCCTTGAGAGGGCCCCAGTAGTGGCGCAACTCACGCCGACGAATGGCCAACAAGAGCCGGCTCAGCAACCTGCTATGCCAAGGGCTCATGGGGTAGATGTTGGGAAGCAGCAGGTTCATGAGGTGGATGACTATGCATCTGATAATGAACAAGGGGGTTACGGTCGTGATCGTCGAAACCAACGACGGAATCGTGATGATGACGACAACCGTGTTCTTAGGAGCGTACGTGCGGACCCTCCCCTATTTGACGGATCTTTGGATCCTAATGTCTATTTAGATTGGGAGGTCGGCATGGACTGGTACTTCGAGTGGTTTGAGATGACGGACCACCGAAGAGTTCGGTACGCTAAGATGAAGTTGCATGGGCAGGCCCAAACTTATTGGATCAATGCGGAGAGCCTATTAGTGCAGCGACATCAACCCCTGATCGGTACTTGGGATGACATGAAATGAAGTTGAGGCAGAAATACCTTCCTGCCATGTATCGCCAGCGTCTCATAGACAAATTGCAAAGTCTCTCCCAAGGGAACCGGTCCGTGACTGAGTACACCGCCGAGTTTGATGAGTATTATTTACGGTGTGGAGTTACAGAAGAGAGCACCATGACCATATCGCGCTTTCGAAGAGGTCTGCGACCGAACTACCAATATGAACTTTTCTGCTGTAATGTGACCACTTTGGAACAGGCGTATCAGGTTGCTCTCGAATTGGAGCAATTCGAGGCCGAGTTTGAACCTACCCATTGGTTGGGTCCCTTTCCCATTCGTAATGTCGAGCCCCGTGGCTCTTCAGGCACATATCCGAGGGCCCCCATGGCTCGACCTCAGGAGCCCACTCGCCCTGAGCCATTCGCTCCTAGGCCTCACCCTCCACCTCCGAGGGATATCCCTCCTCGTCCCTAACCCACGGCACCCACGGTCCGTCCACCGGCACCCGCACCCGTTGCTCGTCCTTTGTTGCCTACACCTCCTATCCGTCGGGAGGATAAGGGGAAAGGACCTTTGATCGGGGAGCCTAGTGGATCACGGTAGCAGTGTTTTCGCTGCAATGGGTTTGGCCATTTTGCCAACCAGTGTCCCACGCGTCAATCTCTTGTCATTGGGGACACACAGGCCGGGGACGCCACCTCTTCAGATCTTGTGTTAGTCAGCTATGAAGCAGATCATGACCTAGCTGACGAATACTATGAGATTGAAGGTGATGGCCAGGATGCCCAGCATTTGGACGATACCCACGTGGGGGTCGTCAGGTGTATTCTCACCGAGCCATAGGCGAGTGAAGACTGGTGTCAGACCACCATCTTTCATACATACTGTAGGCTGGGGGGGCATGTATGTAAGGTGATTATCGATAGTGGGAGTTGCATCAATGCAATCTCCACGGGCGCAGTCTCACGTCATGGTCTTACTCCCGTGGACCATCCTTGCCCCTATCGAGTATCATGGGTGGATTCCACCTCCATTCCGATCAGGCTGCGGTGTTTGGTCCCACTACAGTTCCATGCCTACCGTGACGAGATCTGGTGTGATGTCCTCCCCATGGAGGTGGGCAATATCATTCTTGGTAGGCCGTGGTTATTTGATCGGGATGCCACACTCCATGGCCGGTCGAACACCTATACCTTCGACCATGATGGCCAGCGGATTATCCTCAGCCCCTCTCAGCCCAAGAAGCCATCAGTTAGGGGTCCTACTGGTCCTAGTACTCCGGAGACATCTGTCACTACAAGAAAAAGTGGATTTAGCGACGGCATTTTGCGACGGATATTAATCCGTCGCAAATATGTCTGTAAATTTAGACGGACCTATTTCGTCTAAATATTTAAGACAGAAAATAATTCATCTGAATATCCGTCGCAATTAGGGACGGATTTGCAGACGAATATTAAGACGTCTGAAAGTAGAGACGGATATGGAGACGAATTATTTTCTGTCTTAAATTTGAGACGAAAATTTTTTCCGTCCCAAATACCGTCGTAAAAATTCACTCGATTCCCCCCCATTCCCCCCCCGCTCTCCCTCTCACTCTCACTCCCCACGCCCCCCCATTCCCCCCCCGCTCTCCCTCTCCCTCTCACTCTCACACCGTTGCCGCCGTCACCGTCGGAGGTACGCCATCGCCGCCGTCGCCGGAGGAGCTACGCCGTCGCCGCCGGCCTCGATCATCTCCCCCCACCGGTAAGCCCCTCCCTCCCCCTCCTGCTGACCCCCCTCACCCAGGGACCCCCGATCCCCCTCCACTGCACTCCCCTCCTCCTCCACTGCACCCCCCTCCCCCTCCTGCGACCCCCCTCCACCGCCTGCGACCCCCTCCCCCTCCTACGACCCCCCCTCCACCCCACCCCCCTCCCCCTCCTGCGACCCCCCTCCCCCTCCTGCCACCCCCTCCTGCTGACCCCCCTCCCCGAGCGCAGCCCCTCCCCCTCCACAGCACCCCCTCCCCCTCCACCGACAGGCCTCCCCCGCCTGCTGACCCCCCTCAACCGTACCCCCCTCCCCCTCCTGCGACCCCCGCCACCGCACCCCTTCCCCCTCCTGTGACCCCCCTCCCCCTCCACCACACCCTCTCCCCCTCCTACGATCCCCCTCCCCCTCCTGCGACCACCCCCCTCCACCGCACCCTCTCCCCCTCATGCTATTGTGTGGTGGATAGCGGATCTAGAGGGGAGGGGTGAATAGATCAGCTCCACTTTTCGCAATGCGGCCCTCTAAACAGCTAGTTAAAATGAATTGCAGCGGAATAGAAACTAGCTTCCAAGAATGCTATGATTCACTTAGCAAGATAAGCAAGATATATAATAATTCGATCCTAAGCATGCATCTAGAACGAATCAATCACACAAGCAAACCACACTAGATAGGATTTTTAAGGTGGTTCGGACTGAATCCTCAGCCCTACGTCCACCCCTCACCAAAATCCGGTGAGGCTTCACTTGTGCAGCGCACAGAACCGCAAATCGGAAACCACCGATTGCCTTCCTACTCACCACCTGGTAGGGATGTCACCTGTAAATTGGAACAACCTCCAATTGCCTTTCTACTAACCACCGGTAGGGATGAATCACACTTTCAATGTTTAAACAATAATGAAAATGAAACAAATGTGAATGAACTAAAACAAGAGATTGAGTTATGAGTGAAAGTGAATTGGCCCTTGTATGGAATGTTGATCAGCAACAAAGCTCCTCTTGGCTTCAACTCAATCTTCTTGATTCACCCTTGATTGGATGAATGTTCTTCATGGAGTACTGTTCACGTGAACAGTACCTCTTCCTTCAATTCTTCTCTTTTGATCTTCTCTTTGAACTTCTTTGAATGAATGAAGGAGATGATGAAGCTACCTTGAATCTTGATTGCTTCTTTAGCTTCTAGGAGTTTGAATGCTTGAAATATCACCTTGAATGAGGTGGAAAGAACTTGAATGGATGAAGATGATTTCCCTTGAAGAACTTGAATCAAACCGGCTTCCTTGGATCACTTTGATAGCCTTGCTTTGATGTAATCTTCCTTGAGGTTTGTCAGCTTTGATTTGAGCTTGATTCCCCTTTGATTGGATGAAGAACACCTTCACGAACTACTGTTCACGTGAACAGTAGCTCGTCTCTAAGCTCTCTTGTAACCTCCCTTGCAGCCACCCTAGATCTCACAAGAAGCCCCTTGAAGCATTAGGGTTTCTAACCCTCTTACAAGAGTTTTATAGACCTTGAATGGTCTATGGACACCCCCTAGACCATATCCACAATTTGTGGGGGATTAGGTGTCTTTAGGATTAAACAAATCAATGTTGAATGGCCCTTTTCGAAGTTGGAAATAAAGTCAACAATTGATGGCTCGGGGCTGGTGGTCGACCTAAGGCTCCTGGCGGTCGACTGCCACTGAAACACCTGCAAACGGGCGATCCCTGGGAAATCCGGTCGACCGCCACTGGCTGGCGGTCGACCGCCACTGAAAGACGTGCAGACTTGGGAGTCCCTGGCTGGGGCGGTCGATCGCCCCTGTGCTGGCGGTCGACCGCCAGCTGGGCAGGGCCCGGGTCAGCCCGGTTCGGTCCGTTGGCCGCACCAACTCCGTCGCTTGAGTCCGTTAGCCGCCCGTTCATGTCTGTGGCATCAACCTTGATTGTCTTGAAGTTTTATTACTGAGTTTTCAATCCAAATTTTGTTCCGGGGGCTCCGCCCCCGGAAACCCTCGCAAGGGGCGCTGCCCCCTTTACCCCCGCGACCTGACCGGGCAGGTCGATCCCCGCGACCTGACCGCGCAGGTCGATCCACGTGCGAGGGCGCAACATTCAGCGTTCACGTTCACCATTTCCATTTGATTCCTTGTCCATTCATTGGCACACCTGTCATGAACAAAAACATCACATATGTCAATCACATGAAGGTGAAAAACATCAATGACTAATAGTGTTTAGCCATTATCAAAACCAAGAATACATTAGAACTCATATGACCATAGAATGATGTCGAATGACCCGAGTGACCATATGAACTCAAGTGACCATAGGGGCACAACACATGCGACCCCCCTCCCCCTCCTGCGACCACCCCCCTCCACCGCACCCCCCTCCCCCTCCATTAGGATCCAAATTAAGCAGTCAAAAAATAAAAATAAATCTATCAACACTTGGCAACGATTCAAAGCTAAGCTGGGTGATTGAAACTTAGTTGATATGTAATCAAGTAAGAGTCATTTTTCAACGTGTAAAACCTAATTTTCTTGTGTGATGGCCCCATTTGACAGATCATCCTTAATTTTAATTTCTTCAGTAAGCAGAGATATTATGTTTAATTTGCCTGTAGATGGCCGGTATGTGTTTTTCTTGATGGCATTGGCTAGTTGGGTTCTATCTTCTATGTATATCTATTAACAGTGTGACATATATATAAACTCTTATCAGCTTATTCCTTATTATCTTCCTTTCGCGTTGTCTGCGTTGAGATGGCATGTGTATATATATATATACAAACATAAGATTCTATTCTCACAAGATTATTTTTACGAAAGCTAATTATAAATTGGTGTTTCTATTTTATTATGTTGGATATGTCGGTTGAGATTGGCCTTATCACCCACATGAGAGCTCATAAGAGACTCCGGAGTACCGGGACAAACTTGGACGGTTTGCTCTATGCTGGTGATTTATTATGTTAAAGCCGATGAGTGAGAGAAATCGCAATCTTTTATAATAGATTATATTATATTCAAAAATTTGTCAACATAAGATGGTAGAGAAATGTCACCGGCATCCAATCCCAATTGGTTCACCCCTCTTGGAATTATGAAACGTTTGACGTTTCAACTCCAAAACAAACGTCTTGTTATTAATAAAAGCCGAGAACTGGCTTTAACGCTCTAAGCAAAACATAGATATGGTTAATTTTAGCGTTTGTTATTAATAAAAACACGACGCCAATGCAAACTTAAGCAGAAGAACATTGATGCTAACCTTGTTAACAATTGATTAGATTCCCTTATCAGGGTCGCTTTATTTTCAGAATAGCGGAGGCGGATATCGCATCCGATGAAAGAGTGAAATCCCATTCCATCCTATCATACGCTTTTGCCATGTCTAACTTGAAAATGACATTATGACCATGGACCTTCCTATAAATATCCCTGACCAATTGTCTGGAAAGAGATGTGTTATCCAGAATGAAATGTCCTTTGACAAAAGCTCTTTGCTCTTGGGATATAATGGCAGGCAGCAAAGGAGCCATGTGCTCACATATAAGGCAAATGTTAATATAATAAACAAAGTTGCACAGCCTCCCCTCTCTGCTTTGTGTAAAACGAAAAAGAAAGAGAGAAGAGAAAGAGAGAAAGAAGAAAAAAAGAGGGAATCATAGTGGCATATCTCCAGGTCATGGGACCCTCTAGGCTGCCCCTTCCCTAGGTCGGCAGACCCGAACTCATTTAAATGAGATCATTCACCTCAAAAAAAAGGGACCCTCTGGGCTGCCCTCGCACTAAACAAACGAAACAACTAGATAAATAGATGAATAAAATTATTATTTAAAATTTAGTGCGTCCACAGCAACAGTCGACTTATAGCAATAGGTAAATACTCTAAAAATTATGCTTTCGCTTCCAAACTTTGTGGATGTTAATTGCATATAAATGTGTTTTTAGATGGATATGCACATAAATTTGATGTTGACATGACTAAAAAATGTGGATTGTTTAGCTTTGATGTTCTTCATGTGAGTATTTTTTTAAATTAGATATTATTTAGATGGATGTATGCAGAATGTTAAGTGCGATGTTATTTAATTTTATGTTATATAAACACATGGGGTATTCCATGTGAGCTGAGGTGCGTGGGTGCGACCTAACATTACACGCACCTCAGGAGAGCGTGTTAAACCCGTGTCAATGAACCTTCCCGTTCAAGACTTTGGGATTGATGTGTATGTTCTCATTTTTTTTATGAGAATGTATATATCTACCTCAAAGTCTTGAATTGTCCCGTTTGGACAGTCTGTGAATGTTTGATCGCACTTAGGCAGTCATTTACTATATGTGTTTGTATGGTTTGCTGAAAATGTCGGTTGCGTCTCCTCACTCTTCTTCGATATACCTGTATTGATTTTGAGTGTTTTCTTAACCACTTACTTATAAGTGTTTAAGAAAACTTTTAAATCAATAAATATTTTTGGTATATCGGAGAAGTGTGGGGAGATGCTGCCAAAATTTTCAGTAAATTGTGCAACACATATAGTAATTGATTGTGCGATCAAACCTTCATGGATGGGTTAAAAAGTGATAATCTAAATAATAGTCCTCATCCAACTACAAATGGTCTGCGACCAACGATGTGAGGAATGGGTCGGGTTTATTTTCAAGAGTAATGATTTAAACGTTACTTGTGTATTAACATTTATTGGGTGCAGGCGAAATGTTGACAGATCGTTCATGGATGTATCGTAGAATAGTTGACCGGGTGGTGTCGGATGATTTTAAGCATGGAGTTGAGAGTTTCATTCAGTTTGCATTGGGGAATCCAAACGCATCAATAGACCGCGACGGTCACATTCGTTGCCCTTGTTCAAGTTGTAGAAACTTGAGGTGGCGTTCACCATGGGATGTGCAACATCATTTGTACAAGAAAGGGTTTGTGGATGGTTATACGAATTGGACGTGTCATGGTGAGCAATTCTTGAGGTATGAGCCCGACAATATTACAGGCACAAGTGGGTACGTGGATATGGTTGTAGATGCTGCTGGTCCTAGTTTTAATGTTCATGAGGAAGCGCCGAATAAGACAGCCGGAAGATTTTATGAACTACTTAGGGATGCTGATGAGCCGCTGTGGGATGGTTGTGAAAAGCACACTCGATTGTTTGCAGTGTCACAATTGTTGAACTTGAAATCTGAATTTCACATCAGTGAGACTTGTTTTGACTGTCTCCTCCTCTTGATCAAGAGTATGTTACCTCGAGACGAGAAGTTGCCAGAAACTAATTATCGTGCAAAAAGGATGGTCAATGAGCTAGGACTTGGATATTTGAAAATAGATGCATGCCGAATCATTGTATGTTATATTACAAAGATGATGCAGATAAGATATCATGTTCCATTTGCGGCCATGACAGATTCAAACCTAAGGGAGGTGTCAATTCAAAGTGAAAAGATGTACCTTACAAGGCATTGCGATACTTCCCTCTTGTGCCTAGGCTGCAGCTGCTGTATATGTCCTCAAAGATAGCTGTACATATGACATGGCACAATGACAGAGTACGCCGTGCCGATGATATAATAAGTCATCCTACTGATGGTGAAGCTTGAACCCACTTCAATCGTACTCATCTTGCTTTCTCAAAAGAGCCACGTAATGTTAGGTTAGGTTTATACACAGATGGTTTTAATCCATTCGGTGGTTTAGTGGCATCTTACTCTTGTTGGCCAGTGTTCATGACACCGCACAACCTTCCGCCAGACATGTGCATGAAGCGAGAAAATCTATTTTTGTCTTTAGTAATTCCTGGTCCAAAAAGTCCCGAAAACAATTTGGACATATATCTCAGGCCGTTGATTGATGAGCTCAAATTTTTATGGAGTGATGGAGTTGTTACTTATGATGCACGTAGGAAGCAAAATTTTATTATGAAAGTTGCACTGATGTGGACAATAAGTGACTTCCCTGCATATGGAATGCTATCTGGTTGGAGCACACATGTGAGGTTAGCATGTCCCTACTGTATGGAAGATACCAAATCATTTGTATTGAAACATGGTGGAAAAGCATGCTGGTTTGATTGCCATCGGCGGTTGCTACCAAGTGACCATCCTTTTCGAAGGAAAAAAGACTCTTTTAAAAAAAATACTGTTGAAGTAGATGAAGCAGACTTGCAACGGGTGTCGGGTTGACATATGGCGACACGGGTGCAAAATTTACCAGATGTAGTACAATTGTCTGGTAGCACACGACAACTAAATAGTTTTGGAAAGGATCACAACTGGAACAAGAAAAGTATTTTTTGGGAATTACCTTATTGATCAACTCTTCTTGTACGACACAATCTAGATGTCATGCATATCGAGAAGAATTTTTTTGATAATGTGTTCAACACGGTCATGAATGTTAAAGGCAAAATAAAGGACAACGTCAAAGCGCGCATGGATTTAAAGATGCTTTGTAAACGTCAAGAACTGGAACATACAAAACATAAATGGAAGGGTTGTGCAGCCAAAAGTAGCTTACGTGCTTAATAATACACAGATCAAGGAAGTGTGCCAGTGGGTGAAACAATTGAGATTTCCAGATGGATATGCATCCAACATAGCCCGTTGTGTGAATGTTAACGAGGGAAAAATATATGGTCTGAAAAGTCACGACTATCATGTGTTCATGGAAAGGCTACTGTCCATTGCATTTCGTGATTTGTTGCCGAAGCCTATATGGGGAGCACTGACTGAGCTGAGTCAGTTTTTCAAGATTTTATGTGCATCAGAACTCAGACTTCGGGACATACAAACTCTTGAAGAAAATGTGGTCAAAACTATTTGCAAGTTAGAGAAGATATTTCCTCCGGTATTCTTTGATTCGAAGGAGCACCTAGTCATCCATCTGCCATACGAGGCTATTGTCGGAGGGCCAGTACAATACCGATGGATGTATCCATTTGAGAGGTATGCGAGAATTTTCATGAAGACATTCATGTTGTCTATGGTCGCTACATGTCATTGCCATCTGAATTGTTGTTGTAGGTGCATGCATGAATTGAAAATGAAAGTTCGTAACAAGGCAAAGGTGGAAGGTTCGATTGCTGAGGCATATGTTATTGAAGAAATTTTAAACTTCTGTTCCATGTACTTTGAGCCAGATATTCAAACTCGTCATACTCAACCTGCACGTAATGATGATGGGGGAGTTGATGATTTGTCAGATCGGCATTCCATATTTAAGCATCCTGGACGTGCTTTCGGATGTTGCTCGACCCGCACGCTCGAAGATAGAGAGTTGTACGCTGCTGAGATATATATTCTTCTGAATTGTACTGAGATTGAACCTTATGTTGAGTAGGTTCTTAACCCACATTTCCAGCAATGCCATGACTCGTTCATCCTTCTTCTGTAGTTCAATTAAAGTAGTAGTGCATTTATATTGCAGACAATTTGATTCAGAATTAGCACAAAAATGTCCAAATATCTAGGACGTAGAGATTGAAAAAGAACGCGAGAAGTTTTTTGACAAATGGTTGAGATATCAAGTTAGTGTCGATCGTTCAATATATATGATTGCATTTACTAATGTTGACGTAATTTTTCAAAAATATTTAACTACTCTACTTGACATATAGGTTGAACAAGGTCTCATTAGTGATCAGAGAGTACAAGAGATAAGTTATGGCCCCTCCAACGTTGCACGTGCCTATCTAGGATATATTATGAATGGATACAGATTTCATACGAGGGATTATGGACGAAGTAAGTCTACGATGAACAGCGGCGTATCTGTTAAGGGAAGTGTATACAATGAAGTGGAATTAGACTACTATGGTATTCTTGAGGAAGTCATAGAACTTCAGTATTTGGGACGAGACAATCATGTATACTTATTTAAGTGTCATTGGTTTGATCCTAATTCAGTTCGACATGACACGTCTACTGGGATTGTCGATGTCAAACATAGGTATAAACTTAATACCTATGAATCGTTCATTTTAGCCGCACAAACCCACCAAGTGTATTATTCAAGGTATCCATCGTCCAAGAATAAAGATTGGTGGGCAGTTTGCAGGGTTAAAGCAAAATATTTTTCCACTTTTGAGTTAAATATGAGTCAAAATGTCTCAGAGCTTGGCAACGTCGAATATTTTCAATCAGATGAAGTTGGCGTTATCGGCTCCACACATGTTAATCTGGATGAATCTGATGAGCCACTGTCATTACGTAAGGAAGATGAAGTGGAAGAAATCGATCCGACGGAGTTAAATGTTCATGTTAGAGGGGAGGAGGAGTCATATGAAGAGGAAGAGTTCCAATCTGATGAGACTACAATGGATGATGAAGATGATGATGATGAGCTAGATATATCAACATGAGGGAGGCATGTTTTGATAATTTAGTAAGCTGATTCTAACTTTTTAAGCATAATTTTAAATAACATTTGTCTAGCCTTATATAATTGTGGATTAATATGTATTAATTGTTTTGTTATTAATAAGGAAATGGTGCGAGGAGGTCGTACTAGGAGTGGGAGGAGACAAGGTAGTGAGAGGGGCGCTACTCCCTCCTCGTTAGCTTCTTCTTCAGACACAAGTATATTTGATCAATAAGTTAGCTATATGAATATTTTAATTGTTTACTAACTTAAAAAAAAAATTTTATAGGTCCAAGTGTCGGCTCACCACCACATGTACAGACGCCACCACCACTTCCCGCTAGTGCCCTCCCACCAGCTCCCGCTACAGGTATATCTATTTTAATTTTCAATAACATGTTGCATTTTCTTATGAAAATTAATATTTTCCCACCTATGTATTTCTTTGAATTTCTAGCAAAATATTCATTTATGTAATGTGAATTAATTCTTACAGGTCCTAGTGCCCTCCCACCACCTGTCCCGATGCCACCCCCACCAGCTGTCGCTACAGGTATATCTATTTTAATTTTCAATAACGTGCTGCATTTCCTTATGAAAATTAATATTTTCCCACCAATGTATTTCTTTGAATTTCTAGCAAAATATTCATTTATCTAATGTGAATTAATTCTTACAGGTCCTAGTGCCCTCCCACCACCTGTCCCGACGCCACCCCCACCAGCTGTCGCTACAGGTATATCTATTTTAATTTTCAGTAACGTGCTGCATTTACTTATGGAAATTAATACTTTCCCACCTATGTATTTCTTTGAATTTCTAGCAAAATATTCATTTATCTAATGTGAATTAATTCTTACAGGTCCTAGTACCCTCCCACCAGCTCCCGCTACAGGTATATCTATTTTAATTTTCAATAACATGCTGCATTTACTTATGAAAATTAATGCTTTCCCACCTATGTATTTCTTTGAATTTCCAGCAAAATATCTATTTATCTAATGTGAATTAATTCTTACAGGTCCTAGTGCCCTCCCACCAGCTCCCGTTACAGGTATATCTATTTTAATTTTCAGTAACGTGCTGCATTTACTTATGGAAATTAATGTTTTCCCACCTATGTATTTCTTTGAATTTCTAGCAAAATATTCATTTATCTAATGTGAATTAATTCTTACAGGTCCTAGTGCCCTCCCACCAGCTCCCGCTACAGGTATATCTATTTTAATTTTCAGTAATGTACTGCATTTACTTATTGAAATTAATGCTTTCCCACCTATGTATTTCTTTGAATTTCCAGCAAAATATCCATTTATCTAATGTGAATTAATTCTTACAGGTCCTAGTGCCCTCCCACCAACTCCCGCTACAGGTATATCTATTTTAATTTTCAGTAACGTGCTGCATTTACTTCTGGATATTAATGCTTTCCCACCTATGTATTTCTTTGAATTTCTAGCAAAATATTCATTTATCTAATGTGAATTAATTCTTACAGGTCCTAGTGCCCTCCCACCAGCTCCCGCTACAGGTATATCTATTTTAATTTTCAGTAACATGCTGCATTTACTTATGGAAATTAATACTTTCCCACCTATGTATTTCTTTGAATTTCCAGCAAAATATCCATTTATCTAATGTGAATTAATTCTTACAGGTCCTAGTGCCCTCCCACCAGCTCCCGCTACAGGTATATCTATTTTAATTTTCAGTAACGTGCTGCATTTACTTCTGGAAATTAATGCTTTCCCACCTATGTATTTCTTTGAATTTCCAGCAAAATATTCATTTATCTAATGTGAATTAATTCTTACAGGTCTTAGTGCCCTCCCACCAGCTCCCGCTACAGGTATATCTATTTTAATTTTCAGTAACGTGCTGCATTTACTTATGGAATCTAATGATTTCCCACCAAAATATTCATTTATCTAATGTGAATTAATTCTTACAGGTCCTAGTGCCCTCCCACCACCTGTCGCTACAGGTATATCAATTTTAATTTTCAGTAACATGTTGCATTTACTTATGAAAATTGGTTCTTACAACCCTCCCACCACCTCTGACTTCTACAGGGCCCCCCCACCACTCAGCAGTCAGTTGACGATGCCAGCAGTCATCACGAGGGAGGCACTGTCCATGATGGACGTCGCCCCTGCTGGATCTCCGAGTATATTTATAAGGCTAGTTTACATTCATTAATTATTAGCGGTAAGTTTCTAATATGAATACTTTGACATTTACAATTGCAGGAAAAAATTAGAACCTTGCACCGCTGTCCATCATGCTATTAGCCTAGTAATGGCACATGTGCCCGGGCCACATTTGTCTTACAAAGAATTTCCGATGGGCGTCCGCGATTCATTGTTCGACATGTTCTTAGTAAGTAACTATGTCATTTAATTCAAGTCTTTTCCAAACTCATTTCACAACAGTCTATTAATTGTGAAGCTTAATTCATTTACAGTGGACTTATCGATTCACTGGTGGACATGATGCGGCACGATGTCGTTCTGGCTGGGAGTCCACTATGAAGACAAATTATCGAAAGAGAGTATATGCGGCTCAGAAGAAGGCCCAAAAAATTGCTGGTAGGAGTGAAGACCGATAGCTGTGGAAGGAGCACCGTCCTCTATGGATGAGGAAGGAGGATTGGGAGATACTATGTGACAAATTTACCGACCCCAAGTGGATAGAAAAGTCCTAAAAAGCCAAATCAAATAGGGCGTCACAGCCGGAGGCAAATTTGCATACATGTGGGTCCGTCTCTTTTGCGACTCATAAAAATAAAATGGTAAGTAATGTTTCAAATCTTCTTACATTTTAGTAACATATATGACAATTTTTTACTATGAACTATATAACAGGCTGTGGAGCTTAATCGAGCTCCGACGTTCCTCGAGGTGTTCGATAGAACACACAAAAAGAAGGCGACATGTCAATTTGTGAGTACGAAAGCTCGTTCAGTCGCGGTAAGTTTATCTTCGGGTGCAACTTCTACCGCTCATTTAATTCAGATTGAATCATATGAAATTGACTTTTTATTTTATTTTATTTGTAGGAAACATATAGCAGAGCTGTGACAGAGAAGTACGGGGAGGGAGAGGGGGAGCAGCCAGACTTGGATCCGGCAGAATGGGTGGCCACAGCTGGTGTACCGAAGAAGGGCCGAATATATGGCTTTGGGGAAAGCATGGACTCTAGCGAGATGATATCATCGTGTGCGAGTTCGAACTCTGCCCAAACCAGTACTTCTGCCTTCAGTATACCTCATTTTACCCCCAGTACTTCTGGTAGCAACGTCAGAGACATCGTCCGATCCGAGATGTCTAGCCAGATTTCTGATTTGCAGCTGCAGAGGCAGCGGCAGTTCAGAGAGGAGATGTCTACCCAGCAGTCTACCATGCTACAGGCACTCACTGCCCTGCTCTCCCAAGCGGGAATTCTCCCTCATGCATCCACCACCACGGCACAAGCGGCACAGGTGATTCTTTTCTATGGGTCTTTTCTATGGGTTCAGTTTATATGAGTTTTGTAAATGCACTTGGTTTCAAATCAAAGCAGCCGGGGTCGGGGGGTCCAGAATGTGAAATACTGATCCGACCGGCATTCCGATCGTTCCAACACGACCTAGGAGGTAGGCGTGACTTGTCAGAGCTGACGGATTCCAAATCGGACATCCGGTTCGAGCCCCACGCTCAAAAGTGCATTTTGTAAATGCACTTCGTTTAAAATCAAAGCAGCCGGGGTCGGGGGGTCCAGAATGTGAAATACTGATCCGACCGGCATTCCGATCGTTCCAACATGACCTGGGAGGTAGGCGTGACTTGTCAGAGCTGACGGATTCCAAATCGGACATCCGGTTCGAGCCCCACGCTCAAAAGTGCATTTTGTAAATGCACTTGGTTTCAAATCAAAGCAGCCGGGGTCGGGGGGTCCAGAATGTGAAATACTGATCCGACCGGTATTCCGATCGTTCTAACACGACCTGGGAGGTAGGCGTGACTTGTCAGAGCTGATGGATTCCAAATCGGACATCCGGTTCGAGCCCCAAGCTCAAAAGCGTATTTTGTAAATGCACTTGGTTTCAAATCAAAGCAGCCGGGGTCGGGGGGTCCAGAATGTGAAATACTGATCCGATCGCCATTCCGATCATTCCAACATGACCTGGGAGGTAGGCGTGACTTTTTAGAGCTGACGGATTCCAAATCGGACATCCGATTCGAGCCCCACGCTCAAAAGTGCATTTTGTAAATGCACTTGGTTTCAAATCAAAGCAGCCGGGGTCTGGGGGTCCAGAATGTGAAATACTGATCCGACCGATATTCCAGTCATTCCAACACGACCTGGGAGGTAGGCATGACTTGTCAGAGCTGACGGATTCCAAATCGGACATCCGGTTCGAGCCCCACGCTCAAAAGTGCATTTTTTAAATGCACTTGGTTTCAAATCAAAGCAGCCGGGGTCGGGGGGTCCAGAATGTGAAATACTGATCCGACCAGTATTTCGATCGGTCCAACATGACCTGGGAGGTTGGCGTGACTTGTCAGAGCTAACGGATTCTAAATCGGACATCCGGTTCGAGCCCCACGCTCAAAAGTGTATTTTGTAAATGCACTTGGTTTCAAATCAAAGCAGACGGGGTCGGGGGGTCCAGAATGTGAAATACTGATCCGACCGGCATTCCGATCATTCTAACACGACCTGGGAGGTAGGCGTGACTTGTCAGAGCAGACAGATTATAAATCGGACATCCGGTTCGAGCCCCACGCTCAAAAGTGTATTTTGTAAATGCACTTGGTTTCAAATCAAAGCAGCCGGGGTCGGGGGGTCCAGAATGTGAAATACTGATCCGACCAGCATTCTGATCATTCCAACACGACCTGAGAGGTAGGCGTGACTTGTCAGAACTGACGGATTCCAAATCGGACATCCGATTCGAGCCCCACGCTCAAAAGTACATTTTGTAAATACACTTGGTTTCAAATCAAAGCAGTCGGGGTTCGGGGGTCCAGAATGTGAAATTGATCCGACAGGCATTCCGATTGTAACACCCGGTAATTTTTGGAACAGGAATAAAAATATACATAATGATATACCTACTCTTATAAGTATAAAATGTTTATTCAAATAAATAAATGGTCAAGTGATATTCCCAAGGGGTTGCTCAGATCGAACCTGC
Organism: Amorphophallus konjac; assembly: GCA_022559845.1. NCBI lineage: Eukaryota > Viridiplantae > Streptophyta > Magnoliopsida > Alismatales > Araceae > Amorphophallus > Amorphophallus konjac. The sequence continues at coordinate 319,040,020 of CM040122.1, read as the reverse complement.
CTCTGATACCTAGGACAAAGACTAATAAAAGTTAAAGAACTTATGAGCAATAAAATCTCTAAATAGAAGATTACTAAGATCTCAATGTAAGTGAGAACTAGCCACACCAAATCAATGAGGTATAGAACCTTAGAGATAGTCTTAAGAGCCTTATTTATGCATAGACGGAAATACATGCAAGTTATTAAAAGATATAAGTCGTATAAACAAGTAAGACTTCCAAACAAAGTAAACTTGTGTAAAGGAACAAATAGAAATAACTAGTTACAAATATAATTATTAGGCCTTGATAAAGGATTAACATTTTTAATGCTAAGCTCCATTGGCCCAAACTCAACCCCAAGCATTTTACGCTTAATGGGCTTTTTAACACGTTTTATTATCTTCTCCCATATAGGCAATATATATATATATATATATATATACACATAAGTACATAACATAAACCTGTATATATGTATAAATACCTAGAAATAAAAGGAAAGTATATATTATATACGAATGAACAAATAAAAGAGTGAAATGGAAATAACGCCTTGGATAAAGGCGCTATTTAAATTATAAACGCCTCTAGTTAAGGCGTGACTCAAGAAGTGACGCCCTTACCACACGGCGTCAAATTCCAACGTCAAAAATGGTAAGGCCAAGAAACGCCCCTATCTTGGGCGTGTTTTAAACAAAGGAACGCCCTAGCTAAAGGCGCTTTTTAATAAACGACCTGAACCAGGTCGTCAATTTAAGAATCGACGCCCTGACCAAAGTCGTTAATTCCATTCGAGCTCCGTTCGACACGGGAGCTTATCCAGGGAAGGATTATGTTAATCTAGTAAGTGTTTACTAGGGCAAGGACTCTAATAGGGATATATTACTCCCAATATAACTCTAGCCCATTAGGATTTCCCTAGATCCTATAAATACCCTTGACAGTCAAACCCTAAACCTATTTGATCGATCGTCTGCTACGGTGAGTAAAGAACTGAACGTTCTTTTCTTTCTATCATATGAAGAGTTACTGACTCTTCATCTCTTTCTCTTCTATACAGGTTAGGGAAGCCTTCATCAGCATCAACCTTTCTTCTTCCGAGAAGACTCTGTTACAAATAGAGTATTGTTCCCTATCAAGTTCTTCACGTGTCCTTCATCCATACAATACTAAGGTAGGATTTTCTCAAGTCACTGTAGCCCAAACTAAATTGATACAGTACAATAATTATCATGCATATACATGGTTTGGTTTATTATAGTTTCTGAACGACTTTCTGTTAATTTCTTGAAAGAAACGTCCTTAGCAAGGGCGTGACTATAAAATACACGCCCCAAACTAGGGCGCTAATTTACAAGACACGACCCTACCCCGGTCGTCAATTTCACATTTGACGCCCTGTACACAGGCGTTACTTTCATGTAAATCTTAAGAACTGATTATCCATGTAAGCAAATTGTTAACGGTTAAAAGTCAATAAACATGAAACATCAAATCTAAAATACTGCATCTGAATTTCCTGCCAATTTTCCTGTCATATTGTTATCCTTGATTATCGTGTAAATCTTGCCGATCATGTAAATTCCTGATATTTCTTGAATTCACGACCTAGATTAGGTCGTTTTCCATCTGGTAACGCCCCATCACAGGGCGTGAATTAAAAATAAACGCCCCTTACTAGGGCGCGTATCTGTTAAAATCCTGGAATATATATTCTGTGAAAATAAGAATTTAATGATTAACGCCCCTGCCAAGGGCGCGGTTTTTGATAATTTCTGAAAATAAATATGTTCTGATAAATATTGTAAATAAAAGGACGCCTGCTACTGTAGTCGTCAACTCTTGAAGAAACGCCCTTGCCAAAGGCGCGTTTTAGATAAATTATTGAAATAATGAAAATTCTGCGAAACGGAACATATATAAACGCCCTGATACTAGGCGTTAGTTACTTGAAAAACGCCCCAGACAAGGGCGTGTTTTTCATAAATTAATGAGATTATTGAAAATTCTGCAAAACGGACCATATGTAAACGCCCTTCTGTTAGGCGTTAATTACTTAAGAAACGACTTTACCTAAGTCGTTATTTTACTGTAAACTGATTTTTCCTCTGGTTTGCTGACCGATGGTTTTATATATCATAATATATATATATATCGGCACTATTCTCCACTCCGTGAGTATAGTCCCACTTTTCACGGTGTTTTATCGATCACACTCAATTCTCATTGACATACAAGCTCTCCATTGGACATTCCGTTCCTTTGGACTAGCGAATTAGTCATAGAGACCTCCGTAAGACTCCTCGTAGCCTTGGATTCCCTCAAGGCCGACTGAGCTGGTTGTACCCTAAAAACCCATTACACAGTTTTTGCCATGTCGATCTAAAGAAAACATGGTATACCGGCCCTTATGATTATACAAAGAGTATATCATAAGAAATTCTTGATGGGATGATGATATCATGCCATATCGTGTCATTCTTGTAAACCCCAATTCTATGATAAGAATGAGGGTATCTTGCTTGATCTAATGTTCATGTGGACCTCAATTCTATATAAAGAATGTCCATATTGATTTGTCATGGTACCTAAGTTAAGGGAACCATATTCTACCTAGTTTTATCGATATCGTGATTATACCGTTATTATCGCCATTCTATGTCCTTTGTCATATTTTGGACTCTATTCTATCAAAGTTGTCATACGTGTCTACAAGCTTGATTATTGAAATTCTATATTGGCTATATAAACAAGAGTGGATGTCAAAACACATGATAAATGCCTGCGCATATAGGGCCCGATCTGGTCCTGGGGGGAGCACCCGAAAGTACTTGTGCCCATGGGAGTTAAAATGATAAGGTATCTGGCATTATACCGAGTACTTTACTTTCTAGATTGGACATTCCACAATAATCTTGTGCTTGAAATCGTACTTGCCTTGACATGAAATGCGTGGCCCGAAAAAGGGTAATTTACTTGCTTGATACATGATAGCCAAAATTCTTGACATGACTTGTTAAATGTACTTGCTTGAATATCTTAAGTATCTTGTTGAAAGTTCACGATTAGTTCATCTTATTTCTCTGATATTACATTCTCTCTATCTTGTCGTTTCATGCGAGCATGCATAGCTTTATTGCATTCATGAAAATGTAATTACTTAAACCCCTCGCTAGTACTTGAGATATAATTTCCTACTGAGCGTTCGCTCACTCCGTTTTATTCCAACATTTTCAGGTAAGCAGGTAGCTAGCAAGACCGAGACCCACACGGGCGGGGCAAGTGTGCAAGCGAGCTGTGGAAACTAGTGAACCCGAGTCTTTTATTTTTTCTTGAGTCTAGATAGTATTGTCTAGCTAAGTTAACTTATCGTCTCTTATTCAGTTATCTGGTCTAAGTCTGTTAGTATGTCGTTATCTTCTTTTCCATTATGTTGAAGTCTCCAAGATGGACAACAAGTTCTTGTAAGAGATTCATATTAGAAATAAAATTTCTATTGTTGTTCAAAATTATCTTGGTCTTATGCGATTGCTCTTGATCATTCACGACTGTTTAACTGCCACGTTCCGAGCAAACGACACGTTCCGCTGCTATCGGCCCGGGGCGTGACAGAGGTGGTATCAGAGCTTCGGCTTTCGTATCCTCTAGATTAAGAATCCTTGTCTGCCATATCAGAGCTTCGGCTTTCGTATCCTCTAGATTAAGAATCCTTGTCTGCCATATCAGAGCTTCGGCTTTCGTATCCTCCAGATTAAGAATCCTTGTCTGCCATATCAGAGCTTCGGCTTTCGTATCCTCCAGATTAAGAATCCTTGTCTGCCATATCAGAGCTTCGGCTTTCTTATCCTCAAGTTATTAGGTTTCAGTGATAGGTCAGATATCCTTGTTAGTCATATCATAGCTTTGGTTGTCGAAATCGTTAAGTTTCCGTGATAGGTCCGGTATCCCGGTCGGTCATATTTGAATTCAACTTTCCAAAATCCTTAGATTGTTGAAACCAGATTATAGGTTGAGTATCCTTGTCAGTCGTCCTATAGGAATTCCGTGAGAGATGGGTAGAACTTGGGGTTAAAGTTATAAAAGAAAGATAAAGTATTTACATTTCATTAACACTAAATCTTGAGTCAATAAATTATCCTTCCACTCATCCTTGCAGGAACCTAGATAAAATGGAAGCCTCTAAGCCGAGCCTTGTTCATGAAATGATCTTGGTGGATGTCCAAGTTTACGCGAGCCTTGTCAGGAGAGTTCAAGAACTAGAGAAAGTAGTGGAAGAAAAAGAAAGAGTTGAAGGGAAAGATCAAACAAATAACTCCGAAAGTTTCACCATTACCAAGAAAAGAATAAATGAGGATGATATTTCACAAAGGTGTAAGAAATGTCAGAAATGTAAGAAGTGTAATAAGAAAGAAGCTTCGGTGGATCACTCGAAAGATAAGTGTAGATCTTGTGAGAGATATGGTCACCAATCGAAAGAGTGTTGGTGGTGTTCGGGTGCATGTCTGCGTTGCGGGAACTTAAATCACAAGATAGCAGAATGTCCCAAGAAGCCTCCAAGAGGAGTTCAAGATTTAACCCTGCTTGCCAAAAGGAAAGATGCGAAAGGTATCCCTCACCCGTAATCCTAAACTAGCCCTTTTTCATTCTGAAGATTTCTTCTGTATAAGCTCATAATAAGTTCTCTATTAGGAATGAAAGGTGATGTGAATTTGGGGACCAAATTCTTTTAAGTGGGGGAGGGTGTAACACCCGGTAATTTTTGGAACAGGAATAAAAATATACATAATGATATACCTACTCTTATAAGTATAAAATGTTTATTCAAATAAATAAATGGTCAAGTGATATTCCCAAGGGGTTGCTCAGATCGAACCTGCCTCTGATACCTAGGACAAAGACTAATAAAAGTTAAAGAACTTATGAGCAATAAAATCTCTAAATAGAAGATTACTAAGATCTCAATGTAAGTGAGAACTAGCCACACCAAATCAATGAGGTATAGAACCTTAGAGATAGTCTTAAGAGCCTTATTTATGCATAGACGGAAATACATGCAAGTTATTAAAAGATATAAGTCGTATAAACAAGTAAGACTTCCAAACAAAGTAAACTTGTGTAAAGGAACAAATAGAAATAACTAGTTACAAATATAATTATTAGGCCTTGATAAAGGATTAACATTTTTAATGCTAAGCTCCATTGGCCCAAACTCAACCCCAAGCATTTTACGCTTAATGGGCTTTTTAACACGTTTTATTATCTTCTCCCATATAGGCAATATATATATATATATATATATATACACATAAGTACATAACATAAACCTGTATATATGTATAAATACCTAGAAATAAAAGGAAAGTATATATTATATACGAATGAACAAATAAAAGAGTGAAATGGAAATAACGCCTTGGATAAAGGCGCTATTTAAATTATAAACGCCTCTAGTTAAGGCGTGACTCAAGAAGTGACGCCCTTACCACACGGCGTCAAATTCCAACGTCAAAAATGGTAAGGCCAAGAAACGCCCCTATCTTGGGCGTGTTTTAAACAAAGGAACGCCCTAGCTAAAGGCGCTTTTTAATAAACGACCTGAACCAGGTCGTCAATTTAAGAATCGACGCCCTGACCAAAGTCGTTAATTCCATTCGAGCTCCGTTCGACACGGGAGCTTATCCAGGGAAGGATTATGTTAATCTAGTAAGTGTTTACTAGGGCAAGGACTCTAATAGGGATATATTACTCCCAATATAACTCTAGCCCATTAGGATTTCCCTAGATCCTATAAATACCCTTGACAGTCAAACCCTAAACCTATTTGATCGATCGTCTGCTACGGTGAGTAAAGAACTGAACGTTCTTTTCTTTCTATCATATGAAGAGTTACTGACTCTTCATCTCTTTCTCTTCTATACAGGTTAGGGAAGCCTTCATCAGCATCAACCTTTCTTCTTCCGAGAAGACTCTGTTACAAATAGAGTATTGTTCCCTATCAAGTTCTTCACGTGTCCTTCATCCATACAATACTAAGGTAGGATTTTCTCAAGTCACTGTAGCCCAAACTAAATTGATACAGTACAATAATTATCATGCATATACATGGTTTGGTTTATTATAGTTTCTGAACGACTTTCTGTTAATTTCTTGAAAGAAACGTCCTTAGCAAGGGCGTGACTATAAAATACACGCCCCAAACTAGGGCGCTAATTTACAAGACACGACCCTACCCCGGTCGTCAATTTCACATTTGACGCCCTGTACACAGGCGTTACTTTCATGTAAATCTTAAGAACTGATTATCCATGTAAGCAAATTGTTAACGGTTAAAAGTCAATAAACATGAAACATCAAATCTAAAATACTGCATCTGAATTTCCTGCCAATTTTCCTGTCATATTGTTATCCTTGATTATCGTGTAAATCTTGCCGATCATGTAAATTCCTGATATTTCTTGAATTCACGACCTAGATTAGGTCGTTTTCCATCTGGTAACGCCCCATCACAGGGCGTGAATTAAAAATAAACGCCCCTTACTAGGGCGCGTATCTGTTAAAATCCTGGAATATATATTCTGTGAAAATAAGAATTTAATGATTAACGCCCCTGCCAAGGGCGCGGTTTTTGATAATTTCTGAAAATAAATATGTTCTGATAAATATTGTAAATAAAAGGACGCCTGCTACTGTAGTCGTCAACTCTTGAAGAAACGCCCTTGCCAAAGGCGCGTTTTAGATAAATTATTGAAATAATGAAAATTCTGCGAAACGGAACATATATAAACGCCCTGATACTAGGCGTTAGTTACTTGAAAAACGCCCCAGACAAGGGCGTGTTTTTCATAAATTAATGAGATTATTGAAAATTCTGCAAAACGGACCATATGTAAACGCCCTTCTGTTAGGCGTTAATTACTTAAGAAACGACTTTACCTAAGTCGTTATTTTACTGTAAACTGATTTTTCCTCTGGTTTGCTGACCGATGGTTTTATATATCATAATATATATATATATCGGCACTATTCTCCACTCCGTGAGTATAGTCCCACTTTTCACGGTGTTTTATCGATCACACTCAATTCTCATTGACATACAAGCTCTCCATTGGACATTCCGTTCCTTTGGACTAGCGAATTAGTCATAGAGACCTCCGTAAGACTCCTCGTAGCCTTGGATTCCCTCAAGGCCGACTGAGCTGGTTGTACCCTAAAAACCCATTACACAGTTTTTGCCATGTCGATCTAAAGAAAACATGGTATACCGGCCCTTATGATTATACAAAGAGTATATCATAAGAAATTCTTGATGGGATGATGATATCATGCCATATCGTGTCATTCTTGTAAACCCCAATTCTATGATAAGAATGAGGGTATCTTGCTTGATCTAATGTTCATGTGGACCTCAATTCTATATAAAGAATGTCCATATTGATTTGTCATGGTACCTAAGTTAAGGGAACCATATTCTACCTAGTTTTATCGATATCGTGATTATACCGTTATTATCGTCATTCTATGTCCTTTGTCATATTTTGGACTCTATTCTATCAAAGTTGTCATACGTGTCTACAAGCTTGATTATTGAAATTCTATATTGGCTATATAAACAAGAGTGGATGTCAAAACACATGATAAATGCCTGCGCATATAGGGCCCGATCTGGTCCTGGGGGGAGCACCCGAAAGTACTTGTGCCCATGGGAGTTAAAATGATAAGGTATCTGGCATTATACCGAGTACTTTACTTTCTAGATTGGACATTCCACAATAATCTTGTGCTTGAAATCGTACTTGCCTTGACATGAAATGCGTGGCCCGAAAAAGGGTAATTTACTTGCTTGATACATGATAGCCAAAATTCTTGACATGACTTGTTAAATGTACTTGCTTGAATATCTTAAGTATCTTGTTGAAAGTTCACGATTAGTTCATCTTATTTCTCTGATATTACATTCTCTCTATCTTGTCGTTTCATGCGAGCATGCATAGCTTTATTGCATTCATGAAAATGTAATTACTTAAACCCCTCGCTAGTACTTGAGATATAATTTCCTACTGAGCGTTCGCTCACTCCGTTTTATTCCAACATTTTCAGGTAAGCAGGTAGCTAGCAAGACCGAGACCCACACGGGCGGGGCAAGTGTGCAAGCGAGCTATGGAAACTAGTGAACCCGAGTCTTTTATTTTTTCTTGAGTCTAGATAGTATTGTCTAGCTAAGTTAACTTATCGTCTCTTATTCAGTTATCTGGTCTAAGTCTGTTAGTATGTCGTTATCTTCTTTTCCATTATGTTGAAGTCTCCAAGATGGACAACAAGTTCTTGTAAGAGATTCATATTAGAAATAAAATTTCTATTGTTGTTCAAAATTATCTTGGTCTTATGCGATTGCTCTTGATCATTCACGACTGTTTAACTGCCACGTTCCGAGCAAACGACACGTTCCGCTGCTATCGGCCCGGGGCGTGACACCGATCGTTCCAACGCAACTTGGGAGGTAGGCGTGACTTGTCAGAGCTAACGGATTCCAAATCGGACATCCGGTTCGAGCCCCACGCTTAAAAGTGCATTTTGTAATTGCACTTGGTTTCAAATCAAAGCAGCCGGGGTCGGGGGGTCCAGAATGTGAAATACTGATCCGACCGGCATTCCAATCGTTCTAACACGACCTGGGAGGTAGGCGTGACTTGTCAGAGCAGACGGATTCTAAATCGGACATCCGGTTCGAGCCCCACGCTCAAAAGTGTATTTTGTAAATGCACTTGGTTTCAAATCAAAGCAGCCGGGGTCCGGGGGTCCAGAATGTGAAATACTGATCTGACCGGCATTCCGATCATTCCAACACAACCTGGGAGGTAGGCGTGACTTGTCAGAGCTGACGGATTCCAAATCGGACATCCGGTTCGAGCCCCACGCTCAAAAGTGCATTTTGTAAATGCACTTGGTTTCAAATCAAAGCAGCCGGGGTCGGGGGGTCCAGAATGTGAAATACTGATCCGACCGGCATTCTGATCATTCCAACATGACCTGGGAGGTAGGCGTGACTTGTCAGAGCTAATGGATTCTAAATCGGACATCCGGTTCGAGCCCCACGCTTAAAAGTGCATTTTGTAAATGCACTTGGTTTCAAATTAAAGCAGCCGGGGTCGGGGGGTCCAGAATGTGAAATACTGATCCGACCGACATTCCGATTGTTCCAACACGATCTGAGAGGTAGGCGTGACTTGTCAGAGCTGACGGATTCCAAATCGGACATCCGGTTCGAGCCCCACGCTCAAAAGTGTATTTTGTAAATGCACTTGGTTTCAAATCAAAGCAGCCGGGGTCCGGGGGTCCAGAATGTGAAATACTGATCCGACCGGCATTCCGATCATTCCAACATGACTTGAGAGGTAGGCGTGACTTGTCAGAGCTGATGGATTCTATAACGGACATCCGGTTCGAGCCCCACGCTCAAAAGTGTATTTTGTAAATGCACTTGGTTTCAAATCAAAGCAGCCGGGGTCGGGGGGTCCAGAATGTGAAATACTGATCCGACCGGCATTCCAATCGTTCCAACATGACCTGCGAGGTAGGCGTGACTTGTCAGAGCTGACGGATTCCAAATCGGACATCCGGTTCGAGCCCCACGCTCAAAAGTGCATTTTGTAAATGCATTTGGTTTCAAATCAAAGCACCCGGGGTCCGGGGGTCCAGAATGTGAAATACTGATCCGACCGGCATTCCGATCATTCCAACATGACCTGGGAGGTAGGCGTGACTTATCAGAGCTGACGGATTCCAAATTGGACATCCGGTTCGAGCCCCATGCTCAAAAGTGCATTTTGTAAATGCACTTGGTTTCAAATCAAAGCAGCCGGGGTCGGGGGGTCCAGAATGTGAAATACTGATCCGACCGGTATTCTGATCATTCCAACACGACCTCGGAGGTAGGCATGATTTGTCAGAGCTGACGGATTCCAAATCGGACATCTGGTTCGAGCCCCACGCTCAAAAGTGCATTTTGTAAATGCACTTGGTTTCAAATCAAAATAAAGCAGCCGGGGTCGGGGGGTCCAGAATGTGAAATACTGATCCGACCAGCATTCCGATCATTCCAACATGACCTGGCAGGTAGGTGTGACTTGTCAGAGCTGTCGGATTCTAAATCGAACATCCGGTTCGAGCCCCACGCTCAAAAGTGCATTTTGTAAATGCACTTGGTTTCAAATCAAAGCAGCCGGGGTCGGGGGGTCCAGAATGTGAAATAATGATCCGACCGACATTCCAATAGTTCCAACACGACCTGGGAGGTAGGCGTGACTTGTCAGAGCAGACGGATTCCAAATCGGACATCCGGTTCGAGCCCCACGCTCAAAAGTGCATTTTGTAAATGCACTTGGTTTCAAATCGAAGCAGCAGGGGTACGGGGGTCCAGAATGTGAAATACTCATCCGACCGGCATTCCGATCGTTCCAACACGACTTGGGAGGTAGGCGTGACTTGTCAGAGCTGACGGATTCCAAATCGGACATCCGGTTCGAGCCCCACGCTCAAAAGTGCATTTTGTAAATGCACTTGGTTTCAAATCAAAGCAGCCAGGGTCCGGGGGTCCAGAATGTGAAATACTGATCCGACCGGCATTCTGATCATCCCAACACGACCTGGGAGGTATGCGTGACTTGTCAGAGCTGACGGATTCCAAATCGGACATCCGGTTCGAGCCCCACACTCAAAAGTGCATTTTGTAAATGCACTTGGTTTCAAATCAAAGCAGCCGGGGTCGGGGGGTCCAGAATGTGAAATACTGATCCGACCGGCATTCCGATCGTTGCAACACGACCTGGGAGGTAGGTGTGACTTGTCAGAGCTGACAGATTCTAAATCGGACATCCGGTTCGAGCCCCACGCTCAAAAGTGTATTTTGTAAATGCACTTGGTTTCAAATCAAAGCAGCCGGGGTCGGGGGGTCCAAAATGTGAAATACTGATCCGACCGACATTCCGATCGTTCCAACACGACCTGGGAGGTAGACGTGACTTGTCAGAGCTGAAGGATTCCAAATCGGACATCCGGTTCGAGCCCCACGCTCAAAAGTGCATTTTGTAAATGCACTTGGTTTCAAATCAAAGCAGCCGGGGTCCGGGGGTCCAGAATGTGAAATACTGATCCGACCGGCATTCCAATCATTCCAACACGACCTGGGAGGTAGGCGTGACTTGTCAGAGCTGACGGATTCCAAATCGGACATCCGGTTCGAGCCCCACGCTCAAAAGTGCATTTTGTAAATACACTTGGTTTCAAATCAAAGCAGCCGGGGTCCGGGGGTCCAGAATGTAAAATACTGATCCGACCGATATTCCGATCTTTCCAACACGACCTGGGAGGTAGGCGTGACTTGTCAGAGCTGACGGATTCCAAATCGGACATCCGGTTCGAGCCCCACGCTCAAAAGTGCATTTTGTAAATGCACTTGGTTTCAAATCAAAGCAGCCGGGGTCGGGGAGTCCAGAATGTGAAATACTGATCCGACCGGCATTCCGATTATTCCAACACGACCTGGGAGGTAGGCGTGACTTGTCAGAGCTGACGAATTCCAAATCGGACATCCGGTTCGAGCCCCACGCTCAAAAGTGCATTTTGTAAATGCATTTGGTTTCAAATCAAAGCAGCCGGGGTCCGGGGGTCCAGAATGTGAAATACTGATCCGACCGGCATTCCGATCGTTCCAACACGACCTGGGAGGTCGGCGTGACTTGTCAGAGCTGACGGATTCCAAATCGGACATCCGGTTCTAGCCCCACGCTCAAATAACTCATCTCAAAACTATGTTAGTTTTCAAATTTTAGTTTAGAATAATTCAAAGAAGTAGGTTCTACAATTGATATCTTTACAGTCTTTGATATTATGTTTGATTTAAATTCATGTAATCTAATAAAATATTTAATTTATCTTTATACTAATCTTTTTATCTATGTATGTTTTTTTTTAATATAGGAGGATCCTTCTGCGAGCGGTACCAGAGGGGATGAGCAGGGCGGTGGGGATGAAGATATGGACGATATGGAGGACATTTGTTGATTCCGTCGCCAAATTTTTTTTATGTAACGTTGATGAGTTTATTCTGATATTTGATGTGATTTTAATTAAGTTTGATTTCGGATTTTTGTTCGTATGTATTTTTATTTTTGATGATTTTGTAAATAGGTTTTTAATGCAAATTTGTAATTTTTTAAAAAAAGAAGAAAATAAATTTCGGACGGATTTTGAGACCGATCCGTCTCAAACGTTAGACGGATTTAGGGACGGAAATGATAACCGTGCGAAATTGGTGACGGAAATAACGACGGAAATTAGGCCGTCTCAAATTTATGTTGGTAGTTTTCGACCGATAGGGAGACGGAATTTAGTTCGTCTCTATTTCAGTGTATACGTTGCGACGGAAATAACGACGGGAACTATATTGCGTCGCAATTTGCAGATGGATGTTTAGACGGATTTTCTCCGTCGTAACATTTAGACGGATTTGGAGACGGAAGCTTCCGTCCGAATTTGTCTCGTTAACGATGAAATTGGCGACGAATTATTTTTCCGTCGCTACTTTGGGACGGATATTAGGACGGAATAATATTCGTCGGTCATTTGTGACCCTTTTTTTTAGACGGCCATATTCCGTCCGAATTCCGTCGCCAGTCCGTCGTAAAAACGTTTAGAGACGGATTTTGCGACGACTTTGGGATGGAATCTGGCCGTCGCTAAAAGCACTTTTTCTTGTAGTGCGTCCCCGGGCCCAGTACCCCATCCCCAGCCCGGGCTATGACCGTTACCTCTGGCACAGGCGAGCCCTCGACTAGGAGGTTGATGATGATTTGCTCCCGAGAAATGGAGCGGGAGGCTAGTAGGGGCTGCCCAGTGTTTGCTATTTCGGTCCGAGAAGTGGAGCCACAGTCCGAGGGTGAACACCCAACCGATGTCATTCCTATTCTGCAGGAGTTCGCTGATATCTTTCCCGAGGAGCTTCCCGAGGGACTCCCACCCATGCGGGATATTCAGCATGCTATCGACCTGATTCCGGGCTCCTCATTGCCCAATCTTCTCATTATCGCATGAGTCCCACGGAACATGCTGAGCTAAAACGGCAGGTCGATGAGTTGATGCAGAGAGGGTCTGTTCGAGACAGCATGAGTCCGTGTGATGTTCCCGCATTACTCGCCCCAAAGAAGGATGGCACGTGGAGAATATGCATTGATAGTCGTGCCATCAACAAAATCACCGTGAAGTACAGGTTCCCTATTTCCCGCCTAGATGATATGCTAGACATGATGGCCGGTGTCACTATCTTCTCGAAGATCGATCTTAAGAGTGGCTACCACCAGGTGAGGATTAGGCCATGTGATGAGTGGAAGACCGCATTTAAGACCAAGGATGGTCTATATGAGTGGTTGGTTATGCCCTTTGGGTTGACCAATGCCCCTAGCACCTTCATGCGACTCATGACTCAGGTCCTTCGACCATTCATTGGAGTCTTTGTGGTTGTGTATTTTGATGATATCCTTATATATAGTCGCACTAAAGGGGATCACTTGGATGATCTACGGCAAGTCTGTCTTCTTTTGAGGCGAGAGCAGTTGTTTGCGAACCCACAAAAGTGTGCATTCATGACACCTCAGCTTACCTTCTTGGGTTTTATTGTGTCTAGTACTGGGGTCTCTGCCGATCCGGAGAAGGTCCGGGCCATTGTTGAGTGGCCGGAACCCCGTACAGTCCATGATGTCCGCAGCTTCCATGGCCTCGCGACGTTCTATCGTCGTTTCATCCATGGATTTAGCTCCATCACTGCCCCGATCATGGACTGTATTCAGAAGGGCACGTTTGTATGGACGAAGCCACAGCTACTACCTTCAAGGACATCAAGAGCGCATGACCCAGACACCGATCCTTCGATTATCAGATTTCTCGAAGGTGTTTGAGGTCTCTTGTGATGCGTCGGGTGTTGGGATAGGAGGAGTGTTGAGTCAGAAGGCCCACCCGGTCGCATATTTCAGTGAGAAGCTGAATGACACGAAACTGCGATACTCCACTTATGATAAGGAATTCTACGCAGTTGTTCAAGCTCTTAGGCATTGGAGGCATTATCTATTACATCAGAGTTTGTCTTGTACTCTGATCATGAGGCTTTGAGATACCTCCATTCCCAAAAGAAGCTTAATGTGCGGCACAGCCGATGGGTTGAGTATCACCAGCAGTACACATTTGTGCTTAAACATAAGACTGGAGTGGAGAACAAGGTAGCTGATGCCTTGAGTCGGCGCGCTTGTCTGCTGACCACCATGAGTGCTGAAGTCATAGGGTTAGAGAAGATGAGAGAGGCCTATGGTGACTATCCTAACTTCGGTCAGATTTATACCACTCTCCAGGCCGGACCCTCGAGAGACCTTGATGATTATGTGCTTCAGGAGGGTTACCTCTTTCGAGGAGGTAGACTTTGTGTTCCCCGAACTTTGGTTCGAGGCTTCTTAGTCTGGTTGACATGCGGTAAGTCTAGCCGGCCACTTTAGTCGGAACAAGACTATCGAGGCTGTTGAGCATAGATTTTATTGGCCGAGCTTGAAGCGTGATGTTGCTCATATAGTGGCTCAGTGTCGTACATGTGCTACGGCCAAAATGAAGAAGCAAAGCTCGGGCCTTTATACACCTCTTCTCATGCCTGATGCCCCGTGGCATGATGTTAGCATGGATTTTATCTTAGGATTGCCACGTACCTCTAGGAAGCATGACTCGATCTATGTGGTAGTTGACCGGTTCTCGAAGATGGCCCTTTTCATTCCCTGCTCGAAGACTTCGGATGCTTCGAGGCTAGCCCGCCTATTCCTTACTTATGTGGTGTGCAAGTTCGGGTTGTCTCGTACCATAGTGTCTGACCGTGATGTTAGATTCACCAGTTATTTCTGGAAGACACTGTTGCATATGTTGGGTACTCACCTCAAGTTTTCCACTGCATATCATCCCAGACAGATGGTCAGACCGAGGTGGTCAATAGAATTCTGGGTGACCTTTTGAGGTGTCTTGTCAGGGACCGTGTAGGAGATTGGGATCTCATACTACCACTGATAGAATTTGCATATAATGATTCGGTTAACAGGTCTACCGGTATGAGTCCAATCGAGATTGTCACAAGTCGTAGGCCTAGGAAGCCAGTGGATCTTGTTCCCATGCCCATTCATGCATGAGCGTCTGAGTCTACCGAGTCTTTCTCTAGGCATGTTAGGAGTTTGCATGACGACATCCGTCGTCACATTGAGGCCAGCAATGCACGGTATAAGGAGTTAGCCGATGCCCATCGACACCACCGTGAGTTCCAAGAGGGTGAATATGTCATGATCAGGGTAAGACCTGAATGGTTTCCCTCTGGAACCGTAAAGAAATTGCAAGCTCGCGGAGCCGGTCCATTTAGAGTGTTGAAACGCGTTGGATCCAATTCATATGTTGTGGACCTGCCTGAGGAATATGGTATAAGCTCACCTTTCAATGTGTCGATCTAGTTGCATATAGGGACCCAGCGGTGATCCCTAGTGAGCCTTTCGAGCCATCTCCTCCCATTGAGAGTGATCCCACACTTGAGTGTCCACCACCAGCCACATTTCCACGGTAGCGAGAGCATATTGATCATATACTGGATGAGCAGGTGACAGTTACCAGGAGTGGATCCTACCCGCGCTACCTAGTGTGTTGGAGAGGGCGACCCGCCACCGAGGATACTTGGATCACCCGTGGAGAGTTGCAGCAAATAGATCCGGACCTACTGGAGCGCTACCAGAGCGATGCTGACCCTTACTCGACAGGGTCGAGTTTCTCCCACCCGGGGAGAATTGGTGCGGACACCAGAGCGAGCGAGAAGCACGAACCGGCGAGCCGTCGGTACCGTACGCGGAGCACCACTCGGGCTACATCGGCTTCCATCTGGCTCGGAGATAGCCTGGAGACTCCCCCTTGAGTCTCGATATTTATAGTATTTACTGGGATTTCATTTGTGTGTAATGTGTGTTTATTTGTTTTTTTATTCAGATTGTCATATGGGTTTATTTGTAATTTGGGACCACCTGGGTCCCGCTGGCCCCCTAACCCCTCTCCCATTGATCCACCTCATCTCTTGGGCCCATGTGGGGTTAGTCAACCTTCCAATGTGGGCTTCTAGAAGGGTTGGACCAAGGGGGGGACAATGGGTATTCAAAGTCCAAGAAGGAGGCAAGAAGGTCAAGGGGGCGCCCCCCATATATCATATTAAATTAGGATTTGAATTTTTATTTTATTTGATTCCAAATCACATGGGAGAAATAAATTTGAACTCCCTCTTTTACCCCTCCCCAACCCTAGATCTAGGGATAGTTAGTGTCTTTTGTTATTTCACATAAATAGCATGTATTTTCATTTGATTGGAATTAATGAAGAGAAAAATCTGATTATTGTTGGAGCAAGCAAGGGCCGCCCCCTATCTCTCTCCTCTCCCCCCCCTTCTACAGCTGGGAAGGCTGTGAATCAGAGGTGTGAAGCCTCTTCTATCAGTTCGTGAGTTCGTCGTTGCCGCCACCACCGCCATCGTGCCGCCGTCGCACCACCACCATCGTCGTCGAAGTTCTGTCTATCTAGAATAGCCCCTTCTTCCACAAATTTCTGCTCCCAGCCACGAGATCTTTTGGAGCCCAAACTTTGAGGGTGAGTTCCATAGATCATCACCACATTCTTGAAAAATTGGTGGAGCTTCTAGTTTCTATTTTTTATTTTTCCATTTTCGTTCTCCACCTTCTTTCAGATCTGCCAGCACTCTGCCCAGATTTCTAGAACCCTAATAGGTCGTTCATGAACCCACCTTCTAGTGATCCAAATGACTTGATATTTTTATTGGAGGTTCTGTCCACCTAATACCACATCCAAAAATTTTATTGTGAATTTAAGTTCACGTTCATATTTTCTAAAAATTCACTCCAGATCCCAACTTAATTCTATCTGCCTCTATCCAGATCAGACCACCCAGCAGTCTAAAATACCTTTCCCCATCCAAACTTCCACCAAATCGGTCATAAAAATTATTGTCGTTACCCTCTCTCTCCCCTCTACAACTTTCATGAAGAGCTCCACATCTGAATTGGAAGTCTACCTCACAGTCAACGCCAACTCTCAAGAAACTTCCTTTATGCCGGGCCAGATCTGAAACAGAGATCAGCCCGGTTCATAAATCTTCCAACAAAAGTACAGTCCCCATGAATTTTCTGGATCACAAAGCGTCGAAGGATTTCGAGAGAGCTTTCCAACGGTACCTCTTGTGCGTCGATCCGACGTCGGGAGTGATCGCAGCGACAGATCTCGCCGGATCATGCGCGGCAAAATAGAAGCAGCAGATCCGTGGGCAGCAACTCCAAGACTTGGAGATCGGAGCCGATCGGCCTCCGACCGGTGTTCCAGCCCGGCCACCGTCCAGGGGAGTGCGCCACCAGGTGTCATTATCACAGCGGGACCGACCCCGTCAGGTCCGGAGGACTGAGCTGTACGTGGGCCCCACGGACCCACAGATCGCGCTGTCCAGACAGCACTAAAACACGGGTTTCAGCACCGTCGGAGCAACATCAAGATGCTACCCGTCAACCCAATTCCCGCTACTCCCGGACCCCACATGTGACCTGTTACCTCCCTGCGTGGAGTGGGTCAAAATTTTGTACCGCTATAAAAATTTGTTAACCGGGAGTACGGATTTTGCCGGGGTTGTCTTCCCCACGCCGGGAGCGTGGAGGTAACGGTCTTACTTCTTGGCGTTCATTTGCTAGTTTAGTATATGGTCATATGCTGCTGTGAGTGCGTTAGGATTCTAGCCCGTGAGTTCATGTCACCGCTGTGAGCGAGAGTGTGACCCGTCCCGTGACTCGATCTGAGCACAGAAGTGAGTCGACCATCCTTGACTCTGCCGGTTTCTCAACCGTGCGGATCCGCGTTTCCCCTCGCTTGGGACGACGAGTGAGCTTGCGTTTCTGTTAGCGACGTATAGCCCATAGGAACTCTTAGTGTCGGGCCGAAGTGTATCTCCTATTCATATGTTGTTGGTCGCGTCTACATTTAGAGTCCGAGGTCGCATCACTTAGAGTCGGTCCCCGAGTCCGTCCCGCATCAGGAGTACTTTTTTACCCTCTGGTAAGGGAGTCAGTACCCAAGTCTCATTCTCCTGCAAAGAGTTCATCTCCTCTTTCATAGCATGCTCCCACTTGACAGAATCCTTCATTTGCATTGCTTCACTGAAACATTTTGGCTCACCATTATCAGTCAATAACAAGTAATGCAAAGAAGGAGAATACCTTTCAGTGGGTTTGGGTACTCTATTAGATCTCTTGGTGGTGGTGCCGGTGTATGGGGTTCTAGTTGTGTCATGACATTCTCAAGACTAGCTTGAGTTCTCTTTGGAACATCTTCCTCTAAGATTTCCTCCAGCTCCACCTGATATTTGGTTTGCTTCCTGCACCATCAGATTCTACAATAGATCTGTCTTTGTACAAGACCTTTTCATTGAATATCACATTCCTTTCTCGTATGATTTTTCTATTCGGATCATCCAGAAACGATATCCAAAATTATCAGAACCATATCCAATGAAAAAATATTTCTTAGACTTAGAGTCTAACTCGTCTCTGTTTTCAGAATTAATAAGCACATAGGAACTACAACCAAAGACTTTTAGATGTGAAAGAGTTACCTCCTTTCTTGTCCATACCTCCTCCGGTAGCTTTCCATCGAAGGGAACACACGGTTCTCTATTAATCAGGTATGTTGTTGTACTCACTGCATCTGCCCAAAATATCTTGGGTAAACCAACATGAATTCTCATGCTTCTGGCACACTCATTCAATGTTCTATTTATCCGTTCTGCACCACCATTTTGCCGAGGTGTTCCTGGAATGGTCTTCTGCATTCAAATTCCATTCAGTGTGCAAAAGTCTTTGAACTCCTTGCTGTCATACTCTCCACCATTATCTACCTCAAACACTTGATTTTCAAGCTAGTTTCGTTTTCAACCGGAGACTTCCATCTTTTAAAAGTAGCAAACACGTCAGATTTATTTTTTAGAAAATAAACCCATATCTTTTTGGTGGAGTCGTCGATGAAGGTGACATAATATTGTGAGCATCCAAGAGATGATACCGATGAAGGCCCCCACACATCCGTGTGCACAAGCTCCAGCTTTTCAGACTTGGATATCCTGCTTACTTTGGAGAAGCTAACCCTTTTCTGCTTCCCAAATACACAATCTTCACATAACCTGACATACACAGTCTTCAAACCAGCCAACTTTCCCTTCGCCTGCAGTACCTTCATTCTCTTTTCACTCATATGCCCAAGTCTATAATGCCAAGTTTTCGAATCACCACGAGAATCAGCCACTGCAACTGTGTCTCTTGTATTTGTTGTCATGTACAGGGTACCCATCTTACTGTCTCGTGCTATGATCATAGCACCTTTGGTGATCTTCCAGGAGCCACCTACAAAGGTAGTGATATAACCTTCACTATCAAGCCGCCCCACAGAAATCAGATTCCTCTTCAGCCCAGGTAATTGTCTGACATTATGCAACTTCCATACAGTCCCATTTGCTGTCATGATTTTCACATCTCCCTTCCCCACAATATCCAAGGGTTCATCATCAGCAAGATAGACCCTACCAAAATTACCAGCAACATAATTTTCAAATCAATCCTTTTGTGAGGTAGAGTGAAAAGATGCTCCAGAATCTAAGATCCACGATTCTATAGGGCTATCAACACTCAGGACTAAGGCATCCTCTATTTCTTCTATTGTTGCATTCACAGACTCTTCCTTTTAGTTTTGATTTTGGTTTCGATTTTGGTACTTCTTCTTCGGTGCTCTGCAATCTCTTTTCAAGTGCCCTTTCTTACCACAATTCCAACAACCATCACCACGAAATCTCGACTGACTTCTTCCTTTTGACTTAGACCTACCTCGATCTTGACCACGTTGATTTGCTCGTCCCCTGCCTTCGACATTCAAGGCAAAACTTGATGATTCACCTGATTCTTTCCTGCGAATGTCTTCGCTTAGAATCAAGTCTCGAACCTCATCCAGCTTCAACTTATTTGAGCCTGAAGAACTACTCACAGCGGTCATAGTCGCACGCCAACTTTCTGGTAGAGAGGAGAGCATAATCAATGCCCTAACCTCGTCCTCAAAGTTGATGTCCACCGAACTCAACTGACTCGTGATCAGATTGAACTCATTGATATGATTTGTAACAGAAGCACCTTCGACCATCTTCAAATTAAATAAACGACGCATCAAATATACCTTGTTAGAGGCGATGATTTTTCGTACATATTTGATAGCGCCTTCATCAACCCTGCTGTGGTCTTCTTGTTCACGATGTTGAACGCAACGTTTCTAGCCAACGTCAACCGGATGACCCCCAGAGCTTATCTGTCCATCAGATCCCAATCTTCCTTCTTCATCCCTTCCGGCATCGTACCAACAAGAGGTTGATGAAGTTTCTTCTGATATAGGTAGTCCTCCATCTGCATCTTCCAGAAACCAAAATCTTTGCCATCGAACCTCTCGATCCTAACTTTCCCTCTTCTGCAGCCATCGCTCCCACTACTCCCCGAACCAGAACAAGGCTCTGATACCAGTTGTTGAGAATCGGAGTACCTGTAGAGATGGACAAACGACAGAGGAGGAAGAAGAAAGGGGGAAGAAAATATCAAACCACAAGAACATCAAGATTTTCGTGGTTCGGAGGTGATGTGCCTTCCTACATCCACGGCCGCAGCAGGGTTTCCACTATGATAAAACAAACACCGATCCAATACAAAGAGAGTTCACAGCCCTTTTATACAAGGAGATTAGGACGCCCAACACAGCAGGGTACAAAAGATAACAATGCCCCTGCCATAAACATAAATTTTGTTCCGGGGGCAGAGCCCCCGGAAACCCCCGCAAGGGGCGCTGCCCCCTTGACCCCCGACCTGACCGACCCGCGACCTGACCGCACAGGTCGATCCGCGTGCAAGGGCGCACGATGGCGAGTTCGGGCTCCACAAGCTAACAGGCAGAACATATAAATTCTCAGGAGGATGCTTGATCTCTTGAGCTTCTAAGAAACAAAATTTTGTGACACTGTCAATGGCCAATGTTGAATATGTAGTTACTGGAAGTGGTGGTGCACGAATACTTTGGAGTAAATATCAAATAATTGATTATCTTGTCGATGGGCCGTGTGTGCCTATTTTGTGTGATCATACTAGTATAATCATACTAGTATAATAAATCTATCTAAAAATCCAATCAACACTTACATACCAAGCATATAGAAGCACGACACCACCTTCTAAAGGATCATACAACAAAAGAAAACTTCGTGCATGCACAAACTTGTTGATAGTAATCACCAACTCGTAACTATTTTCACTTAGACTTTAAGTGTAGATAGATCATCTACACTTTGTAGGGAATTATGTATGTGTAAAATGCATGAGTCTTGAGCATGCTCATCTGCATTGTCGACCTACACATTCATCTTACGCATGTGTAATTGCATTTCTTATTTCATATTTAACTGTCTCACATGCATGAGAGGTGTTTAGTCACCAATAATCTTAATTTGAGGAGGTGTATAGAGTGTACAAGATCTTCAATCCCCATCCCACTTGACCTTTCCTAAAGATAGACCGAAATAGTATGTTAATTGGATATTTCGGTCGACTACTTTGGTAGACCGCTTTTTCCAGGAAGCATAGTTTTTGAAACCGTATGCAGGTGGTCGACCGCGGGGTCAAGGTGGTGGATCATTTCTGGTGACCATTTCTTTTCTCTTTCCTATCACCTTTTCACCCAAACCCTAGCGTCGCCTCCTTGCTCTTCCTCCTTCCTCTCCAACTCGAGACCTCCCTTTCCCTCTTTAGATCTTTCCATTTTTCAACCTTCCCAAAACCCTTAAACCCCCTATTCTTTCTCCCTAGGCGCTTCTTCTTAAACCCCTCTTCTTTCACACTCCAAAACATTCTCTCTCAATCGCGGCATCAACCCTCTTGCCCTCTCCTTTGTCGACTTCGTGCCCCTTTCCTTCTACCACACCCTCTCTCGCTATAAGGGTCCAGAGTCATAAGCACATGAACCACAATCCATTTAACCAATACGGGACTATTGTCCAGGGATTATGTCCAAATATTCCAACATAGAGGAGCAAGCTCCGGCAATGCTCAGGCAACATCTCTGGAGCCCGCTCCAGGCATTAGATATATTACTCTTTCCCGCTTCAAGAATTTTATAGTCACATGTTTTGGGAAGACAAGGAAATTTCCGTATAGTAGTAAAGGCAGCAAAAATTGAAGTGACGGAAAGGACTCTTCAAGGCCAGGCATTAGATATTAGAGCTGTTGGTGCTCTCAGTAGCTCACACGCGTCTATGAAAGATGCTATTATATTATGACATAAGATGAAGATGTTCAGTGTGTTTCGGGTCAAAAGTTAATTAAATGCCAACACCTTTCCCCCTCTACAGTGATTAATTACTACGTCACATGAGGACTATGATTATCTATCCTAAAGGGGGAAGTATGGATGAAGTAACTGATGTGCACCGCTTCTTATTTCAGAATATCTTTGACTGCAATTGTATCAATTTGCCAAATTTGATAATCAAGCTGATTAACAACCTATGAATTCATCCTTCCAAGAATCTTCTTTATGAAGCGATTCTTACTCGAGTTTTTGAGTACGTTGGTGTTAATCTGGAAATTGAAACTCATGTAACCTACAGGTCAAATGTCTATAACCAGCATTTTGTTCAAGTTTACATGGGATATGCTTCGCTGGTTATGAAGTTCAGAGAGTTGAGCAGAATCAACCTTATTAGGAGGCCCCTGCACCTAGAAAACTTGGTGCTGATGCTGCTTCTCCA
This sequence comes from Amorphophallus konjac, assembly GCA_022559845.1. Taxonomy (NCBI): domain Eukaryota; kingdom Viridiplantae; phylum Streptophyta; class Magnoliopsida; order Alismatales; family Araceae; genus Amorphophallus; species Amorphophallus konjac. Next base: position 319,017,110 of record CM040122.1, on the reverse strand, counting down.
CCTGATGGAAGAGATGGCCCTAGCCCATGGCCTCCAGAGTACAGTTATGGTGAAATATTTGGGAGATTGATAGGTTGGATAGTCGGGTTACTGCAGTTGAGGACTGTTTTTCTATTGTCTAGGATCACATTCTTGTTGTTTAAGATGAAGCAGCCACTATCTCTCATGATATCTCCCACATGTGCATTCAGCAAGACCATTTCTTCCAAGATTTTTGGAGGCACCATCGATCCTCTCCTCCTCCGCCATCTTGGCCTTGACTCAGAACTTTATATGATTCTCTCTTCTCTCATCCAGTCATGCATGTTTCTTTTATTTCTTAGGTCTCACCTCTCTGTATGAGGATGCCAAAAAAGGGGAAGTGATTAGTGAAGTTTTAGGTGCATATTGGCTTTCATTAAGTCTCAGTTTCAGTTGTGTGTTCTTGCATGGCATTGCATGCGTATGGTCAATCCCTATGGATTGTAACCCTAAACAATTATGGTCATGGGTTGTAACTCTAAACAATTAATTGTATGTGCTTTCTTCACATTGAACGTTAGTTTATATATAGATCTCAGTGATTGCTAATGGTTGATGAATTTCATATGTAAGAATGGTATGCAATGCAAATGATTCAATAATTAAGTTGTGCTATGAGATGATTTAATTGGGAAATTGTGCAATTATGTGAATTTGAATGGATGTTAATTTGAATTTGAATGACTAGTTGAAGTTACGTAGTTGCATTGAATTTAAATAGCGCAAGGAAGCATGTTTCTTTTCTTGAGAAATGAACTTCACGCATTAGTTTTGACATCGTCAAGAGGAGGAGATTTTAGTAAAAAAAAATTAAATAATTTTGATGATAACAAAACAAGCACGATGAATATTGGTGATATATTATTGCAATATTAATTCGGGGCTTTCGAAGGATCACAAATTAATGGTGATATATTATTCCAAGTGATTATTGTTGTTGTTAATTTCCTCGGTACAAGGTTGAGGTAAATTTTTTTCATTTCTCTCCCCCTCACTTCTTCCTCCTCTCGATCAATTCTCTAAAACTGGGTGGGAGCTTGGGCAGTCATAGAAGCACTGGCATTGGTAAGCCGTCCTCTGGATGTTGGGGACACACACCCCTCTACCGTTTGGCTTCAGCTGAGCGCACTGCGGCCTGCACATCCCGATCTGACACCCCTGGGGTGCGAGCACTACTTGGCATGTGGCAGCCTCCACCGCCGGCAGCACCGTCCGATCCACTGCACCAAATGACATAGACAAATGTATATATCTCATCATTAGAAACAACGTTTGAATATTATATATATATATATATAAATGTATATGTACGTATATCTATATATAAATGTGTACAAGTACTTTTGAACATTTAACTTATAATCTAACTATATAACCTAGCTATAATATTGGCTTAATAATTCGGAGGCGCATTAATTAGATCGAGGATCCGACTTACCAACAAGGAAGAAGGCGAGAGCCATGAGAAGGTGACGAGCACAGAAGACCTTTGCCATCTCTGTAGTACGTACTGTGCATGCATGCGTGTGTGTGTAGTCAGCCACGAGGGGGGAGCCGAGGCTTTTATATGTGCATATAGCTGCGGGTGGCCATGCAAAAACATCGCAGAAACGTAACCGACCGAGATCTTCATGCATGGAATCCGTGGGGGATATGTATCCTAATTGCCTGTCCCTATTATTGATTTTAATGGTGAAGATCGTGAGAATCTGCAAATCCACCTGGTCATGCATGCACCATGCATGTCCATAATTGGATGAGATCTCGGTCACCAAGTGGCATGCCCATAATTAATTATGAGTCCAAGATCTTCCTGGAATCCGTGGGGGATCGGATGTATATATATTGCATGTTGTCGTTGTTGTTGTTGTTTATTATTATATATTATTACCTTTTTAATTAAATATGAGCTAGATTGTGTCGATTTTAACGAAGAAGGTCACGAGAATCCGTAAATCCCAACATCACCATATCCAAATAATCGGATGACATCTCGATCACCAAGTGGCGTGCGCCTAATTGGATGAGATCTTACCAAGTGGGTGTTTTATTATATTCTTATGCTAATTGATCATATTGTCATCTCCATATCTATATACATACGTACATGCATGCACACATACATTCAATAATTTTATTTTCATGTCTCTCAATTTCCAACATTGTCAAAATTAATGGGATATTATATCGAAGATGTAAAATTACAAGTTTCCGTAAGTTTAGAAGAGAATATATATTAAAGATCCTGATTAATCGGACAATTGGCAATATTCAACCACGTGAGAAGATTGAACAAGGGTAGTAGTTTGACTGTTTTTGTCTTCATTATGTTAAACAAATGGTATATATCATATTAATTAGACATACATATAATAAAATATGACTTTTTATAAGTGATAGAGATGATAATATATATATAAGGTAATAAAATAGAATATTCAGGGTTATGAAGGTGTGAAATTATCCCTCGATAATTTTATATAATTTCTCCAAAATACTCTTGATGTGTGTGCTACACTTGAATTTGTAGTACGGGACCCAATTATAAAGCATAGGTAGCAACCCACAATGTTGAACGTAGAAGCTGGACGTCACGGAAATGATCCCGAGCACCGGATGAATCCGCCGAATGTTGAAGCCGAGCCTCTTGTACAAGTAGAGAAGTTCTCATCTGGGGTTATGTTCCCTAGAAAAATTCTTCGAAGCTTAAACAAGCACTGGAAAACGGAATTCTAGAGAAGGGCACTACTCATAAAAAGAGAGAGAGAGAGAGAGAGAAGGTCACTACTCTTGTGCTACTAGTTAGGGTTGAGTACTGATTTTGTGCATACCTGGAGGAGGACGTTGTTGAAACCAACCTTATATAGGTGGGGAGTCTGAATGATAGTGTGATTGCCTTATGTGGAGATATTGTGTGATCGTGGGAATAAGGCAGGTCGTGCTGGAGTAATCATCGCAGTGGTGGTAGGGAAGTGTCAACCGAGCAATGTGTAGGGATTGTGTGATTACCTGCCTCGATAAGATGCATACGATCCACATGGGGATGTGCGATTTTGGGGAGGGTATGCCTGATAGTGCACTCATGATTTACTGATATCATTGCTTGTGAATACGTTGCTTTGCCATCGTGATCCTTGAAATTGGAAATGTGGTAGTTGCTTACCATGGAATGGCACACTACAAGAAAAAGTGGCAATAGCGATCGAATTAGAGACCGAATAAATCGGTCGCTAGTCGGTCCCAAATAGCGACCATATAGCGACCGATATAATCGGTCGCACGTCTGAGACCCATTCTACGACCGAAATTATTTCGGTCTCTAATCGGTCGCTGATCTTGCGACCGAATTTATTTAGGTCGCGAAGCGGTCGCTGATCACTCATCTCCCCCCCCACCGCCACCAGCTCCCCCCCCTCCCCCCCGCGTCCCCCCCCTCCCCCCTGCGGCCCCCTCCCGCCCGAGCCCCCCTCCGCCCGAGCCCACCCTCCCCCTGCGGCCCCCTCCCGCCCGATCCCCCCTCCGCCCGAGCCCCCCCCCTCCCCCTGCGGCCCCCTCCCGCCCGAGCCCCTCTCCGCCCTAGCCCCCCCTCCCCTCCCGTCCGAGCCCCTCTCCGCCCTAGCCCCCCCTCCCCCTGCTGCCCCCTCCCGCCGGAGCCCCTCTCCGCCCGAGCCCCCCCTCCCCCTGCGGCCCCCTCCCGCCGGAGCCCCCCTCCGCCCGAGCCCCCCCTCCCCTTGCGGCCCCTCTCCCGCCCTAGCCCCTCTCCGCCCGATCCCCCCCTCCCCCTGCGGCGCCCTCCCGTCCGAGCCCCTCTCCGCCCTAGCCCCTTCTCCCCCTGCTGCCCCCTCCCGCCCGAGCCCCTCTCCGCCCGAGCCCCCCCTCCCTCTGCGGCCCCCCCGCGACCAGCTCCCATCGGCGGTGGACGGACGACTGCGAGCGGCGTGGCGAGCGGCGGTGGACGGACGACCGGCGTGGCGAGCGGCGGTGGACGGACGACCGGCGTGGCGAGCGGCGGTGGACGGACGACTGCGAGCGGCGGCGGGGACCGGCCATCGGAGGTAAGTGAGGCAGACCCCCGCCGGAGCCCCCCTCCGCCCGAGCCCCCCCTCCCCCTGCGGCCCCCTCCCGCCCGAGCCCCTCTCCGCCCGAGCCCCCCCTCCCCCTGCGGCCCCCTCCCGCCGGAGCCCCCCTCCGCCCGAGCCCCCCCTCCCCTTGCGGCCCCTCTCCCGCCCGAGCCCCTCTCCGCCCGAGCCCCCCCTCCCCCTGCGGCCCCCTCCCGCCCGAGCCCCCCCTCCCCCTCCGGCGCTGCTCTCCCCTCCCCATCTGGTTTCCCCCTCCGGCGCGGCTCTCCCCTCCCCATCCGGTCCCCCCTCCGGCTCCGATCCCCCCTCCGCAGGGCCCCCCCTCCGGCTCCGCCCCCCCCACCGCAGGGCCCCCCCTCCGGCTCCGGGCCCCCCTCCGGCTCCGGTCCCCCCTCCGCAGGGCCCCCCTCCGCAGGGCCCCCCTCCGGCTCCGGTCCCCCCACCGGCTCCGGTTCCCCCTCCGCAGGGCCCCCCCTTCTGGTAAATCATAATTAGTTTTCGTCAAATTTATATTTTTTAAAGTGGATTATTTATTCAAGTATTTACAAATATTTTTAAATGAAACGAGTTTATGTCCAAACAACATCGATTTATCTCTTTTAATTAAAAAGACATGATTCCATACAAGGGCGATTTGTCAATGCTTATTGGGATAACATTATCAGATATCAGATTTTCACTAAAACAACCAATCACAAGGATCTCACAATCCTTTGAAAAGGGAATAGTTTCTGTCAGACATACATAGTTACCATGATGGATCCACTGTTTGGTAGAATCATTCCTCTCATGTGATATTTTTTTTCTTTTTCTACTTCTTGTGGGGTTTGGTAGAGTGGGAAAGAAGGAATGAGGATTAGGTGCTGTTGATGACTTTTTCTTTCCCTTCTTCTTGTTTGTTTTCTTTTGCACCTTTTGAGTTCCAAGCACACATGGTGGTGGGTCATGAGAGTAGGGATTGCATGTGCATGTGGTTTGGGGCTCAGGGGATGCTGATCATGTACTTGCTTTCACAATTAGACAAGCTAGTCACATTGGGGTTCCTTAATTTCCATTTGTGTATATGCTCCCAATTTTAACTATTTTTTAGCCTTCTTCTGAGCCTTAATTGGCTACATTATGTTGATACTGGGCGGTTTGATGCTGGGCGGTTTGATCACGTAACCTTATTTAGATGCTGGGCGGTTTGATCACGTATCTTGCAATATATCCATGCTCTGTCTAATCAGAATACTGTGTCTGAAGACCACTGTTCCGTTATTTATTTTTTCTTTTTTGTTATTTAGACTTGTAGCATTTCTAAAATAGTAATTATATATGAAGCTAGAGATAGTTGGGTGTTACTTGCAGCATTTCCAGCACATTCATAAGAGCATGAATTTTATTTTAACATGTTACTGCTATGTTTTTAGAATGTGTTATTATCTTGTCAATATTTAATTAGTTGGGTGTTGTATGTGAGCTGAGATGCGTGGGTGCAACCTAACATTGCACGCATCTTAGGAGAGCGTGTTAAACCCGTGTCAATCAATCTACCCGTTCAAGACTTTGGGATTGATGTGCACGTTCTCATTTTGAATGATGAGAATGTGTATATCTAACTCAAAGTCTTGAATTGTCCCGTTTGGACAGTCTGTGAATGTTTGATCGTACTTAGGTGGTTAATTACTATATGTGTTTGTGTTGTTTGTTAAAAATTTTGGCTAGATGCGTCTTCTCACTCCTCTCTGATATACCTTTATTGATTTTGATTAATTTCTTAACCACTTATTAGTAAGTGTTTAAGAAAATTTCTTAATCAATAAATATTTTGTGGTATATCGGAGAGGTGTGGGGAGATGCTGCCGAAATTTTTAGCAAATAACACAACACATATAGTAATTAATCGTGCGATCAAACCTTCACAGATGGGTTAAAAAGTGAAAATCTAAATGATATTTCCGTCCTATTTAAAATGGCAGAGATGGAGGATGTGAGGAAAGGGTTGGACTTTTTATTTTGTTAAACATGTTAAAGTTTTGTGTGTTTACATTTCATTCGCATAGGGAAAATGTCTGAAGATCGTTCATGGATGTACCGTAGACTAGTTGATCAGGTGGTGTCTATGGAATTTAAAAATGGAGTTGAGAGATTCATTCAGTTTGCTTTGAGAAATCCTATTGAAGCTGTAGATTGTGAGGGTCGTATCCGATGTCCTTGTGTAGTCTGTAAGAATTTGAATCGAAGTGGCTGACAACATGGGATGTACAACGTCATTTATACAGAAAGGGGTTTGTTAAAGATTATACAAACTGGATATGTCATGGTGAAACATTGTGGTCCTACGAGCCTGCCAATAGAGGAAGTGGAAGTTCATATGTTGATATGGTCATAGATGCTGCTGGTCCAGAATTCAATGTTCATGAGGAGCATGTACACAATGAAGAACCGCCAAACAAGACAGCTGAAAGATTTTATCAGCTACTCAAAGATGTTGATGAGCCATTGTGGAATGGATGTCAAAATCACTCTCGACTGTCTGCGGTGTCACAATTATTGAACTTGAAATCTGAATTTCACATCAGTGAGATTTGTTTTGATCGTTTGTTACTGATTATCAAAAGTATGTTGCCACAAGATGAGAAATTACCTGAAAATTTTTATCGTGCAAAGAAGATGGTCACTGACTTAGGGCTTGGATATGAGAAAATAGATGCATGTCCTAATCATTGCATGCTATATTATAATGAGGATAAAAGTAAGGTATCATGTTCCATATGTGGTCATGATAGATTCAAGCCTAAGAAAGGGGACAATTCAAAGCAAAAAGATATACCATATATGTCATTGCGGTATTTTCCTATTGCACCGAGATTGCAGAGAATGTATATGTCACCAAAGATAGCTCAACATATGAGATGGCATGCGGAAAGAGTACGTCGACAACATAATGTAATCAGTCATCCTGCAGATGCCGAAGCTTGGAGTCACTTTAACCGTGCTCACCCTACTTTCTCAAAAGAGTCGCGTAATGTAAGGTTAAGACAAGACTTTTCCCGGATTATGAGTTGGATTTGACTGAAACAGTAGAGTTGGATGTGAATGCCGAATTCTTTCAATCAGACTTGGGTGATGATGTAGAGTTGCCTGCTTCTAGTGATGAATCTGTGGAGGCACTGTCTTTATCTAAAGAGAATGAAGTGGAAGAAGTCGATCCAGAACAACCTGAAATACAGTTGGGGGACTCCGAAGAGGAGGAATATATTAGTGATCAAAATGAATCTGATAATGAAGATGTGAATGTTGAATTTGATATATCTCCAACATCTGAAGATGAAATGGAGAATGTTTGATTAATGGTATACAATTTTACCTAAAATTTTAATACTCTGTAACTTTCTTTCTTTCACTATTTGATGAATATGCATGTATTTTATTACCAGTTGAAGATATGGTTCGAGGACGGCGTGGGACTTCTTCAGGTGGGAGGGGAGAGGGTAGCGGGAGGAGATTTACTTCCATTTCTACACCGGTAGTAGGTATGTATACTTTCATGTATAATGCATTGTAGTATTTGTTTAAAATAATTCTTTATGTTTTTGTGGTATCTGATTCTTATCCTTACAGGACCCACGACTTCTGCACCGTTACCACCGACCTCTGCACCGCTACCACCGGTAGTAGGTATGTATACTTTCATGTATAATGCATTGTAGTATTTGTTTAAAATAATTCTTTATGTTTTTGTGGTATCTTATTCTTATTTTCACAGGACCCACGACCTCTGCACCGTTACCACCGACCTCTGCACCGCTACCACCGGTAGTAGGTATGTATACTTTCATGTATAATGCATTGTAGTATTTGTTTAAAATAATTCTTTATATTTTTGTGGTATCTTATTCTTATTTTCACAGGACCCACGACCTCTGCACCGTTACCACCGACCTCTGCACCGCTACCACCGGTAGTAGGTATGTATACTTTCATGTATAATGCATTGTAGTATTTGTTTAAAATAATTCTTTATATTTCTGTGCTATCTGATTCTTATCCTTACAGGACCCACGACCTCTGCACCGTTACCACCGACCTCTGCACCGCTACCACCGGTAGTAGGTATGTATACTTTCATGTATAATGCATTGTAGTATTTGTTTAAAATAATTCTTTATGTTTTTGTGCTATCTGATTCTTATCCTTACAGGACCCACGACCTCTGCACCGTTACCACTGACAACAGGTAGATTGACGGCCTCTGCACCGCCATCACACATGGCGAGTGGATCTACACCTCCTCCAGCTGAGTCAGGTATGTTCATTTACATTTCTATATTTTTTTGATAGTTTGTTTTATTTATTTTTGTCCATTTCGTATAGTACGTGCTGATGACGAGACGAGTCATCACGAGAGGGAGGGCAGTTATAATGAGACGATGCGGGCAGTGTGGATAAATGAAGGGTATGTAATGCATTATTTTTGTTATCTATTCATCATTGTGGTATTAATATTTTCAATTTCAGGAATAAAATAGAGCCAGCCCAAGCATCACAATTTATTACAAAGTCAATTGAAGCACATTTTCCAGGCCCCATCCGTCGCTTTTCTGATTTTCCGATGGATGTTCGGGATTTATTGTTCACTATGTTCTTGGTATTTATCTTATTTTATCATATTAAGTCATTTTCCTGCTATATTTTAACACACTTATTGTTATGTAACATATAATTTATTTTTTGTTAATATGTAGAGGAATCATCGATTCACAGAGCATTCAGATGAGTTACGTGCTAGATCTGCATGGACAACTACTGCAAGAGCAAATTTCAAACATCTTATGCACAATATCCGAAAAAATGCAGAAAGAGCATGTACAAGTACAGATAAGAACCAATGGAAGGAGCATGGGCCTGTGTGGATGAGAAAGGAGTATTGGACGGAGCTGTGCAACATTTGGGGAACGGAGAAATGGAATGACAATTCAAACAAAGCAAAGCAAAACAGAGCAGCGCATCCTGAAGCGAATGTACACACGGGTGGCTCTGTCTCCTTTGCAACGCATAAAGCGAGATTGGTAAGTACACTTCTACATTTATATTTTTTTTTAATCTAATAATAAACTGTGATTTATTTGAATAACAGGAAGTACAGTTAAAGCGGCCACCTCAATTTCAAGAACTTTTTGATCATACTCATAAGAAGAAAGGGACAAATGCTTACATTAGTGAGAAAGCTCGGGAGGTAGCGATAAGTGTATACATTAATAGTTTTCATTTAAGATTAAACTGTAGAATAATTTTGTTTTGTTTTTTTGTTTTTTGCAGGACTCATATAGTAGAGGAATGGATGAGAGGTACGGGGATGACAGTCAGCGTCCAGAGTTGGATCCTGACATTTGGGTTGCAGCATCTGGGGCACCCAAGAAAGGCCATGTTTATGGTTTTGGACATAGCTTGGGCACGACTAGGGTGTTATCATCATGCTCGAGTTCGGTCTCACATGCGACCTCTCCATTTACCACACCAGCAGCCCCAGATACCACACCAGCAGCCCCAGATGGTTCTTCCAGTGCCGCCCCGACCATGACTCCAGATATGTTTAGGGCGATCGTCAACGAGACCGTCTCTCAGAATATCTCAACCATCGTCTCTCAGACCGTCTCCCAGATGCTCACAGAATTGGGACTTGCTAGTAATAGAGCACCTCCTGCACCTCTTGCACCTCGTGCACAGCAGCCTCCGGTAAGTATTTTATTTGATTGATTTTCTATTTGTTAACTCTAAATATCATCTTACAAAATATAAGAATTTAGATTGAGGAGGGGAAAATATCATTTTCTTAACTCTATGAACTTGGGTTTGAGGGTCCAAAATTGAAAAGAGAGGTCCAATCAATCCATCGATTGTTCCAACACGACATGGGGGGTGAAAGTAACCTGTAGAAACTGACGGAGTTCAAATTGGACTCCAAATTTGAGCTCGATGCTCAAATTTACATTTCCTAAATAGAACCAAGTTAATCGAGTGTAAGAGGGTCAAAAATAAAGAAATATATGTCCAATTAATTTGTCAATGACTCCAACACGACCGGGAAGGTGAGAGTGACTTGTAGAAACTGACGGACTCCAAATTGGACTACCGATTTGAGCAAAACGTTTAAAATTGTCATTCGTCAATTTCACTTAAATGAAAAACATCTTGCTTTTAATTTTCAAGAAAAATTGATTTCTTTATTAAGGATTTGATTTTAATTTTTTTAAATGATATACAGGATCATCCGTCGCGAGATGTTAGACGAGACGACGACCAGGATGACACATATGCGGAGGATTTGTGATTTCATTTTAGTTATTTGCATGTTGTCATTTTATTATGGATGTATGATTAATTTGTGTGTTTGTATGTGATGAATTTGAAGTTCGTGGAGATTGTGATTTGTGTAGTTGATTTATATGTTTTTATGAAATTGTTATTTATCAGGTTATTTATTTTATTAAATTGTTATTTATCAGGTGATTTATAGTCGATTATATAAATTTATAAAAAAAAAATTACTACAAAATTAGCGACCGAATAGCGACCGAATAGCGACTGTCTTCATTATTTATTTTATTAAAGTATTAAAATTAGCGACCGAATAGCGACCGAATAGCGACTGTATATATTAGCGACGGATAATGCGACCGATTTATATCGGTCGCTATCCGCGACTGATATTGCGACCGATAATTATCGGTCGCTATCTGCGACCGATTCTGCGACCGATAATTATCGGTCGCTAACGGCGACCTATTCTGCGACCGATTTATATCAGTCGCCATTTAGCGACTATTATATAGCGACCGACATGTTCGGTCGCTAATAGGTGTCTGTTCGGTCGCGACATGATCTTTGCGACCGATCTGCGACCGAATAGCGACCGACCTTTCGATGATGATGAGATAAGTCTTATGTAAATAAATAGAAGGGAAAAGAAAGAAGAATAAATTAATGTTATAATTTAAGGCCAATTAAATTAAGAATCAATAGATTTACTAGGAAACCCAACCTAATAGAATTCAAGCAAATGAATAGGTTACAAATAATAATAATAAACTAACAATTGATGGGAAAATATTACATAAAAAATAATTAAGTTTTAATTAAAATATGAATGTATTTGATAAGGTTAAAAGTTGGAAAGGAGATCTCATTAATAAGAGTAAAGTTAAAAGAGAACTAAATAATTAAGAAATTACCTTCTACTCTAATAATTGCACTCCTATGAAAACTTAATTTGACACTTAATTAATAACTCTTAATGCTGTTTGAAATACTATTATTTTAATGGTGCATTTATTCTCTTAAAAGATTCTAAAACTAATATACAAATAAAATGAAGAGTAGTATTTTAACATGAATTCTTGCATTTAATTAGTCAACCAATAATGTGTTTTTCCATCATCTTATTAATTTCAAAACACATTTAATATTTGGAATCCCTTGAAAGTATTTATAGGATAATAACGAGAAAAACTCTTCAAATGAGAAGAAATATTGTAAGAATTGATTTCCTCACATTTAAATCTTGATAAGTTAATTAATCATTTAAAGATATATTGAATTATAGAATCTTTTAAATAAATCTTAGATATATATATATATAACTAAAAATTACAAGAGAGACTCATAAGATAGAAGTAGTAATTATCTCAATTGAATTCTAAATTAAGAGTGTTTTAGTAAAAGATTTAACTATTTATTGGTGACTTAAATTTAATAAAGCACTAAAGAATATTTAAGATCAAAATTAAACATAAAATTCAGGTGATCATATTTAGGATAAATCTCATAAAACAAAAGATGACGAGTTATCATTTAATGTTTGGTCCCTTAAAATACATAAGAGGGTGAATAAATATAAAACTCTCAAATTAATGATGTGACATTTAATGGATAAAATAAATGAATGAGATTCACCGTAATAAATAATTTAAATTCAACTTAAATACAATTTAGCAAATAATTTCTTATGAAAGTGTTTAATTCTATTTGGGCCATAGAATAATTAACTTAAAGAATATTTCTCGATAACATAATGGGCTTTGCGTGAAAGTGGGCCTTAATATTATAAAGAATGTTTAAACCCCACCAAACCGTTAAACCTTAATATACTAAAACCCTAATAAGTAGAGGGGCAGTCGGAGGTGGTTGTTTGGGTAACTAAAAGTTTAACAAGGAATAGTACTTATCGTGTAATCTAATATTAGTTTAATTAGGACTCTTAGAACTCTTAATCTATAAATTGGACCTTTAGCCCCTGCAAAACTCTATTGCTGTGTGGGGTAGTGGTGTGGCCGACCTGGATGGGAGTTTGTTCATGGAGGAGGAGATCGTTTAGGGTTCTTCCTCGGGCGTTATTCATCCCACTGCTTCTTCTTCCTCCTCTAAGATAGGTGTTCTCTCAGGTAAAACTTAATTAAACAACATGATAGGTAGTTTCTTGTGCGCTTTTCATTTTGGTACTTGGATCACTATCTATCGTGAACTACTGATCGCCAATTTTATGATTTAATCCAACTCTATCGAGTTATGGACGTTTCTGTGAGTTATTTAATACTGATTGTGAATTGCATCCTGACCAGATGACACTCATCGAAAGGTGTCTAATATCCTTGACGTGATTTATCGTTCATGTCATATCTGCACCGAAGATATAAGGCATGAATTTATTATTTGAGTCTTTCTCTTTTGACGTGATTTATATTTGGCGTCCACATGGTAGGACGTGATTCAATAGTGTAAATTTTATTTTCTAACAGTGTAATAACCTGTTAATTAGTTTCTAAAAACATTGTCTTGACTTCTAAAATCTACAAAAATACAATTTATCAAGAAGGAATCTAAGTTATAAAAGATAATTACTGCATTGTCTATGATTCTCTATGAACCTTAACCATGTCACGAGCTTGATCCCATGATTCTCTCTCTCTCTCTCTCTCTCTCTCTCCTTCTATGTTCAATTTAATAAACATGATAAGTAAAAAAGATTTGATGGTATGACTATACCCTTAATTGTGTCAGGGGTATTCTGTATAAATGAAGCATTATAACTATGTGGTTACTGTAGGAAAAAAGATCCCAGAGTGGTTTAAAAGATCCCATTTGTCTTCTGGGGTCACGGAGTGTTACTTGGTGTTACCATGGCTTTAAAATCTAGTAAAAGAATAATCATGAGCTGATTATCAATCAAGAGATGACAAATTAAATATTTGAGCCGCAAGATGATTAAATAAATAATTCCTTATTAAACATTAACATGGAAAAGTTAGTAAAATGTTCATATGCGTAGTGGGCCTAAAATATGAATGACATTGGGTCTAGAGGCTCGCACGCATTAAGCTATGGGCGACGAGAGTCTTTGTGCAATCGTGGAGTTATGAGGGTTTTTGTGAAAAACTAAGAAGTCTATAAACAGTCGCATGGGGGTGTTGGTGACGATATGGCAGACATAGAGGGAGTGTGAATAGATCTACCCCCCAAAACATGCAGAATTAAAACAAACAGGCGATGATGACGACGCCTCTATAGATGCGTCACCTGAGTATGATGCCCATGCAAAAAATCTCCAAAAAGTGATGGAGCTCGATCCTACAGATGCGACTGTACGATTTTTAGGTTGTTTTGTTACGAGAGAACACATACCTTGAAAGAAGACGACCTAAGGGACGAAGCTCACGCTCTAAAGACTCTATGGCCTCTCCTGGCCCTACAGTACGCTCCCACTCATTGTAGCCTCGATCTCTCACGTAGCAACAATCCTCCTCAAATCAAACCTTCATAGCCTATCTTCTTTCAATCTTGTTCTCACACAAAATGTCATCTTCAGCTAGCCTCAACCAAATGTCATCTTCAGCACTTCATGTTTGCTTTACTGCAAATCTTAGTTGGCTAGTCTACTACATCAGACAGAAAGTCTGTTCACTAAAATTGAATTGATCGACAGAATTTTTGCAATATCTGTCGACCGGTCGCCTGAATTTCACAAAAAATATGTCGACTGAATATAGTTCAGTCGACTAAAATTACCTTGTTTTCCCAACTGCTTTCCAGACTGTTTAGCCTGATTTTTCTGGGCACTCACCCAACCTTCTGGATTGTTAAGGCCTGTAGAATGTTATGACATTGAACATATTTTGGGCCTAAAATCCGAACATGATTCTTCAAAAGAAAGAATTCATCTACACTTACATAAAACAAATTTACATGATTGTTAAGGCCCTCCTTCCTTTGGGAAGTGCACCCTCCTCTCTTCTATCTCCTCTCATCTCCATCCTCTCAAGTGTTGAGATTCTGTTAGAAAGAGGCCCTGGACATCGTTCGAGGACTGTTCGGTGGAGAGGACTTCGTCATCTGTGCTCGTGTGGATACCACTAGTAGTTGGGTATTTGTGTAGTTGATTGCTGCCACGAGAGTACATTTTTACTTCGCTGCGATCCTCATATCACATAGGTATAGAGGGGATCTTTTCTCTATACATATTTAACGAGAATCATGCACGAACGATCAACAATGTCGGGATAAAATTTTAATTTCTTGTTTCCATTTCGTTCTTCCTGATTCTGAGTCAAACCCTTACAACGGTATTAGAGACAGGTTGATCGCTCATGATTCCGGCTGATTTTTTAGAATTTCTCTGTGATTTTCAGAACTATTTTTCTATAGTTCTTCGGGGTCATGGAACAACCCCATGAGATGGGGAGTTCGATCCCCATGTGTTGGGTGGATCGACGAGAGGGTAGATACGTTCAGGGTCCATGACTAGTGGCAGCAAGGGTGCCGGCCTGTGCTGGGAAAATTGGGTGCCACCACGTGCTGCAGGGCCGGGCCGTCACACGCCGGAGGGTTTGGCTCTAGAACAGGCCGCAATATGTCATGGGGCACGGCTGGTGGCTGGTGGTCCCAGTCACTGCCAAGGAATCAGGAAGTGCAGTGAGGCTGTCGAAATCCCTGTATGCGCGAAGGGGAGGACCGCCGTGTCAATTGGGGATTTGTAGGTCCACATCGGGTTTCCCGACAGTTCAAAAACTGCTGCTAAAAGTAGTTGTGAGCGATGCGCCCAAAGTTATAAATCACTTAATCAATGGTGACGATGGAAAAAGTATCGTCGGCCTTGTTTGTTTCCAGAGTAGGGCCAGGTTAACTTGGATACCCCACCCCCTACCCATTCTCATAGGTTTGATTGAGTGGATCTCATATTTTGACCGATGTCTGGGTTAAGAGTTGATATTCGGGTTAAGAGTCGACTAAATTATTCGAGAGAAAAGACGGAATATGATAACCCAAGTTATTATATCTCTCGATCAAAGCAAAATCGTCTATTCTATGGAATAACGTAACCCGGTTAGAGTATCGCCATAACCTATTATGCAAATAAACATGGCCTTAAGGAAATGTCTTACGGGGTAAGAATATATAGCAAGTCTCTCTTCTCTTATCCTCCGTATAATTAATAACTAATAAGATCTCTCGATCCGCTCCTCGGAACATATTTGCGAAGCTAAGAGAAAGTCGAGATCGGGATCCGCAATGTGCTTAACCATTTGACATGTATGTGGGTGTTGACATTAATCATGCAAATGAAGCTTACAACCGCTACGTACCTTCATACTAGCTGTCATGATTATTAGATAGATCTATTACACATGATTCCTCTGGGTCAGGAATAATTTGTCTCTTTAATTAGTGCATGTGCAATATTCTTGGAAATATTGGATGAAAAGCTACGGGTTCTGACTAAAGAAACAAAGTTATATAGTTCTTGTTTATTAAGTTTGCTGTGGCGTGGAACCAAACATAGCAGATATATTTTCTTGCCATACGATCGATGGAGAAAATAATTAAAGTTGGGTCATACCTATCAGTTTCTGTATCACTTAATTGCTTAATTATATCCGTGTATATATGTATGGGAACTCGATATCTGCAATTAAAATTCAAAAGCGACTACTAATTCTAGGTCATATGATCATTAATTGTCGAATATATATATATATATATATATATATATATATATATATATATATATATAGTTCTTAATCTTTAAGTTGCCAATCTGATTCTTCAGCCTAATTCCGATCCGGCAAAACTTTTAATTTAAGAAAAAAAGTTTGGGACAGACATCCACGTTTATGTTGTTACAAATGTATAATTAAGATTGATAACCCGTACGGGCGTCTATGCTGGAGAACCCAAGAGATTACATTGATGAGTTGAACTTGGACCGAGCCGACATAATCTTGACCCGAGATCGATCTAATGACAGTTTCACCCCCAAGCCTCGTTTATTAATGTTCGCGAAGACATTCATTCAAATGTTCATATACATTGAATAATTTGATTATTATCCTTTGTCATAACTCTCGTATCTTGAGAAATTTTTCAATAATCTAACTTTACTATATATACACGTATAAAATTAATTAAATGTGCATTTATGTGCATGTGACATCGATATATATATATATGTATATATATAACTTCGTGTATCTGTAACCAGCCTACATTTGAGTCCAAGTACCAATATATATATATATGTATATATATATATATACATATATATATATATATATATATATATATATATATATATATAGAGAGAGAGAGAGAGAGAGAGAGAGAGATTATTGCAATATTAATTCGGGGCTGTTGAAGGATCACAAATTAATGGTGATATATTATTCCAAGTGATTATTGTTGTTGTTAATTTCCTCGGTACAAGGTTGAGGTAAATTTTTTTATTTCTCTCTCTCCCTTCTTCCTCCTCTCGATCAATTCTCTAAAACTGGGTGGGAGCTTGGGCAGTCATAGAAGCACTGGCATTGGTAAGCCGTCCTCTGGATGTTGGGGACACACACCCCTCTACCGTTTGGCTTCAGCTGAGCGCACTGCGGCCTGCACATCCCGATCTGACACCCCTGGGGTGCGAGCACTACTTGGCATGTGGCAGCCTCCACCGCCGGCAGCACCGTCCCATCCACTGCACCAAATGACATAGACATATGTATATATCTCATCATTAGAAACAACGTTTGAATATTATATATATATATATATATATATATATATAAATGTATATGTACGTATATCTATATATAAATGTGTACAAGTACTTTTGAACATTTAACTTATAATCTAACTGTATAACCTAGCTATAATATTGGCTTAATAATTCGGAGGCGCATTAATTAGATCGAGGATCCGACTTACCAACAAGGAAGAAGGCGAGAGCCATGAGAAGGTGACGAGCACAGAAGAACTTTGCCATCTCTGTAGTACGTACTGTGCATGCATGCGTGTGTGTGTAGTCAGCCACGAAGGGGGAGCCGAGGCTTTTATATGTGCATATAGCTGCGGGTGGCCATGCAAAAACATCGCAGAAACGTAACCGACCGAGATCTTCATGCATGGAATCCGTGGGGGATATGTATCCTAATTGCCTGTCCCTATTATTGACATTTAAGTCTGAGATTGTACGTGCCCATTGATTTTAATGGTGAAGATCGTGAGAATCTGTAAACCCCCCTGGTCATGCATGCACCATGCATGTCCATAATTGGATGAGATCTCGGTCACCAATTGGCATGCCCATAATTAATTATGAGTCCAAGATCTTCCTGGAATCCGTGGGGGATCGGATGTATATATATTGCATGTTGTCGTTGTTGTTGTTGTTTATTATTATATATTATTACCTTTTTAATTAAATATGAGCTAGATTGTGTCGATTTTAACGAAGAAGGTCACGAGAATCCGTAAATCCCAACATCACCATATCCAAATAATCGGATGACATCTCGATCACCAAGTGGCGTGCGCCTAATTGGATGAGATCTTACCGAGTGGGTGTTTTATTATATTCTTATGCTAATTGATCATATTGTCATCTCCGTATCTATATACATACGTACATGCATGCACACATACATTCAATAATTTTATTTTCATGTCTCTCAATTTCCAACATTGTCAAAATTAATGGGATATTATATCGAAGATGTAAAATTACAAGTTTCCGTAAGTTTAGAAGAGAATATATATGAAAGATCCTAATTAATCGGACAATTGGCAATATTCAACCACGTGAGAAGATTGAACAAGGGTAGTAGTTTGACTGTTTTTGTCTTCATTATGTTAAACAAATGGTATATATCATATTATTTAGACATACATATAATAAAATATGACTTTTTATAAGTGATAGAGATGATAATATATATATAAGGTAATAAAATAGAATATTCAGGGTTACGAAGGTGTGAAATTATCCCTCGATAATTTTATATAATTTCTCCAAAATACTCTTGATGTGTGTGCTACACTTGAATTTGTAGTACGGGACTCAATTATAAAGCATAGGTAGCAACCCACAATGTTGAACGTAGAAGCCGAACGTCACGGAAATGATCCCGAGCACCAGATGAATCCGCCGAATGTTGAAGCCGAGCCTCTTGTACAAGTAGAGAAGTTCTCATCCGTGGTTATGTTCCCTAGAAAAATTCTTCGATGCTTAAACAAGCACTGGAAAACGGAATTCTAGAGAAGGGCACTACTCATAAAAAGAGAGAGAGAGAGAGAGAGAAGGTCAGTACTCTTGTGCTACCAGTTAGGGTTGAGTACTGATTTTGTGCATACCTGGAGGAGGACGTTGTTGAAACCAACCTTACATAGGTGGGGAGTCTGAATGATAGTGTGATTGCCTTATGTGGAGATATTGTGTGATCGCGGGAATAAGGCAGGTCGTGCTGGAGAAATCATAGCAGTGGTGGTAGGGAAGTGCAAACCGAGCAATGTGTAGGGATTGTGTGATTACCTGCCTCGATAATTAAGATGCATATGATCCACATGGGGATGTGCAATTTTGGGGAGGGTATGCCTGATAGTGCACTCATGATTTACTGATATCATCGCTTGTGGATATGCTGCTTTGCCATCGTGATGCTTGAAATTGGAAATGTGGTAGTTGCTTACCATGGAATGGCAAGCTGGGAGCCACACGTCGGTGTTGATGGGATCCACCGGCATCACTTTTTCCTTAGCCTTTTGCTCTATGCACCGCTCGAGGTGGAGACAACCTTTCACAAGGTGGGTCTTGTTCGGCTTCCGAAAGGTACGATTCAGTTCATATTCCTTCCGTTAGGGTAGTCTTTTCCCAATTGTAATACCCCTGCTAATTGTAAAACTAAAATAGAAATAAAGAAAACACATTTAAAAATAAAAATGAGAAAAGAGAAAATAAGCATGAATTAATGCTATGGATATATAGCAAAAATATATAAGAATTTAGATAAGTCTTATTTAAATAAATAGAAGGGAAAAGAAAGAAGAATAAATTAATGTTATAATTTAAGGCCAATTAAATTAAGAATCAATAGATTTACTAGGAAACCCAACCTAATAGAATTCAAGCAAATGAATAGGTTACAAATAATAATAATAAACTAACAATTGATGGGAAAATATTACATAAAAAATAATTAAGTTTTAATTAAAATATGAATGTATTTGATAAGGTTAAAAGTTGGAAAGGAGAGCTCATTAATAAGAGTAAAGTTAAAAGAGAACTAAATAATTAAGAAATTACCTTCTACTCTAATAATTGCACTCCTATGAAAACTTAATTTGACACTTAATTAATAACTCTTAATGCTGTTTGAAATACTATTATTTTAATGGTGCATTTATTCTCTTAAAAGATTCTCAAACTAATATACAAATAAAATGAAGAGTAGTATTTTAACATGAATTCTTGCATTTAATTAGTCAACCAATAATGTGTTTATCCATCATCTTATTAATTTCAAAACACATTTAATATATGGAATCCCTTGAAAGTATTTGTAGGATAATAACGAGAAAAACTCTTGAAATGAGAAGAAATATTGTAAGAATAGATTTCCTCACATTTAAATCTTGATAAGTTAATTAATCATTTAAAGATATATTGAACTATAGAATCTTTTAAATAAATCTTAGATATATATATATATATATATATATATATATATATATATAAAACTAAAAATTACAAGAGAGACTCATAAGATAGAAGTAGTAATTATCTCAACTGAATTCTAACTTAAGAGTGTTTTAGTAAAAGATTTAACTATTTATTGGTGACTTAAATTTAATAAAGCACTAAAGAATACTTAAGATCAAAATTAAACATAAAATTCAGGTGATCATATTTAGGATAAATCTCATAAAACAAAAGATGACGAGTTATCGTTTAATGTGTAGTCCCTTAAAATACATAAGAGGGTGAATAAATATAAAACTCTCAAATTAATGATGTGACATTTAATGGATAAAATAAATGAATGAGATTAACCGTAATAAATAATTTAAATTCAACTTAAATACAATTTAGCAAATAATTTCTTATGAAAGTGTTTAATTCTATTTGGGCCATAGAATAATTAACTTAAAGAATATTTCTCGATAACATAATGGGCTTTGCCTGAAAGTGGGCCTTAATATAATAAAGAATGTTTAAAACCCACCAAACCGTTAAACCTTAATATACTAAAACCCTAAGCTCCGCTTTGGCAACGGATTAACTTTAACCTGGATTATTTTAAGTGGGATAAGATAACCCACTTTTATCCCATTTTGATTTGGTAACAAGTGAGTTTAGTGTAAAAAATCTGTCAGGTTAACCATTGAAAAACTCCCTCCACTTTGGTTGGCTTTAAGTTAACACACACAAATTGGTGATACTTTTACCAGATTTACCCTTTCCTTGATAACGCCATATACTTGGGCTCACGGTACAGTCAAATAAACAAATTGGGGTTACAAATTACCCTCCCTTCGCTGCAGCATGTTTCAAAAAGATCAGTGAGCATGTTTTTCATACGTATGTATATAAAAGTGATGGTAGAACATGTTATCTTGTTGAGTGAGGAAAAATTGCTGATGTTGATGGATTTCAATCTATTTCACTTAATATAATCTTATTGCTACCTTCATTCAAAATAAGAAACATGATCATATTAGACAAGTATTAAATATGAAAAATGTCACAGGATTCAATTTAATAACAATGTTTACGGACAATGCACATCATATATGGCATCTCATAGTCGACTCTAGAGAGGAAATATACATGTATTGAAAGAGTACAGATGGAATTTCTAAAAACCTGATACAAGCTTTTCAGTAATCAACATCCAACCAAAAGAAGACCACATGCTTTTTATTCTCAACAAATTTGGCACTGATGTGACCGAAAAAACACAAGGAAAAACTTCTCCATTGCGTCTTCTATGATCATTTTGGTCGGCGTGAAATCAGTTGAAACTTAGGAATCAAACTTGGCCATTGTGAACTCTGGGTTACCTGCAAAATGGTTATTTGTCAGTCACAAGAACAATATACTATCACCCACCTGAGTATTATACATTGTCTGCCTGCAAACAAAATATTTATTTGTCAGTCACTAGAATAAATTTTTTGTTATTTTAAGTCATCAGTACTTACTAAAACAAACTAAATGATACTAACATTGGGCATCCAAGATGAAGATCATACATAAAAAGGAACATTGAAAGAAACCTCAAACATACATTTCTTGATCCCTCCTCTCATTTAGTTTTAAATATTATCACCATAACAATGTAAAAAAATGTAGAGATTAAATAACGACATACCTTTATAAAGCTTCAGATTCAATGGAATTGAAATCTCCGTCACCCTGGACATAAGGCAATTGCATAGTGATTTACCAAAGTAAAAGCGCACCGGTCTTTTAATCGATTTGTGCACCTGTCTTTTAATCAGTTTGTGTATTACACGTATTTTTGCTATGTGTGGGCTCAGACGCGATTCAAACAAGACGTGATATCATCTTCTAAGATGGAGTTGCCATATGTGGACGGCCAACCACCATAGAAAGTCATGGAATCCACTCATCATTGCCCCACCTCCTAATAGGTCAACACACGACGCCACCTCATCCAGTGCAATGACCCAAATATCATGAGGCACCTGGCTGTGGTGGAGTTGCATTACTATGCCGTCTACAACACCCATCTATGCACACATATGATAATTGGCCATGCATTGGGGGCAACAAACATGGAGACCTATGTAGGGGTGTACTAAGATAACACCTGCAACCAAGTACCACAAAGAAATGAAGGTGAATGACAACTAAAGTCCGAAATTAAGGCAATACTATGCATGTCTCAATAGATTCACAAATGTTAAATCAAGTGTCACAGATAGAAAGAAAGATGAAGAACAAAGGAACAAAACAGAAGGTCTACGAATATATAGTCTATTACATAACATGTCACACCCACAACAAACCTAAAAAAAAGATTTAAAATAATTCAAGTTATTCAGTTGTGTAGCAATATTGTCTCTAAGCAACTCTCCCTCGCTGATGTCACGGGATGCCACGGGCACGTTGGGGTCAACATTGACATCACCTGCATCGTTAACATCATTTAGGCCATTTAAGAAGTAGTAGTCCTCCCCATACTCCCGACGGATGAAATCGTGGATGACGCAACATGCAACGACAATAAGTATTTGAGTGCGATATGGATACATGTTCCCCTCCTTTAGTGTTGCAAATCGCATCTTTACTATCCCAAAAGCTCGCTCCACGACATTCCTCATTTGAGCATGGTGATGGTTGAATTTGTCTCTCAAGTTTCGATAGTCTCCATTACCCCGGCCTCGATATTATGAAATATGATAACGCTCTCCTCGGTACGGTGCAAGGAAGCTACCGGTGTTAGCATACCCAAGGTCAACAAGATAATATTTACCTACAATAATATATGTCATCTTATAGAAGATTCATGTTCATACAGATAATATAAACAAGAATATGTGGTTGCAATCTCCTAACCAACTTACCTGGAGGCACCCTAAAGCCCACATGTTCTAGGGCCCATTTCAACACCTTCTGATCACCCGCTGATCCTTCCCAACCGGCAGCTAGATATTTAAATTGTAGGTCAAAGGAAACCACAGCCATGACATTTTGTGTAATATGTTGCTTATGTGATGTGACACAACCTAGGACTCAACAAGCAAGCACAATTAAGCATTCAAAACGGACCGATAATGGCAACTGCTCACCCGATGCTCACTAAGACCCAGGGGTAACTTGGCAATGCCAAGGGGAGGTTGTGTGGGCTGGGCCCTTGCTGGTAGAGGGCCAGCAAGGCCAAGGTTTGATTCCCCAAGGGTATGGCTGCCCAAATCAAGGGACCGACGAAGTGCCAAAGGGCACGGGTTCCACTCTCTTCCCACTATGATCACTTATAGCAATGAGCTTAAGGATCGGGCTCTCGTCACAGCCAGCGGAGTTTATGAACTAATATTGAAAGAACAAGCATGAATTAGAGCAAAGTTTTGGAGCACTCACTCGACCGGTTTGAAGAAACCGGTCCCGCTCGGAGACGAGGGCGAGCGGGGAAGCGTGGGTTCCCCACACGCCGCGCCGGGGTAGCTTGACCTGTTTAAGCTATTACAACACTACACCTCTCGCAGGAGGGGGGACCTTGGGGCGGGGGTTAATGATATTACAATCAATACTACCTCCACGCAGGGAGGGGCCTTCAACCGGCCAAGCGGGGAGGTGAAATCAAAGCAAAGAGTGAGGAATAAGTGATGACACCGAATCTACCTGCTGTCTGCGGATAAGGACAGATAGCCAGTGTTGCAGCTGTAGAACTTGCTCAGGAATTTTGCTGAGGGCGAGACCAGTGGGGATCTCTTCGTCTCTGGAACAGGAGTGCCTCTGAATTTTGCCAATTTCTTCAGGGGTTGCTGCCGGCCTGGGCGGGAGCACGAACAGGGTTGCTAATTCTCGGATTGTCTGCAACATATTATCAACAGCAGGAAGACGCGGCTGCCCCGACCGTTCCCGAACTCCGAATCAGTCGCCGTTGGAACCGTTGGAACCGTGGGTGAGTCCTCTTTACAGCAGAATAAACGGGGATGCCAAAAGATGCCGGTGAAGATCAGAGGACTCAGAAAAGTGAGGAGTGGTCGATGCAGACAGTGGGAAGCAGAGTCGAACGCTTTGCAGAAGAGCTCGTGGCCTGATTCCTCCGGGGTTTGTCGTGGTGAAGCTTTCTCTCCGGATCAGGATCTCTGCAGAGCTAGCTCCTGGTTTTCAACAGCAGGTTGCAGAGGATGCCCCGACAGCTCCCGAACTCGGAATCGAGCACCGTCGGAGTCGTTGGAACCGTGGACGAGTCCTCTTCGCAGAAAAACTGACGGGGAGGCCAAATGATGTCGGAGAGGACCAGGGAACTCTGAACACTATTGACAGGTCGGTGCAGACTGTGGGTAATAGGACTGCGAAGCTGAGGGAGAAAATTGATAACGCCTGCTACAGGATGCCGAATGGAGTTCCGCTTCTTGATTCTGAAAATAGATAGGAAGGGGAAGAACTTTGTAGAAGAGCTCGTGGCCTGATTCCTCCCGGGTTCGTCGTGGTGAAGCTCTTTCTCCGGCTCAGAACCTCTGTCGGGGCAGATCTGTGTAGTCGTGGAAGAATGGGCTTCCTGGGCAACACCGAGCTCCGATGAGGACGAGACCACTGCCGTTGCGAAGAAGACAGGCAGACACTTCCAACGATGGCTCTTGGGCTTCTAGGAACGTCCGGAGGAGGTCGGGGTCGCTGCTGCAAGCTTCAGGTCTTCTGCAGGTCCTCTTACTCTAGATGGTAGAAGGTGGGGGTGATGGAGGGGAACAAGGGAAGATGGAGAGGATGAGAGGGGGCCGCCCCTAACCAAAGGGGAGGGGTCTTGGGCGCCCTAGGGCTGTGGAGGGAAGGGTATTTTTGAATTCAAATGGCCTAGGGAAGTGGAGGGTTGCATGGGAGAGAGGGAAGGGTGCTTGCGAAAGGGATGAGGTGGTTGGAGGGTGGCTTAGTGATTGGGGATGCTCCCTTGGGACTAGGGGGTGGAGTAATGGGATGTGTGGGGAAGGGGAGTGGCCTTTAATGGGGGTAGGTGGGAGAGTGGTGGTTGGGAAGGGAGGAGAGAGAAAATTTTCGAAATTGGGTGTGGAGGAGAGAGAAAGTGGAGTGAAAAAGAGAGATTAAGAGAGGGAAGGGTGGGATTCTCTCCCTAAGGCTTCTCACCTCACTAATGGATTCACTCCACCATAAATATAAAGATAGAACTCACAAAATGGCAATTTTTCATTGATTGATTCATTAAGTTGAAATGGGGGGGAATGGGGTCCTATATATAGGAAACCCACATTTCTACAAAAGTCCCTGACAATTGACTCAATGACAAATAACCGAGGGGGTAGGGGAGAGCCCTTGGGCCAAGCCCAATGAATTGGGCCCAATAGATAACTAGACAACCTAATGACACTCAAACTTACGGAAATGAACACAAGACCTAGGAACATGACTCAAATAAAAGGGAAAATACATCAAATGACTCAAATAAAAATTACATAGGACTCAAAATTAAATGACTAGACCATGCCGGATGCAACCGGGACGAGGAGACGAGCTGTGAACGTGGGCATGGGAGGTGATGTCCCCATCATTATGATTTCGATACCGTGGGTGTTTAGATCGAAGAACATTGGCAGGGATGTGTCTCCCATCAATTGTGCCGAGAGCATCCTACATTTAATTTTGTGTTAGAGTGATGAACAAGATCTAACACAGGAGGTGGGCATGAGTGTAAGTTACCTTAAAGTAAGGGAAGAATTTGTCATTGTCACGAATGAAGGGGTGCACATCATCATTAGCTGCAGGAAGTTGGATGTAAGCATGCCTAAGCTCCACTATGGCATTGGTCATTTGGTTGACATAAAAACTTATTGTTTGTGATGAGTGCTGGAAGTGCTCGCACATAGCGCCTGTGTGACCCATGGCATACAAGAACATCGCCAGTTGCTCACTAGCAGTCACACCCCGGCTATCTTTAATCAAGTCCCTCTCCAGAAGAACATCTCTCAAACATATAAACATGGTGGGATTGAGTCTGAATAAATTGTAGCATCGTCTTTCATGTCCATTCAGAATATCTAAGACCCACGCATGACCTGTGTAGCGAGATGTATGCATAGGTCTTGGCACACGCACAAGTTGGTCATCTTCGATAGCCTCCATGATTTCATCCCATATGAGATCGGCCATGAATTGAAACACTGCAATCTCCTCCCGTACGAATTCTCTCAAAAGTGAATTTGCATCCATATGCCCGTGCCCTACACATGCATGGAGCATAAGAAAATAAGAAATTATTTACATAAAGATACCAATGTTAAAATGAGACAATGTCTTTGGATACCAAGAATTGGAGAAGTAGATAAAGATAGACTAAGTTCAATTAATACAGTAAGGCCTTTGGATACTAGGAATACGAGACGTACATAACGGTAAGTATTCCCCAATTATCCATAAAAGTCATCCACGTACAATAAGGACAAATATGCCTACCAATATAACGAAAAGAAGCACAAGTACAATTAGAAGGACGACAATGATAGCTAAATTCTGTAATATTATTGGGGTACAATTCCGCTGGACTTGGACCGCTCGTGCTGTGTCTTCACTCCCTCCGATCATCGATCTTCTTGCATCAAACAAAGCCCTCGGATTTGAGGTAGTAATGCGTTGAAATGCAGCCTGCGCATGTTCAACAGATGCAAATCCCTTGAACCGGGCACCAGCATATCCATTTACTTGTGCATAGCATTCCTCCCAAGTGTAGTACACACCTGGACAACGGCCAACCCACACCACGTAGCATGTATACTTCCCCATGTTCACTTTTTTGAGCACCCTGCAATGGACTCATTTAAATGCAAAAGGAGCATGAAAGCATGACATTACATTACCAAATTCAACATGGAAGGCAAATGATAAGCAAATCACAATCACATGCACGATAACACATGATAATGTTGTGCAAGGGATATTACAAAAGTTGTGGACGTAACCATGACATGCATAAGATAAGGCGACAACTTTAAGGAAGTCATCGCTAGCCATCAAGGACCCATCCTAACTTGTCCTCATCATCCAAATCCATGAAGGCAGATCGAAAGTTGGGGTCTTGGAAGCAGGTTACTACAGTGTATAAAATATCAGGAGTATATTCCGGTAGACTCTTCAACTTTTGGATGTAGTCTTTCATTGGCACTTTTTCATCTGGGTTAGAAGGAGCAGTAGGAATGCCTAGTACTTTATAGAACTCCGCCCTCTCGTTGTTTAAAGCACAAAACTCTTTTAACACATCGATTCCTGCCTCCAACCTTTTGTTGCACTTTCGGCTTGACCTGTTGTAGGAAGGGGTGCCAGAGGTCCGTCTCTTATCAGGGGAGATTGCCTCATCTTCACTGGGTCACTTTCCGGTTTGAGGAGTGTAATCCCCTGTACGACTGCATCCACCTGCTGATGATGGAATGGAGGGCCTCGTATGCATTGGCGTTGTCATTGGGTCGTGGCAACTCATAGTGTAAAAGGGATTGAAATCATCCCCTAATTCGACTGGAGGTGCATTGCAATCAAGGTCCAGATCAATCAACCGCTGCCGAGTTGAATCCTGCGATAATCCTGTTGTAGGAGGGGGTGTCACGGGATCACCCCAGCACCTCCGGTGTGGCAAGTCATTGACCATAGTTGTGCCAAATCCTAAACATCATCTCGACATGGTGTTGCCACATAAGAGGTCCATCTCAACTTTGTACGCAAATGGTTTTCCCAAAATCTTCTTATAGTCATTATTGGACTGTGAAAAATACAAACAAATGTTATATCTCCAAGCCTACAAAGTTATGAAACATACAAACTAACTAACAATATTAGACTACATACTGCAATGGCCTCTGCCCACGCTCCCTCATCTGGTGGCACGGGCATCTTCGTAGTGTCATCCCAACCCCACCCCGTACGGGAGAGCAAATGTTCGATCATGTGGTAGATCTTTTTCAAATTCTTCCACCTATTGGTCAAATTGTTTACGTCTGCATTCTTACGTGTCTCACGATTAAAGGGTCCCAATATGTCAGCCCAAATATACTGCATAAAAGTTCCTTGATTGTAATTGTTCTTGTGGTACTCATCAATTAAGAGCTTTAAAAGTAATTTGTCTTCTGTGGTAGTCCAGTTGGTCACCCTTGCCTTACCTTTTGGGTCTGCCATGTGCTTCACTAGCTCATACATAATTTTGTTAGATATAATATCTGAGTTCAATCACCTTAGATCAGATTCAGAAAGCTAGATTAAATATCTACACTTTATAGCGTAGACCCTTATCAGAATTTCCACAAAAAGCTAGCAGCAGAGAATGGGGGTGAAGAGGTGGAGCTAGGTTTTGGCAGATCAAACAGGTCGGATCATGGTTAGAAGGATCAGAAGCCTGATTATCTGAAATGTTAATTTCTTTGCCAAAGATATTATATCATCCACTTTTTATATCAATTGTGAGCCCGACAAGTAAGATTACATCATTCCACATAAGAAAAAAAAACAAGGCAATGACAAACACAATACAAAGGCCACGAACAGTGAGTGATGAAGAGAGTAATAACAAAAGTGAATGTACATGGCATTCCCAAGCGAATGTATATGTGAGATGAAAGTCTTATGTTATTTCACAGCTACATTCCCTCACACACAGTGATGTGCAAATGAAGCACCTCCAAGTTAAGTATGAGGAATCGAATAGCATGTGTAAACTCAAATTTATCCAGCAACCTATGTACATATACCCCAAATACAATGGCCATTTTATCTCCCATCAGAAGTGATGTGAAAATGAAAATTTTTCCAGGAGGGATGCAATACCTATATTAGTTATTGTTCATTACAATGACAGGAATCAGAGAGATAATGAAGTGAATGTTTCAACAGATTCAACATACTTGCTTATGCCATGCATGTCCCCCCAAAATGTGGATTTGTCTTCGTAATACCCATACTGAACAGACAGTTTCATCTATCATAGATGTTATTACGGAGGACCTATACATACATATACATAAAAGTAACAGGCTGTAAAGTCTTACCAAGTTGATTCCGATCATGATTGCAAAGGCTTGCCGAGCAACTACAGAGACATGACGACGGCCCAAAGAACACACAAAATACACTCACAGCAAAATCAAAACTTGTGCTCGACTATGGCTACCCTAGTAAGTTCTTAAATGAAATGAACAACATTTTCATACATACCTTTCCACCACCGTTTGTGTCTAAGCAAGAGAAAGCCCCCCACCAGAACGTAGTAGCTGTCTCGCCTCTGCCACAGGCACGATCGAAGCACTGGGAAGGCCCTGTCTTATAGACGAGTAACAAAACTTGTAGACTCACAAGAACGGCGTGAATCCTGTGACTGGAGGTGATGGAACACAACAACACACCGGCATCTGACGCATGTAGGGCCTGCGATTGCTTCGAGAACACCGTCGTCCTCTTCTTCTGAGCGATCAGACAGGACGAAGGGTGAAGGTTTCCCTCTCTTTTGTGACGAAAAGGAGGGTTTCGCCAGGGAGACGACTACGCTGTAAGTGACGGTAGACAGAGAGGTGGGTGAGAGGCAGTCCTTTCAGAGGAGACAGAGGGCTAGGGGCTGAGAGGTCCTCCTCTCCCTCCAGGCTTGCAAACAGAAAGAGGGGTTGGTGACGGAAAGGCAAAGCGGCGTGAGGAGGAGGAACGGTGCGTCGATGGCGTTGTCTCAGGTGGGTGAAGGGAATAAACTCCAGAGAGGAGAAGAGGGCGAGGCCATTGCGAAAGAGACGACGACGCTGTAGCTCGCGAGGAGGTGGACGACGGCATCGATGGCGGTGCGAGCTTCGAGCGCCGTGTGTGGCAGGGGGTGACAGGTCGCATTAATCCCACCCGTGACAAAGGGCAAAGACGGCAATTCACACTTGAGATTAAGTTACCCCACCTCTGGAGGTGGGGTAGCTTAACCCGAGTTTACCCGTGATAACTCATTTGTAATCTGGTTATGAAATCTTGGGCATGCCAAAGTAAATTGAGTTAACTTGGGCATAAAAACAGATTAACTCTGGCTTAACCTTGAAACAAAGCGGAGCTAATAGTAGAGGGGCAGTCGGAGGTGGTTGTTTGAGTAACTAAAAGTTTAACAAGGAATAGTGTAATGTAATATTAGTTTAATTAGGACTCTTAGAACTCTTAATCTATAAATAGGACCCTTAGCCCCTGCAAAACTCTATTGCTGTGTAGGATAGTGGTGTGGCCGACCTGGATGGGCGTTTGTTCATGGAGGAGGAAATCGTTTAGGGTTCTTCCTCGGGCGTTATTCTTCCCACTGCTTCTTCTTCCTTCTCTAAGATAGGTGTTCTCTCAGGTAAAACTTAATTAAACAACATGATAGGTAGTTTCTTGTGTGCTTTTCATTTTGGTACTTGGATCACTATCTATCGTGAAATACTGATCGCCAATTATATGATTTAATCCAACTCTATCGAGTTATGGACGTTTCTGTGAGTTTTTTAATACTGATTGTGAATTGCGTCCTGACCGGATGACACACATCGAAAGGTGTCTAATATTCTTGACGTGATTTATCGTTCATGTCATATCTGCACCGAAGATATAAGGCATGAATTTATTATTTGAGTCTTTCTCTTTTGACGTGATTTATATTTGGCATCCACATGGTAGGACGTGATTCAATAGTGTAAATTTTGTTTTCTAACCGTGTAATAACATGTTAATTAGTTTCTAAAAACATTATCTTGACTTCTAAAACCTACAAAAATACAATTTATCAAGAAGGAATCTAAGTTATAAAAGATAATTACTGCATTGTCTATGATTCTCTATGAACCTTAACCATGTCACGAGCTTGATCCCATGATTCTCTCTCTCTCTCTCTCTCTCTCTCTCTCTCTCTCCATCCTTCTATGTTCAATTTAATAAACATGATAAGTAAAAAAGGTTTGATAGTATGACTATATCCTTAATTGTGATCAGGGGTATTCTGTATAAATGAAGTATTATAACTATGTGGTTACTGTAGGCAAAAAGATCCCAGAGTGGTTTAAAAGATCCCCTTTATCATCTGGGGTCACGGAGTGTTACTTGGTGTTACCATGGCTTAAAAATATAGTAAAAGAATAATCATTAGCTGATTATCAATCAAGAGATGACAAATTAAATATTTGAGCCGTAAGATGATTAAATAATTAATTCCTTATTAAACATTAACATGGAAAAGTTAGTAAAATGTTCATATGCGTAGTGGGCCTAAAATATGAATGACATTGGGTCTAGAGGCTCGCATGCATTAAGCTATGGCCGACGAGAGTCTTTGTACAATTGTGGAGTTGGGTTTTTGTGAAAAACTAAGAAGTCTATAAACTGTCGCATGGGGGTGTTGGTGACGATATGGCAGACATAGAGGGAGTGTGAATAGATCTACCCCCCAAAACATGCAGAATTAAAACAAACAGGCGATGATGACGACGCCTCTATAGATGCGTCACCTGAGTATGATGCCTATGCAAAAAATCTCCAAAAAGTGATGGAGCTCGATCCTACAGATGCGACTGTACGGTTTTTAGGTTGTTTTGTTACGAGAGAACACCTACCTTGAAAGAAGACGACCTAAGGGACGAAGCTCACGCTCTAAAGACTCTATGGCCTCTCCTGGCCCTACAGTACGCTCCCACTCATTGTAGCCTCGATCTCTCACGTAGCAACAATCCTCCTCAAATCAAACCTTCATAGCCTATCTTCTTTCAATCTTGTTCTCACACAAAATGTCATCTTCAGCTAGCCTCAACCAAATGTCATCTTCAGCACTTCATGTTTGCTTTACTGCAAATCTTAGTTGGCTAGTCTACTACATCAGACAGAAAGTCTGTTCACTAAAATTGAATTGATCGACAGAATTTTTGCAATATCTGTCGACCGGTCGCCTGAATTTCACAAAAAATATGTCGACTGAATATAGTTCAGTCGACTAAAATTACCTTGTTTTCCCAACTGCTTTCCAGACTGTTTAGCCTGATTTTTCTGGGCACTCACCCAACCTTCTGGATTGTTAAGGCCTGTAGAATGTTATGACATTGAACATATTTTTGGCCTAAAATCCGAACATGATTCTTCAAAAGAAAGAATTCATCTACACTTACATAAAACAAATTTACATGATTGTTAAGGCCCTCCTTCCTTTGGGAAGTGCACCCTCTTCTCTTCTATCTCCTCTCATCTCCATCCTCTCAAGTGTTGAGATTCTGTTAGAAAGAGGCCTTGGACATCGTTCGAGGACTGTTCGGTGGAGAGGACTTCGTCATCTGTGCTCGTGTGGATACCACTAGTAGTTGGGTATTTGTGTAGTTGATTGCTGCCACGAGAGTACATTTTTACTTCGCTGCGATCCTCATATCACATAGGTATAGAGGGGATCTTTTCTCTGTACATATTTAACGAGAATCATGCACGAACGATCAACAATGTCGGGATAAAATTTTAATTTCTTGTTTCCATTTCGTTCTTCCTGATTCTGAGTCAAACCCTTACAACGGTATTAGAGACAGGTTGATCGCTCATGATTCCGGCTGATTTTTTAGAATTTCTCTGTGATTTTCAGAACTATTTTTCTATGGTTCTTCGGGGTCATGGAACAACCCCATGAGATGGGGAGTTCGACCCCCATGTCTTGGGTGGATCGACGAGGGTAGATACGTTCAGGGTCCATGACTAGTGGCAGCAAGGGTGCCGGCCTGTGCTGGGAAAATTGGGTGCCACCACGTGCTGCAGGGCCGGGCCGTCACACGCCGGAGGGTTTGGCTCTAGAACAGGCCGCAATATGTCATGGGGCACGGCTGGTGGCTGGTGGTCCCAGTCACTGCCAAGGAATCAGGAAGTGCAGTGAGGCTGTCGAAATCCCTGTATGCGCGAAGGGGAGGACCGCCGTGTCAATTGGGGATTTGTAGGTCCACATCGGGTTTCCCGACAGTTCAAAAATTGCTGCTAAAAGTAGTTGTGAGCGATGCGCCCAAAGTTATAAATCACTTAATCAATGGTGACGATGGAAAAAGTATCGTCGGCCTTGTTTGTTTCCAGAGTAGGGCCAGGTTAACTTGGATACCCCACCCCCTACCCATTCTCATAGGTTTGATTGAGTGGATCTCATATTTTGACCGATGTCTGGGTTAAGAGTTGATATTCGGGTTAAGAGTCGACTAAATTATTCGAGAGAAAAGACGGAATATGATAACCCAAGTTATTATATCTCTCGATCAAAACAAAATCGTCTATTCTATGGAATAACGTAACCCGGTTAGAGTATCGCCATAACCTATTATGCAAATAAACATGGCCTTAAGGAAATGTCTTACGGGGTAAGAATATATAGCAAGTCTCTCTTCTCTTATCCTCCGTATAATTAATAACTAATAAGATCTCTCGATCCGCTCCTCGGAACATATTTGCGAAGCTAAGAGAAAGTCGAGATCGGGATCCGCAATGTGCTTAACCATTTGACATGTATGTGGGTGTTGACATTAATCATGCAAATGAAGCTTACAACCGCTACGTACCTTCATACTAGCTGTCATGATTATTAGATAGATCTATTACACATGATTCCTCTGGGTCAGGAATAATTTGTCTCTTTAATTAGTGCATGTGCAATATTCTTGGAAATATTGGATGAAAAGCTACGTGTTCTGACTAAAGAAACAAAGTTATATAGTTCTTGTTTATTAAGTTTGCTGTGGCGTGGAACCAAACATAGCAGATATATTTTCTTGCCATACGATCGATGGAGAAAATAATTAAAGTTGGGTCATACCTATCAGTTTCTGTATCACTTAATTGCTTAATTATATCCGTGTATATATGTATGGGAACTCGATATCTGCAATTAAAATTCAAAAGCGACTACTAATTCTAGGTCATATGATCATTAATTGTCGAATATATATATATATATATATATATATATATATATATATATATATATATATATATAGTTCTTAATCTTTAAGTTGCCAATCTGATTCTTCAGCCTTATTCCGATCCGGCAAAACTTTTAATTTAAGAAAAAAAGTTTGGGACAGACATCCACGTTTATGTTGTTACAAATGTATAATTAAGATTGATAACCCGTACGGGCGTCTATGCTGGAGAACCCAAGAGATTACATTGATGAGTTGAACTTGGACCGAGCCGACATAATCTTGACCCGAGATCGATCTAATGACAGTTTCACCCCCAAGCCTCGTTTATTAATGTTCGCGAAGACATTCATTCAAATGTTCATATACATTGAATAATTTGATTATTATCCTTTGTCATAACTCTCGTATCTTGAGAAAATTTTCAATAATCTAACTTTACTATATATACACGTATAAAATTAATTAAATGTGCATTTATGTGCATGTGACATCGATATATATATATATGTATATATATAACTTCGTGTATCTGTAACCAGCCTACATTTGAGTCCAAGTACCAATATATATATATATATATATATATATATATATATATATATATATATATATATATATATATATAGAGAGAGAGAGAGAGAGAGAGAGAGAGAGAGAGAGAGAGAGAGAGAGATTATTGCAATATTAATTCGGGGCTGTTGAAGGATCACAAATTAATGGTGATATATTATTCCAAGTGATTATTGTTGTTGTTAATTTCCTCGGTACAAGGTTGAGGTAAATTTTTTTATTTCTCTCTCTCCCTTCTTCCTCCTCTCGATCAATTCTCTAAAACTGGGTGGGAGCTTGGGCAGTCATAGAAGCACTGGCATTGGTAAGCCGTCCTCTGGATGTTGGGGACACACACCCCTCTACCGTTTGGCTTCAGCTGAGCGCACTGCGGCCTGCACATCCCGATCTGACACCCCTGGGGTGCGAGCACTACTTGGCATGTGGCAGCCTCCACCGCCGGCAGCACCGTCCCATCCACTGCACCAAATGACATAGACATATGTATATATCTCATCATTAGAAACAACGTTTGAATATTATATATATATATATATATAAATGTATATGTACGTATATCTATATATAAATGTGTACAAGTACTTTTGAACATTTAACTTATAATCTAACTATATAACCTAGCTATAATATTGGCTTAATAATTCGGAGGCGCATTAATTAGATCGAGGATCCGACTTACCAACAAGGAAGAAGGCGAGAGCCATGAGAAGGTGACGAGCACAGAAGAACTTTGCCATCTCTGTAGTACGTACTGTGCATGCATGCGTGTGTGTGTAGTCAGCCACGAAGGGGGAGCCGAGGCTTTTATATGTGCATATAGCTGCGGGTGGCCATGCAAAAACATCGCAGAAACGTAACCGACCGAGATCTTCATGCATGGAATCCGTGGGGGATATGTATCCTAATTGCCTGTCCCTATTATTGACATTTAAGTCTGAGATTGTACGTGCCCATTGATTTTAATGGTGAAGATCGTGAGAATCTGTAAACCCCCCTGGTCATGCATGCACCATGCATGTCCATAATTGGATGAGATCTCGGTCACCAATTGGCATGCCCATAATTAATTATGAGTCCAAGATCTTCCTGGAATCCGTGGGGGATCGGATGTATATATATTGCATGTTGTCGTTGTTGTCGTTGTTTATTATTATATATTATTACCTTTTTAATTAAATATGAGCTAGATTGTGTCGATTTTAACGAAGAAGGTCACGAGAATCCGTAAATCCCAACATCACCATATCCAAATAATCGGATGACATCTCGATCACCAAGTGGCGTGCGCCTAATTGGATGAGATCTTACCAAGTGGGTGTTTTATTATATTCTTATGCTAATTGATCATATTGTCATCTCCATATCTATATACATACGTACATGCATGCACACATACATTCAATAATTTTATTTTCATGTCTCTCAATTTCCAACATTGTCAAAATTAATGGGATATTATATCGAAGATGTAAAATTACAAGTTTCCGTAAGTTTAGAAGATAATATATATGAAAGATCCTAATTAATCGGACAATTGGCAATATTCAACCACGTGAGAAGATTGAACAAGGGTAGTAGTTTGACTGTTTTTGTCTTCATTATGTTAAACAAATGGTATATATCATATTAATTAGACATACATATAATAAAATATGACTTTTTATAAGTGATAGAGATGATAATATATATATATATATATATATATATATATATATGAACAACATATAAGGTAATAAAATAGAATATTCATGGTTACGAAGGTGTGAAATTATCCCTCGATAAATTTATATAATTTCTCCAAAATACTCTTGATGTGTGTGCTACACTTGAATTTGTAGTACGGGACCCAATTATAAAGCATAGGTAGCAACCCACAATGTTGAACGTAGAAGCCGGACATCACGGAAATGATCCCAAGCACCAGATGAATCCGCCGAATGATGAAGCCGAGCCTCTTGTACAAGTAGAGAAGTTCTCATCTGGGGTTATGTTCCCTAGAAAAATTCTTTGATGCTTAAACAAGCACTGGAAAACGGAATTCTAGAGAAGGGCACTACTCATAAATAGAGAGAGAGATAGAGAGAGAAGGTCACTACTCTTGTGCTACTAGTTAGGGTTGAGTACTGATTTTGTGCATACCTGGAGGAGGACGTTGTTGAAACCAACCTTATATAGGTGGGGAGTCTGAATGATAGTGTGATTGCCCTATGTGGAGATATTGTGTGATCGTGGGAATAAGGCAGGTCGTGCTGGAGAAATCATCGCAGTGGTGGTAGGGAAGTGTAAACCGAGCAATGTGTAGGGATTGTGTGATTACCTGCCTCGATAAGTTGCATACGATCCACATGGGGATGTGCGATTTTGGGGAGGGTATGCCTGATAGTGCACTCATGATTTAATGATATCATTGCTTGTGGATACGCTGCTTTGCCATCGTGATGCTTGAAATTGGAAATGTGGTAGTTGCTTACCATGGAATGGCAAGTTGGGAGCCACACATCGGTGCTGATGGGATCCACCGGCATCACTTTTTCCTTAGCCTTTTGCTCTATGCACCGCTCGAGGTGGAGGCAACCTTTCACAAGGTGGGTCTTGTTCGGCTTCCAAAAGGTACGATTCAGTTCATATTCCTTTCGTTAGGGTAGTCTTTTCCCAATTGTAATACCCCTGCTAATTGTAAGACTAAAATAGAAATAAAGAAAACACATTTAAAAATAAAAATGAGAAAAGAGAAGATAAGCATGAATTAATGTTATGGATATAGTCTGATAACTTAGCAAAAATATATAACAATTTAGATAAGTCTTATGTAAACTCTGCCTTGGCCGGTCCCAAGCCCGGATGAGAAAAGAGGAGGGTTTGCGTTAGGTCGACAGCCAGCAGTAAAATTTTGTCACATCTCCAACATGAATTCTGATCCAAATACATTATGTGCTAATGCTAGCGCGTTCCCCGTAAGTGACGTGTTACATCGGAATCCGGATGGAATGACAAGTGAGCAAGGGCTAGCTAGGGCGTTCCCCGTAAGCGACGCGTTACATCGGAACCTGGATGGAATGACAAGTGAGCAAGGGCTAGCTAGGGCATTCCCCGTAAGTGTCGCGCCGCAATGGCGCCCGATTGCGGTGTCAAATAGGCAAGTGTTCTCGTGTGGGGTTGGACGCACACGGGTAAAGAAGCAAGTCCAAAAACATAGGATCCGTCTAGCTACTTGGAATATAGGAACTTTAACAGGTAAGAGTTTAGAATTAGTTAAGTTAATGAATGACAGGAGGATTAACATAGCTTGCCTACAAGAAACTAGGTGGAAAGGACATAAAGCTAAAAACATTGATGGATATAAAATTTGGTATACGGGTAATAATAATTCTAGAAATGGTATTGCTATAATAATAGATAAAAACTTAAAAGATAGAGTTGTGGAAGTAAATAGATTGGGGGATAGACTAATGTTAATTAAACTTATCTTAGGTGAGGATACTTTGAATATAATTAGTGCACATGCACCCCAATTAGGATTAGAAGAGAGCATTAAAAAGTAATTTTGGGAGGCTATTGATAGTTTGATCCAAAATATCCCTAGTGAAGAGAGAATCTTTATTGGAGGGGATCTTAATTGTTGGGTCCCGTGAGGTGTAAATGGATCTAGAAGGGGGGGTTGAATAGATCCTATCAGAAACTTTGGCCTATTTAAAACTCTTAGCTAACAGAAACTTAAACGACTCTTATTAAGTGAATGAATCACTTAGGCACGATGCACAGCGGAATTAAGTAGAGTGGCTCAAATGAAAAGACTTGAATTACAAGATATGAAACGTCCACACTTCTTTAAGTGAATTACAAAGCATAACACATAGATGAGCATGCAATAGCTTGCAACAACCGTGCGTGTGTGTGTGTATGCTATGTTTATCACTCAAAGTGCATAAGTATGTGAGCAAGATAACCAAGTATGGAAGCACACGAACCTGCGAATGGGGTTAGAAGATATAGAACAATCACACAAAATAAACAACCCATAACACAGGGATTTTAAGGTGGTTCGGTTGCAATCCCGCAACCTACGTCCACCCCTCACCAAAACCCGGTGAGGCTTCCTTGCTGACTCACAGCTTGACCAGGGGACACGCCCCAAACCACAGAATAGAGAAAACTCTCTTTCTGTCTTCCTACACACAAAGCCGGCAGGGACGGCTATACCGCAGATCGGAGAACTCCCGATTGCCTTCCTACTAACCACCGGTAGGGACGTCAACCGTAAATTGGAACACCCTCCAATTGCCTTCCTACTAACCACCTGGTAGGGACGAATCACAACTTCAATGTTTAGCAATATTGAAGTAAAACAGATGTGAAGGAATTAAAACAAGAGATTGAGTAAGAAGGAATTGGCCCTTGTATCGATATGCTTTGTTGATCAGCAGCAGGGATCTCTTCTTCTTGCAAATCAATCTTCTAGTAATCACCCTTGAATGGATGATTATTCTTCACGGAGTACTGTTCATGTGAACAGTAACTGTTCTTCCAATCTCCTCTCTTGATCTTCTCTCTTTGATCTCTTTGATTGGATGAAGAAATGAATAGATGCTACCTTGATCCTTGCTTCCTTCTTCACAGATCTTGGAAGATGATCTCTTTGATATGAGCTTGAATACCTTGGATTGGATGAAGATGTTCTTCACGGAGTACTGTTCACGTGAACAGTAACTCGAACTCCTCTTGCTTTGAACACCCCTTTGAAGCCTCCTTTGATCTTCCCTCTTAGCCTTACTTGCTTCTACTCTTTCTTGGAGGATGCTGGATTGAGATATGAGCTTGAATCACCTTGAGTTGATGGAGAGATTGTTGGATGTAGCTTTGATCTTCTTTGAATCTCCTTGAGTTGATGAAGAGGTGTATGGATGTAGCTTTGATCACCTTTGCAAGCCTTGAATGCTTCTTGCTTGATTGGAGATTGAGATAGCTTCAGATCTAGGCTTGAATCTCTTGGAAGGATGAAGATGTTCTGCTCAAAACACTGTTCACGGAGGTGCTACAGTGCTCTCGAAATGGCCTCCCTTGATTCACTTCATCAACTCCATCAACTAGGGTTTCTAACCCTCTTGTAATGGTTTTATAGACTTTGAATGGTCTATAAACAAGCCCCAGACCAGATCCACAAATCATGGGAAGTTAGGTGAGGTTTGATTAAACAAAACCATGGAAAGGGGCTGGCCACGAGGTTGATTTCGAGGTCAAACATGGTTGGCTCGGGGCTGGCGGTCGACCTAAGGTTCCTGGCGGTCGACCGCCACTGTAAAATGCTGTAGACGAATGGCCCCTGGGAATTCCGGTCGACCGCCACTGGCTGGCGGTCGACCGCCACTGAAAAAGCCTGTAGACGGTGAGGCTCTGGCTGGGGCGGTCGACCGCTACTGTGCTGGCGGTCGACCGCCAGCTGGGCAGAATCCGGCCCATCCCGGGTTGGTCCGTTATCCGCGTCAGCTCCGTCGTTCAACTTCTTTAGCAGCCCGGTCATGTCCGTGGCATCTTCCTTGACTGTCTTGAAGATTTTATTATTGAGTCTTCAATCAAATTTTTGTTCCGGGGGCTCCGCCCCCGGAAACTCCCGCAAGGGGCGCTGCCCCCTTGACCCCCGCGACCTGACCAGGCAGGTCGATCCCCGCGACCTGACCGCGCAGGTCGATCCGCGTGAGAGGGCGCAACATTGAGCTTTCACATATGTCTCTACTAAGCTCTTCACTTGGACAGTCTTCTCTTAAGCTCTTCTTGAAATCCTTGCTTGATTGGAACTCATTGGCTTTGGAAGATGACTGAATGGCTTCAGTTGATGCTTGAATTGTGTGTTGCAAGCCATTCTTGATCTGCAAGTGCACTTGGCATCATGAGTTTTCACGTTGCATCTTGAGTGATCTTGGAGCCTTTGGATCTATCTTGATTTCTGTGCGACCAATTGGTTAAGCGTTGCAAGCCATTCTTGATATGTTGAATTGGCAATATGATGACCTGAAATGTATGCAAATGGATTTTATCAAATGCATAGCAAAAGCATAATCAATAGCAAAATGACTCTAAGGACATACATCATCAAAGCACTAGAAATGAGTCATAGTTGAGTCATAGTTGGAATCACATCAACACAATAGAACCAATCAGTAGTTGAGTCATAGTTAGACATCATCAAAACAATGGAAACACTCACGTTCCATACATGCCCAACTTTAGCACAACATTCTCCCAACATTAATGGTCATGTGGGTAAAGATAATAGAGGCTATAAGAGGATTCATTGAGGGTTTGGTTTTGGCAATAGAAATGATATGGGTAACACTATTCTTGATTTTGCTATGGCCTATGATCTAGCAATTACTAATACCTTCTTTAAGAAGAGGGACGATCACTTAATAACGTACAAGAGTGGAACACATATAAGTCAAATTGACTATTTTCTCATTAGGAAGGTTGATAGAGTTTTATGTAAATATTACAAAGTTATTCCTAGTGAGAGTCTAGCCCCTCAACATAGGTTGTTAGTAATGGATGTCACTATCCCTAAATTCAAAAGAAAGATCATTATAAATAATTATTCCAAGATTAAATGGTGGAATTTAAAAGGTAAAAGTTTAGAAACATTTAAAAATCATCTATTAAAGGAAAATATTTGGAATTTAGAACAAGAAACTAATGTAATGTGGAATAATGTTACAAATTGTATAACGAGGGTTGCAAAATAACTCCTAGGCGAATTTAAAGGTAAAAAGAATTTAGAAAAAGTGACTTGGTGGTGGAGTGAGGAAATCCAAAATATCATTAGAGTAAAAAAGGAATGCTTTAAAGTTTGGCAAACTAACAAAAATGATCAAACCGTAGAAGCCTATAAAATAGCTAAAAAGAGAGCTAAGAAAATAGTTAGCGAAGCTAAATCAAAGGTATTTGAAGATTTATATAATAAATTAGGAACCCGAGAGGGTGAAAAGGACATATTTAAACTTGCTAAATTAAGAGAAAGAAAAATTAGAGATTTACATCATGTTCGGTGCATCAAAGGTGAAGATCAAAGGATTTTAACTAAGGATCTTGAGATTAAAGGGAGGTGGCATAGCTATTTTCAGAAGTTACTTAATGGAGATTCCGTCAATGATTTATCTTTAGAAGGTACCCAAGAGTCCACAATATTTGATAAATATCAATATTTCAGGCGTATTAAGATGTCAGAAGTGGAGGATGCTTTAAGAAAAATGAAAGTGGGTAAGGCCTTAGGACTAGATGGCTTACCTATTGAAGTATGGAAAGGCCTAGGAGATATTGGTGTTCAGTGGCTAACTAAATTTTTTAATAAAATTTTAAAGGAACGGAGAATGCTAGAAGTTTGGAGAAAAAGTGTTGTAGTTCATTTCTATAAAAACAAAGGAGATATTCAAAATTGTAACAATTATCGTGTAATTAAGCTTATGAGTCATACTATGAAACTTTGGGAAAGAGTAATTGAAAAACGCCTCCGATGTATGACTACTGTATCGAAAAATCAGTTTGGTTTTATGCCAAATAGATCTACTACAGAAGCTATTTTCTTACTACGGCAGCTAATGGAGAAGTATAGAGAGATGAGAAAAGATTTCTATATAGTTTTTCTTGATTTAGAGAATGCGTACGATCAAGTACCGAGAGAATTGATTTGGTGGACATTAAGAAAGAAAGGAATCTCTCAAGGATATGTTGATTTGATTAAGGATATGTAC
Organism: Amorphophallus konjac; assembly: GCA_022559845.1. Taxonomy (NCBI): domain Eukaryota; kingdom Viridiplantae; phylum Streptophyta; class Magnoliopsida; order Alismatales; family Araceae; genus Amorphophallus; species Amorphophallus konjac. The sequence goes on along the minus strand of CM040122.1, from coordinate 318,974,803 downwards.
GACGACGCTATTACTAGTGTTCGAACTATTACTGTAGAGACTAATGAATTTCCCGTTTCTATAGGTTTGCATCAAGGTTCTGCACTAAGTCCGTATCTCTTTACCTTATACTACAAGAAAAATCGCGGATAGCGACCGACCTAGCGGTCGCTATTCAGTCGTAGATCGGTCGCAAATCTGCATTGCGACCGAACAGATACTATCTAGCGACCGAATACGTCGGTCGCTATATAATAGTCGCTATATAGCGACCGACATAATTCGGTCGCAGTATCAGTCGTTACCAGAGACCGATTATAATCGGTCGCCTGATCGGTCGCTAATTAAGTCGGTCTCAATTCGGTCGCTATTCGGTCTCTAATTATGTTGTATTTTTAAAAATAAAATTAACCTATCGGATTTATTCGGTCTCAATTCGGTCGCCAGTCGGTCGCCAAGTATAATTATTTAATAAAAGAAATATAACGTATAGTCGCTATTCGGTCGCAATTCAGTCTCCATGCGGTCGCTAATTTTGCATTATTTTTTTTTTAAAAATTTATTTAAACTGATAAATAAATTACCTGATAAATAACAAATTCATAACATAAATATAAAATCAACTACACAGACAACAATATCGACAAATCTCAAATTCATCACATACAAACACCTGATAAATAACAATTTCATAAAACAATAATAAATCAACTACACGGATCACAATCTCCACGAACCTCAAATTACACACAATTAAAATAAAATCACAAATTAATCATACATCCATAATAATAAAATGACAACATACACAACTAAAATAAAATCACAAATCCTCCACATATGTCTCATCCTGGTCGTCGTCTCGTCCAACATCATCCTGGTCGTCGTCTCGTCCAACATCTCGCGACGGATGATCCTGTATATCATTTAAAAAAATTATAATCAAATCCTTAATAAAGAAATCAAGCATTAACAAGACTTAATAAAGAAATCAAGCATTAACAAGAGTATGCCAATAGTTTAAGCCAGCTCATTTTCATATATATAAATACACACACACAATATAAGTTCAAATTTCATCTTGTATTTTAAAAATGAAGTTTGAGCGCCGAGCTCAAACCGGGCATCCGATTTGGATTCCGTCAGTTCTGACAAGTAGGCAATAACAGTAGGCAATAAGCCTTCAACCTATAACCTTTTCTTTCAGTTGATAACTCTCCAGTCGATAACCTTCGCCTGATTCACTGGTCGGAACCTTGCACCTACTTCTTAAGTCGGTATCCTTTTGCCTATCTTCAATCGATAACTTGCACCTAATGGCATCAGTCGTTGTGTTCACCTATTTCTATCATTTAGTGCCTTCCACCTATTGGCAAGCGATATCTTGCCACTATCTTTCAGTCTAATCTTCTGCCAACAGACTTTATTCTATTAGGTGATCCTTCCACCTGAACCCTTCTAGGCGTTGCTTTAGTAGTCAATAGCTTTTGACAGCTTATTCTCCCAGCAAGTCAGCATCAGCTGTTGCCTAATGTGTGTCATCCTTTCCACTGACTACTTACAGATAATAGCTTTTAACTACCACCTTCAACAGATACTCATTGACTACCCTCATCCATTGTTTACCGGCGATATAGCCTCTGCCTATCTCTATCAATTGTTATCTTCTTCACTCTCGATCGACTCACCCTTTCAACTGATATTATTTTATCCACCAGTCCAACACTTTTACCAAGTGAATTTTTTTAAAATTCAGTTTAACTAATATTTTTTGTCCGGTGATACTCTCGAAATTATGTTTATTTGCTTGAGCATCGGGTTGTTTCCCCCCGAGCGATCCAACTCTAAGTCTGACCTCCCTTTTTGGCCATGGGTCATTGCCTCACTTCTGCCGAGTCACACGCCTTCCTTCCAACAACAACTCGTCCCGCTCCGAGCTGACTCAGCTCAACCCAAGAAGACATATTAGGCCATCATCACATCAGATAACCGGCTAGAACATTGATAACCAAATCGGTTATCTAATTATCAGTTGCCATTCCCATGCCTGGCACCCCAACAGCCAAGGTCGTCGGATTCACCGCTGCCTGACACCCCCATTGGATGGGCTCATCCCCTAACACACACAGTTGCTCTCTATCCGTTTAACGCATCGAACAACATACTATCACCTCGCTCTACGCGGAGGGAACATATTGACATTGCCAACAATGTCGTCTCCAGTATATGCTGAAATTGAGATGTAGGGAGCATGAGTAGCCGAATTCCCCCCTCCCCATTCTGAAACAAAGTCAGAGAGATATATGAAACGCAGATCACAACAACTTGCGTGGTAGTAGAAAGAAATGTGAAGGGGGGGGGGGGGGGGGGGTGGGTGTTGGGGGAGAAAAGACCCCACCTGTTCACCTGTTTGATGGCCGTTAGCAGCTCTGTCCACAAGGGTACGACTGCCGTGGAAGTATGTAGTTCGCTCACTCATTGTCCTTCCATCAGCCTGATCTAAACCACGTCTCACGTACATATCTTGGAATAACTTCATGGAATTCCACAAAAAAGCAACTCTGTCAGAATTCCAAGATATATATCCTGTTCATTTTATTTATTTTTGAACCAAGCCAAAGATCATGAACTTATACCATTATTGGCAAATCAACCGAATGATACGAGAAAGCTTTGATGATAACCACAGGCATCCTCATATATTCGCCTCTGATGCAGGGGGAAGTTATCTTGCAAATTGGTGTCTCTCCCGGATCGTTTGCCCTTTAAAGGTACAAGCCTTTTTTTTCCCATAGAGATAAGCCCCAATGCAATTGACCTCAATATTCAATATTTTAAAGCTTCAGGTGTAATTTCCTTTTCTTGCTTCTAATTTCCATCTCAAATCCAAAAGAAAGAAGGAAGTGGGACTTCACATCTCTCCCGATAAAAAGTTTGAACCATGAGGGTGAAAAGAAAGGAAAACGGAAAGAACAAGTGGGAACTGGGATTTTCTCCCCGTCCAACAGGATCCTTCAATCTTGCAATCTTGTAGGACAGATGTCAGACACCTGCTCACGAGTGTACCTTGTTCCCCACGAGTGTACTGCTTGGATGCCAGCAGCATATTGCTCACTCATATGCATCTTCATCTGGAAGGAACGGCAGATAATGTCAGATAAGTAGTTTGCGTGAAAAAATGAACAGAAAAAATTAGTCTATAACAACAATGAAAAATGACTATCATGCTCATTTTCAGTTGTAAACATTCCCCTGAGATTGCATGAAGCACGTCACCAAAAGCATAGAACGGCCCGCCCAATGCCATAGACATCTTGCATTTCTTTCAGGTGAAATACGTATCAACTCAAGCCCAAATGTATATTTTCTAAACAACTTTACTCGCCAACAGAAGATAGTTCGGCATAGAAATATAAGACAGGTTAACATACATTCTTCTGCTTCCATGTTCAAGTCATCCTCATCATCATCAAAGTCAATGTTCTGCAGACAAAGTCACGAGTCAAATGCAATTCAGAATTAAAGCATGCATGTCAAATATGAATGACTCTAATCATCAAAGAGGTTCCATGGCATGGACAGTTGTATATTTAAGGTGTCCTTTTCACTGCAGACTGCATGCTCTCATTAATTATTCTTAATGATAGAGTACAATCCAAACATTTCTCCAGAAGAAGAAATACAAATTGCAGTCATGCAGCAGTGACTGTCATTTAATATCATTAGAATAAAGATTGTATGAGAGGCCATTCCCATGAACACATTGTTTTTTTCAAAGAAAACATGTTAGATTAAGTATAAACTCCATGGTACCAATCAGGAAAGGGAAATTTTGAAGTAGCTTGAGAAACATGTCCAAATTATTTCATAAGATTAGTCTTTTAATGGCAAATTGACAAAAAGGTCCAGTCAATGTGTTCCACAAAGTAGTTTCCTAGTTGTGCGATGTAAAACTAAAAGTAGACAACCAGGGTGTAGGGGAGGAAGGGAGGAGACCGTCGGAGGCAGAGGGGGAGGCGGAGTGGGACGGGAAGGGGAGGGGGATCAGAGGGGTCAGGCCGGAGGGGGAGGGGCATGGGGATGGGAAGGAGATCTGAGGGGGACGGGGGCGCAGGCCGCAGGGGGGAGGGGAGGGGAGCAAGCCGGCGACGGGGCCGCAGGGGGGAGGGGAGTAGGCCGGCGGGGGAGGGGAGCAGGCCGGTGACGGAGGGGGAAGGGAGAGAGAGAGAGAGAGAGAGAGAGAGAGAGAGAGAGAGGTACCTGCGGAGGGCGACGACGGCAGGGCGAGCGGCGACGACGACTCGACGCGAGCGGCGCGGCGACGGGCTCCGGCGGAGGGGGGCTCGGGCGGGAGGCAGCACGGGGAGGGGGGGCTCCGGCGGAGGAGGGGGGCTCGGGCGGGAGGGCTCGGGCGGAGGGGGGGCTCCGGCGGAGGGGGCTCGGGCGGGAGCGGGGAGGGGGGCTAGGGCGGAGAGGGGGCCGCAGGGGAAGGGGGCTCGGGAGGGGGGGCTCGGGCGGGAGGGGGGGGCTCGGGCGGGAGGGCTCGGGCGGGCGGGGGTCGTAGTAGGAAGTATAACGGCATCAGCGACCGACTGGAGACCGAAGTTAATTCGGTCGCAATAATAGAGACCGATTAGCGACCGATATACATGCGGTCGCTGAAATGGTCTCGGTTATGCGACCGATTATTTCGGTCTCCGAATTGGTCTCTATTTGGGACCGACTAGCGACCGATTAAATCGGTCGCTAATTCGGTCGCTATAGCCACTTTTTCTTGTAGTGTTAGTTATGGATGAAGTAACTAAACAATTGCATGAGGATATCCCTTGGTGTATGCTTTTTGCAGATGATATTGTTTTAATTGATGAGAGTATTGATGCTCTAAATGCTAAGTTAGAGCGTTGGAGACTTGCCTTGGAGTCTAAAGGTTTTAAAATTAGTAGGAGTAAGTCAGAGTTTATGCACTGTAATTTTAGTAATGGGAGAGTGGTTCAGGAAGACATGGTTCTAATTGATGGACATAACATTCAGAAGAGTAGTAGCTTTCGATACTTAGGGTCTATCATACAAGAGAATGGGGAGATTTATGATGACGTTACACATAGGATTAAGGCAGGCTGGTTAAGATGGAGAAGTGCATCAGGTGTCCTTTGTGATCGTCGTATGCCTGTGAAACTCAAAGGGAGGTTTTATAGAACGGCTGTGAGACCTGCTTTGTTATATGGTACCGAGTGTTGGGCAGTACGAAAGGAACACATCCACAAAATGTGTGTAACAGAGATGAGGATGTTGAGATGGATGTGTGGGAAGACTAAGAAAGACAAGATTAGAAATGAGCGTATCCATAAGGACTTAGGGATAGCTCCAATTGATAGTAAAATGAGAGAAAATAGACTCAGGTGGTTTGGACATGTGTGTCGTCGCCCTAACTCAGCGCCGGTTAAAAGATGTGATCAAATCTTAGTGGATGCTAGTAAAAGAGCTCGGGGAAGGCCTAAAATGAGATGGTTCGATGTTATTAGGAAGGACATTAGTTTCTTAGGTTTAAATACGAATATTGCACTTGATAGAAATCTTTGGCGGAACAGGATTCATGTAGCCGACCCCAATTAATTGGGATAAGGCTCTGATGATGATGATGATGATGAGATAAGTCTTATGTAAATAAATAGAAGGGAAAAGAAAGAAGAATAAATTAATGTTATAATTTAAGGCCAATTAAATTAAGAATCAATAGATTTACTAGGAAACCCAACCTAATAGAATTCAAGCAAATGAATAAGTTACAAATAATAATAATAAACTAACAATTGATGGGGAAATATTACATAAAAAATAATTAAGTTTTAATTAAAATATGAATGTTTTTGATAATGTTCAAAGTTGGAAAGGAGATCTCATTAATAAGAGTAAAGTTAAAAGAGAACTAAATAATTAAGAAATTACCTTCTACTCTAATAATTGCACTCCTATGAAAACTTAATTTGACACTTAATTAATAACTCTTAATGCTGTTTGAAATACTATTATTTTAATGGTGCATTTATTCTCTTAAAAGATTCTAAAACTAATATACAAATAAAATGTAGAGTAGTATTTTAACATGAATTCTTGCATTTAATTAGTCAACCAATAATGTGTTTATCCATCATCTTATTAATTTCAAAACACATTTAATATTTGGAATCCCTTGAAAGTATTTATAGGATAATAACGAGAAAAACTCTTGAAATGAGAAGAAATATTGTAAGAATAGATTTCCTCACATTTAAATCTTGATAAGTTAATTAATCATTTAAAGATATATTGAATTATAGAATCTTTTAAATAAATCTTTTATATATATATATATATATATATATATATAAATTACAAGAGAGACTCATAAGATAGAAGTAGTAATTATCTCAACTGAATTCTAAATTAAGAGTGTTTTAGTAAAAGATTTAACTATTTATTGGTGACTTAAATTTAATAAAGCACTAAAGAATATTTAAGATCAAAATTAAACATAAAATTCATGTGATCATATTTAGGATAAGTCTCATAAAACAAAAGATGACGAGTTATCGTTTAATGTCACTACCAAAAAAAAGCGGGATTTCAGACGGATATTTCAGATGGATATTTTTCCGTCGTAAAATCCGTCTGTATTTGTGACGGATTAGTTTCCGTTACAAATTCCGTTGTTATTAACGACATACTATATTCTCTCTGAAGATCCGTCTATAATTATAGACGGAATATATTCCGTCTTTATATCCGTCGTGATTTGAGACGGATATTCAGACGGAAATAATCCGTCTGAAATCTGTTACAAATATTCTTTACCTCCATCGAAACTTTCCCCCCTTCCCCCACGACGGAGCTTTCCCCCCTTCTTCCCCCCTTCCCCCGCGATCTCCGTCTCACTCCCACTCTCCCTCTCACTCTCTTTCCACTATCTCCTTGCCAAGGAGAGACTGCCGGTGCCGTACTCGCCGTCGCGGCCAAAGCCGCCCTCGCCGTCGCGGCCAAAGCCGCCCTCGCCATCGTCGTCGAAGCCTTCCTCGTCGTCGTCGTCCCCGCAGAGCCCCCCTCACCGTTGCCGTTGAAGCCGTCCTCGTCGTTGCCATCGAAGCCGTCCTCGTTGTCGCCGCCAGTGTCGCGTTGTCGCCATCCTCCAAGCCATCCTCTCTGGTCTGGTAAGCCCCCTCCCTCACCCTCTCTCTGTAAAACTCTCCCTACCTGACGCGCCTCCACCATCGCCATTGTTGCATTTGTTGTTCCTTTTTTTTTAAAGCTTGGGGATCATCAGGGAGGGCGGGGGTTCTAGCCGATCCGGGAGGGGGAGGTTGGTCTGGCAGGGAGAGGGGTTCCAGCAGCGGTTTTCGGGAAGGAGGGTCAAGAGCGGAGGGGGCCGGGGGGTGCTCTGGCAGAGGGCGGTTCAGGCGCGCAGTGGGATCCGGCAGGGAGTCCAGGGTGGGGGCTGTGGGTTAGGAGGGTGGGGGGGTTCCGATGGGGGGTCTGGAGGAGGGTTTCGGTGGGTGAGGGGCTGCTCTGGGAGTGGGGATTTCAGGGAGGGGGTCTCCGGTGGGGGGTCCGGGGTGGGGGCTACTGGCTGGGAGGGTGCGAAGTTCCAGTGGGGGGGAGTCTAGGGGAGGAGGGTTCGATTGCGGTAGGTCCGAGGGGGGGCTGCTCTAGGAGTGGGGTGGTTCAGAGAGGGGGGATCCAACAGAGGGTCTGGGGTAGGGGCTCATCTCTGGGAGGGTGGGGGGTCCGGGGGAGGAGAGTTCAGGCGGATCTAGGGGGGCTACTCTGGGAGTGGGGGGTTAAGGGAGAGGTGCTACAAGGGGTCCGGGGTGGGGACTGCTGGTTGGGAGGGTGTGGGGCCGCGAGCTCACCCGAATATTGCTAGAGGGAGAAAGGGGGTAGGGAGGGGTTGGGATGACTTTTGGTCGAAGGGTGGGGGTGGGGGTGGGGGTGCAATATCACCGGAGCCACTCCGGCGTGTGGTGGGGGTCAGTGGGAAGAGACTGGGGAGGGGGGCTCCAATAAGATGGCATTGGCAGCCATCATGAGGGGGATCAATATGAATGCAGGGCTTAAGCAGAGCCCAAGTGGCAGCTGACAGCTTGCTATGTAAGAGAAGGTGAGTGGTTGACTCAATCTAAGCATTTGGACAGCATAAGTTTTTAGAACACAATGATATTCCACTCTGCTGGACTCTTCTATCAGTGGGTAAAATTCCATGGATGAGCTTCCATAGGAATAGAGAAACTTTGGGGGGAATGTAGGTAGACCAAATGAGAGAGTATGGAAAGGATTGATCAGTAACAGTTAAGTGCTTCCTCCATGAGCTGATAGTAAAATCTCTTGCTGCACCTCTGACCAGTCTTCTTAAGAAGGACAGTTATAGTTGGAGCCCATCTTCTCATCAAGCCTTCTTACAGCTTAAAGAGGCTATGTCAACTGCCCCAGTTCTTGACTTGCCTGATTTTTCAGAAACTTTTGTAGTCGAGTGTGATGCTAGTGGAACTGGCATGGGAGCAGTTCTCATGCAAAAAGGTCGTCCTGCCATTCTTGAGGCCATAGATGCTCCACTGAGGCTGAAAGTGATCCCATTTGAACCTTGTCTTATGATGATAAGAAGATATAGAGAAATGGAATGACCACACATCTTAAGTAGTACATATATACAAAGATGTGGATAAATGCAAAGAAATCAGAATTCTCTATAGCAATAGGTAAATACCCAAAAAATTCATTTTGTGATTTAAAACTTTGTGGATTTTTATTGCATGTAAATATATTTTTAAATCTGATTTTAATAGAAATTTGATGTTAATTTGACTAAAAAATGTAGATTGTTTAGCTTCGATGTTCTTCATTTGAAAAATTTTGTAATTTGGGTGTTATTTAATTTGATATGTCCATAATGATAATTGCGTTGTTATTTAATTTTATGTTATATAAATGCATGGGGTATTCCCTGTGAGCTGAGGTGCGTGGGTGCGACCTAACATTACACGCACCTCAGGAGAGCGCGTTAAAACCGTGTCAATGTGCCTTCCCGTTCAAGACTTTGGGTTTGATGTGTATGTTCTCATTTGTTTATGAGAATATATATATCTACCTCAAAGTCTTGAATTGTCCCGTTTGGACAGTCTGTGAATGTTTGATCGCACTTAGGCAGTCATTTACTATATGTGTTTGTATGGTTTGTTGAGAATTTCGGTTGTGTCTCCTCACTCTTCTCTGATATACCATTATTGATTTTGAGTGTTTTCTTAACCACTTACTTGTAAGTGTTTAAGAAAATTTCAAAATCAATAAATATATTTGGTATATCGGAGAAGTGTGGGGAGATGATGCCGAAATTTTTAGCAAATCGTGCAGCACATATAGTAAGTGATTGTGCGATCAAACCTTCATGGATGGGTTAAAAAGTGATAATCTAATCAATATTCCTCTTCCAACTGCAAATGGTCTATGATGAACGATGTGAGGAAAGGGTCGGGTGTAATATTATGAGTAATGATTTGAAAGTTAGGATGTGTATTGTCATTTATTGGGTGCAGGCAAAATGTCGACAGATCGTTCATGGATGTATCGTAGAATAGTTGACCGGGTGGTGTCAGATGACTTTAAGCTTGGGGTTGAGAGTTTCATTCAATTTGCATTGGGGAATCCAAATGCAGCAATAGATCGCGACGGTCACATTCGATGCCCTTGTTCAAGTTGTAGAAACTTGAGGTGGTGTTCAACATGGGATGTGCAACATCATTTGTACACGAAAGGGTTCGTGGATGGTTATACGAATTGGACGTGTCATGGTGAGCAATTCTTGAGGTATGAGCCCGACAATATTGCAGGCACAAGTGGGTACGTGGATATGGTTGTAGATGCTGCTGGTCCTAGTTTTAATATTCACGATGAAGCGCCGAATAAGACAGCCGGAAGATTTTATGAACTACTTAGGGATGCTGATGAGCCGCTGTGGGATGGTTGTGAAAATCACACTCGATTGTCTGCAGTGTCACAGTTGTTGAACTTGAAATCTGAATTTCACATCAGTGAGACTTGTTTTGACCGTCTCCTCCTCTTGATCAAGAGTATGTTGCCTCGAGACGAGAAGTTGCCAGAAACTTTTTACCGTGCAAAAAAGATGGTCAATGACTTAGGACTTGGATATGTGAAAATAGATGCATGTCCGAATCATTGTATGTTATATTACAAAGATGATGCAGATAAGATATCATGTTCCATTTGTGGCCATGACAGATTCAAACCTAAGGGGGGGGGTCAATTCAAAGGCAAAAGATGTACCTTACAAGGCGTTGCGATACTTCCCTCTTGTGCCTAGGCTGCAGCGACTGTATATGTCCTCAAAGACGGCTCGGCATATGACATGGCACACCGAAAGAGTACGTCGTGCCGATGATATAATCAGTCATCCTGCCGATGGTGAAGCTTGGACTCACTTTAGTCGTACTCATCTTGCCTTTTCAAGGGAGTCACGTAATGTTCGATTGGGTTTATGCACAGATGGCTTTAATCCATTCGGTGGTTCAGTGGCAGCTTATTCTTGTTGGCCAGTGTTCATGACACCGTACAACCTTCCGCCGCACATGTGCATGAAGCGAGAAAATCTATTTTTGTCCCTAGTAATTCCTGGTCCAAAAAGTCCCGGAAAAAATTTGGACATATATCTCAGGCCGTTGATTGATGAGCTCAAATTTGTATGGACTGATGGAGTTGTTACTTATGATGCATATAGGAAGAAAAATTTTATTATGAAGGCTGCACTGATGTGGACAATAAGTGACTTCCCTGCATATGGAATGCTATCTGGTTGGAGCACACATGGGAGGCTAGCATGTCCTTACTGTATGGAAGATACCAAATCATTTGTATTGAAACATGGGGGGAAAAGCTGCTGGTTTGATTGCCATCGGCGGTTGCTACCAAGTGACCATCCTTTTCGAAGGCAAAAAGACTCGTTTAAAAAAAATACTGTTGAAATGGATGAAGCTGACTTGCAACGGGTGTCGGGTCTACATATGGCGTCACGGGTGCACAATTTACCAGATGTAGTTCAATTGTCTGGTAGCACACGGCAACTCCCTAATTTTGGAAAGGATCACAACTGGGTCAAGAAAAGTATTTTTTGGGAATTACCTTATTGGTCAACTCTTCTTGTACGACACAATCTGGATGTCATGCATACCGAGAAGAATTTTTTTGATAATGTGTTCAATACGATCATGAATGTTAAAGGGAAAACAAAGGACAACGCCAAAGCACGTATGGATTTAAAGATGCTTTGTAGACGTCCAGAACTGGAACTACAAAGTGTCAATGGCAAAACTGTGCAGCCTAAAGCAACTTATGTGCTTCATGATACACAGATCAAGGAAGTATGCCAGTGGTTGAAACAACTGAGATTCCCAGATGGATATGCATCCAACATAGCCCGTTGTGTGAATGTTAATGAGGGGAAAATATATGGTATGAAAAGTCACGACTGTCATGTGTTCATGGAGAGGCTACTGCCCATTGCATTTCGTGATTTGTTGCCAAAGCAGATATGGGGAGCACTAGCTGAGATGAGTCAATTTTTCAAGATTTTATGTGCATCTGAACTCAGACTTCGGGATGTACAAACTATCGAACAAGAAGTTGTCACAACCATTTGCAAGCTAGAGAAGATATTTCCTCCGGCATTCTTTGATTCGATGGAGCACCTGGTCGTTCATTTGCCATATGAGGCTATCGTCGGAGGTCCAGTACAATTTCGATGGATGTATCCATTTGAGAGGTATGTGACAATTTTTGTTAACTTATAAGTCGTCCATAGCCGCTACATATTGTTGCCATCTGACTTGTTGTTGTAGGTGCATGCATGAATTAAAAATGAAAGTTCGCAACAAGGCACAGGTGGAGGGTTCGATTGCTGAGGCATACATTCTTGAAGAAATTTCGAACTTCTGTTCTATGTACTTTGAGCCAGAGATTCAAACTCGTCGTACTCGACCTCCACGTAATGATGATGGGGGAGTGGATGAATCGTCCGATCGGCTCTCCATATTTAAACATCCTGGACGTGCGTTCGGACGTTGCTTGACTCGCACGCTCGAAGATAGAGAGTTGCACGCCGCTGAGATATATATTCTTTTGAATTGCCTCGAGATTGAACCTTATGTTGAGTAAGATCTTAATTCACATTTCCAGCAACTCCATAAGTCTATACATCCTCAAAGTCTATACAACATTGACTTCACAAAGTCTATACATTGGCTTCCTCAAAGTCTATACATTGGCTTCCTCAAAGTCTATACATTGGCTTCCTCAAAGTCTATACATTCACTTCCTCAATGTCTATACATTGGCTTCCTCAAAGTCTATACATTCACTTCCTCAAAGTCTATACATTGGCTTCCTCAAAGTCTATACAACATTGACTTCACAAAGTCTATACATTGGCTTCCTCAAAGTCTATACATCCTCAAAGTCTATACATTGGCTTCCTCAAAGTCTATACATTGGCTTCCTCAAAGTCTATACATCCTCAAAGTCTATACATTCACTTCCTCAAAGTCTATACATTGGCTTCCTCAAAGTCTATACATTGGCTTCACAAAGTCTATACATTGGCTTCCTCAAAGTCTATACAACATTGACTTCACAAAGTCTATACATTGGCTTCCTCAAAGTCTATACATCCTCAAAGTCTATACATTGGCTTCCTCAATGTCTATACATTCACTTCCTCAAAGTCTATACATTGGCTTCCTCAAAGTCTATACAACATTGACTTCACAAAGTCTATACATTGGCTTCCTCAAAGTCTATACATCCTCAAAGTCTATACATTGGCTTCCTCAAAGTCTATACATTGGCTTCCTCAAAGTCTATACATCCTCAAAGTCTATACATTGGCTTCCTCAAAGTCTATACATTGACTTCCTCAAAGTCTATACATTGGCTTCCTCAAAGTCTATACAACATTGACTTCACAAAGTCTATACATTGGCTTTATCAAATTTTTTAATCATTTTTTTTACGGGGTGCTACATTTATATTGCAGACAATTTGATTCAGAATTAGCTGAAAAATGTCCAAATATCCAGGATGTGGAGATTGAAAAAGAACGCGAGAAGTTTTTTTCCAAATGGCTAAGAAACCGAGTTAGTGTGAACTCTGAATATATATGTTTGTATTTACGTATGTTGAGGTAATTGTTATTATTTTAACTACTCTAATTTGAATATAGGTTGAACAAGGTCTCATTACTGATCAAAGAGTACAACAGATAAGTTATGGCCCCTCGAACCAGACACGTGCCTATCCGGGATATATTGTGAATGGATACAAATTTCATACAAGGGATTATGGGCGAAATAAGTCTACGATGAACAGCGGCGTATGTGTGAAGGGAAGTTTATACAATGAAATGGAATTGGACTACTATGGTATTCTTGAAGAAGTCTTAGAACTTCAGTATTTGGGACAAGACAATCATGTATACATATTTAAGTGTCAATGGTTTGATCCTAATTCTGTTCTACATGACACAAATTATGGGATTGTCAATGTCAAGCATAGGTTTAAACTTAAGACCTATGAACCGTTCATTTTAGCCGCACAAGCCCAGCAAGTGTACTATTCAAGCTATCCATCATCCAAGAATAGAGATTGGTGGGCAGTTTGCAGGGTTAATTCAAAACTCTTTCCCACTTATGAGTTAACTATGAGTGGAGATGTCTCAGAGGTTGCTCGTGCTGAATATTATCAATCAGACGAAGTTGGCGTTGTCGGTTCCTCTAGGTTTAATATGGACGAATCTGATGAGCCACTGTCATTACGTACGCGAGATGGCGTGGAAGAAGTCGATCCGACGGAGCTAAATGTTGATGTTAGAGGGGAGGAAGAATCAGATGAAGACGAAGATTTTGAATCTCATGAGACTACTATGGATGACGAAGATGATGAAGTTGAGCTAGATATATCAACATGAGGGAGGCATGTTTTGATAATTTAGTAAGAAGATTCTTACTTTTAAGCATAATTTTAAATAACATTTGTCTAGCCTTATATAATTGTGGATTAATATGTATTAATTGTTTTGTTATTCATAAGGAAATGGTGCGAGGAGGTCGTACTAGGGGTGGGAGGAGATCTAGCAGTGAGAGGGGCACTACTACCTCCTCGCTACCATCTTCTTCAGACACAGGTATATTTGATCAATAAGTTAGCTATATAAATATTTTAATTATTTACAAACTTAAAAGAATTTATTTATAGGTGCAAGTGTCGGCTCACCACCACTTGTACATACGCCACCACCTCCCGCTACAGGTATGTATATTTTAATTTAAATTCTTGAACATTTGTTCTACTTATGAAAATAAGTTCTTGCAGGTCTCAGTGGCCTCCCACCTGTTGTGCATACGCCACTCCCACCACCTCCCGCTGCAGGTATGTATATTTTAATTATATGTTCGCAATATTTGTATCACTCCACATGACAATAAATTCTTGCAGGTCTCAGTGGCAAAAAGACTCGAGGATCATGTATGTATATTTTAATTTAAATTCTTCAATATTTGTTCTACTTATGACAATAAATTCTTGCAGGTCTCAGTGGCCTCCCACCTGTTGTGCATAGGCCACCCCCACCACCTCCCGCTGCAGGTATGTATATTTTAATTATATGTTCGCATTATATGTATCACTCCACATGACAATAAATTCTTGCAGGTCTCAGTGCCCTCCCACCTGTTGTGCATACGCCACCCCCACCACCTCCCGCTGCAGGTATGTATATTTTAATTATATGTTCGCAGTATATGTATCACTCCACATGACAATAAATTCTTGCAGGTCTCAGTGGCCTCCCACCTGTTGTGCATACGCCACCCCCACCACCTCCCGCTGCAGGTATGTATATTTTAATTATATGTTCGCAGTATATGTATCACTCCACATGACAATAAATTCTTGCAGGTCTCAGTGCCCTCCCACCTGTTGTGCATACGCCACCCCCACCACCTCCCGCTGCAGGTATGTATATTTTAATTATATGTTCGCAGTATATGTATCACTCCACATGACAATAAATTCTTGCAGGTCTCAGTGGCCTCCCACCTGTTGTGCATACGCCACCCCCACCACCTCCCGCTGCAGGTATGTATATTTTAATTATATGTTCGCAGTATATGTATCACTCCACATGACAATAAATTCTTGCAGGTCTCAGTGCCCTCCCACCTGTTGTGCATACGCCACCCCCACCACCTCCCGCTGCAGGTATGTATATTTTAATTATATGTTCGCAGTATATGTATCACTCCACATGACAATAAATTCTTGCAGGTCTCAGTGCCCTCCCACCTGTTGTGCATACGCCACCCCCACCACCTCCCGCTGCAGGTATGTATATTTTAATTATATGTTCACATTATATGTATCACTCCACATGACAATAAATTCTTGCAGGTCTCAGTGCCCTCCCACCACCTCCCACTTGTACAGGGCCCACCCCCACCAGTCAGCCCCTTGACGATGTCGGCAGTTGTCACGAGGGAGGCACGACCCATGATAGACGTCGCCCGTGTTGGGTATCCGGGTAAATCTATAAGGTTATATTACATTAATTAGCCCTCAACTGTCTAATATGAATATTTTGACATTTGCAATTGCAGTATGAAATTTGAACCCCATAGCGCTGTCCATCATTCCACCGAACTCATGTTGGCACATGTGCCCGGGGCAGCTTCCACTTTCAGAGATTTTCGATGTCCGTCCGCGATTCATTGTACAACATGTTCTTAGTAAGTAATTACGTCATTTAATTCAAGTATTTCCCAAAGTCAATTTACAACTTTATACTAAGTGTGAAAAGTAATTGATTTACAGCGGTCTTTTCAATTCACATGTGGACATG
The DNA here is from genome assembly GCA_022559845.1 of Amorphophallus konjac. NCBI lineage: Eukaryota > Viridiplantae > Streptophyta > Magnoliopsida > Alismatales > Araceae > Amorphophallus > Amorphophallus konjac. Next base: position 318,958,896 of record CM040122.1, on the reverse strand, counting down.
ACGCGGCGAGATGTCGTCGTGCCTGGGAGTCTACTATGCTCTCAAGTTACAAGAGGAGAATACATGAGGCCCGAGCACACGCTAAAAAATTGAGTGGGGGGAGTGAAGACCGACAATTGTGGAAGGCGCATCGCCCTCTATGGATGAGGCAGGAGGATTGGGAGATATCTTGTGACCATTTTGCCGACCCCAAGTGGATAGAAAAGTCCGAAAAAGCCAAAGCAAACAGGACGTCAAAACCAGGTTCAAATTTGCATACGAGTGGGTCCATCTCTTATGCGGCTCATAAACAAAAATTGGTAAGTAATATACCAATTTATCTTCTTACAATTTATCCCAATATTTGACTTTTTTTTACTATGAATTGTATAACAGGCTGTGGAGCTTAATCGACCTCCGTCGTTCCTCGAGGTGTTCGACAGAACACACAAAAAGAAGGGGACTAATGATTTTGTGAGTGACACAGCTAAGTCAGCAGCGGTAAGTTTATCTACATATGTAACTTGTACCGTTCATTTAAATTGGCATGTAATTCATATGAAATTGACTAGTTATTTTATTCAATTTGTAGGAAACATATAGCAAAGCAGTGACAGAGAAGTACGGGGAGGGAGACACGCAGCAGCCGGAGTTCGATCCGGTGGAGTGGGTGGCAGCAGCTGGCGTACCGAAGAAAGGCCGACTATATGGTTTTGGGGAGAGCCTAGACGCAAGCGCGGTGACATCAGCGTGTGCGAGTTCTAGCTATACTTCTTCCAGTGGCAGTGCCTTCACTATACCTTCCGTTGCCCCCAGCGCTTCTGCCAGCGACATGATGGACATGGTCCGATCGCAGATTTCTGATATGCAGCGGCAGCAGCAGCATTTCCAGCAAGAGATCTCTAGCCAAGTGTCAGTATTCTTGCAGGCAATTAGTGGCCTCCTCTCCCAGAGCGGAATGGTCCCTCAGAAATCAACCACCACCACACCACAGCCCGCACAGGTGAGTGTTTACTATGTTTTTATTTTGATGGAATTACTCAATTATGTTCATTATTAATTTTAAAACTCATTTACTTCAGAAGAATTGAGAAAATCCGGGGGCCGGGGGTCTAAAACTTGAAATACCGGCCGGATGGCCGTGCCGATCATTCCAACACTACCGGGGAGATGAAAGTGACTTGTCAGAACTGACGGAATCCAAATCGGATGTCCGGTTTGAGCTCGGCGCTCAAAGTTCAGTTTTAAAATACACTTAGTTTAAATGAACTACCAGGTCGGGTCCGGGGGTCTAAAATTGGAAATACCGGTCGGACGGCCGTGCCGATCATTCCAACACGACCGGGGAGATGAAAGTGACTTGTCAGAACTGACGGAATCCAAATCGGATGTCCGGTTTGAGCTCGGCGCTCAAAGTTCAGTTTTAAAATACACTTAGCTTAAATGAACTATCAGGTCGGGTCCGGGGGTCTAAAATTGAAATACAGTCGGACGGCCGTGCCGATCATTCCAACACGACCGGGGAGATGAAAGTGACTTGTCAGAACTGACGGAATCCAAATCGGATGTCCGGTTTGAGCTCGGCGCTCAAAGTTCAGTTTTAAAATACACTTAGTTTAAATGAACTACCAGGTCGGGTCCGGGGGTCTAAAATTGGAAATACCGGTCGGACGGCCGTGCCGATCATTCCAACACGACCGGGGAGATGAAAGTGACTTGTCAGAACTGACGGAATCCAAATCGGATGTCCGGTTTGAGCTCGGCGCTCAAAGTTCAGTTTTAAAATACACTTAGTTTAAATGAACTACCAGGTCGGGTCCGGGGGTCTAAAATTGGAAATACCGGTCGGACGGCCGTGCCGATCATTCCAACGCGACCGGGGAGATGAAAGTGACTTGTCAGAACTGACGGAATCCAAATCGGATGCCCGGTTTGAGCTCGGCGCTCAAAGTTCAGTTTTAAAATACACTTAGTTTAAATGAACTACCAGGTCGGGTCCGGGGGTCTAAAATTGGAAATACCGGTCGGACGGCCGTGCCGATCATTCCAACACGACCGGGGAGATGAAAGTGACTTGTCAGAACTGACGGAATCCAAATCGGATGTCCGGTTTGAGCTCGGCGCTCAAAGTTCAGTTTTAAAATACACTTAGTTTAAATGAACTACCAGGTCGGGTCCGGGGGTCTAAAATTGGAAATACCGGTCGGACGGCCGTGCCGATCATTCCAACGCGACCGGGGAGATGAAAGTGACTTGTCAGAACTGACGGAATCCAAATCGGATGCCCGGTTTGAGCTCGGCGCTCAAAGTTCAGTTTTAAAATACACTTAGTTTAAATGAACTACCAGGTCGGGTCCGGGGGTCTAAAATTGGAAATACCGGTCGGACGGCCGTGCCGATCATTCCAACGCGACCGGGGAGATGAAAGTGACTTGTCAGAACTGACGGAATCCAAATCGGATGTCCGGTTTGAGCTCGGCGCTCAAAGTTCAGTTTTAAAATACACTTAGTTTAAATGAACTACCAGGTCGGGTCCGGGGGTCTAAAATTGGAAATACCGGTCGGACGGCCGTGCCGATCATTCCAACGCGACCGGGGAGATGAAAGTGACTTGTCAGAACTGACGGAATCCAAATCGGATGTCCGGTTTGAGCTCGGCGCTCAAAGTTCAGTTTTAAAATACACTTAGTTTAAATGAACTACCAGGTCGGGTCCGGGGGTCTAAAATTGGAAATACCGGTCGGACGGCCGTGCCGATCATTCCAACACGACCGGGGAGATGAAAGTGACTTGTCAGAACTGACGGAATCCAAATCGGATGTCCGGTTTGAGCTCGGCGCTCAAAGTTCAGTTTTAAAATACACTTAGTTTAAATGAACTACCAGGTCGGGTCCGGGGGTCTAAAATTGGAAATACCGGTCGGACGGCCGTGCCGATCATTCCAACACGACCGGGGAGATGAAAGTGACTTGTCAGAACTGACGGAATCCAAATCGGATGTCCGGTTTGAGCTCGGCGCTCAAAGTTCAGTTTTAAAATACACTTAGTTTAAATGAACTACCAGGTCGGGTCCGGGGGTCTAAAATTGAAATACAGTCGGACGGCCGTGCCGATCATTCCAACGCGACCGGGGAGATGAAAGTGACTTGTCAGAACTGACGGAATCCAAATCGGATGCCCGGTTTGAGCTCGGCGCTCAAAGTTCAGTTTTAAAATACACTTAGTTTAAATGAACTACCAGGTCGGGTCCGGGGGTCTAAAATTGGAAATACCGGTCGGACGGCCGTGCCGATCATTCCAACACGACCGGGGAGATGAAAGTGACTTGTCAGAACTGACGGAATCCAAATCGGATGTCCGGTTTGAGCTCGGCGCTCAAAGTTCAGTTTTAAAATACACTTAGTTTAAATGAACTATCAGGTCGGGTCCGGGGGTCTAAAATTGGAAATACCGGTCGGACGGCCGTGCCGATCATTCCAACGCGACCGGGGAGATGAAAGTGACTTGTCAGAACTGACGGAATCCAAATCGGATGCCCGGTTTGAGCTCGGCGCTCAAAGTTCAGTTTTAAAATACACTTAGTTTAAATGAACTACCAGGTCGGGTCCGGGGGTCTAAAATTGGAAATACCGGTCGGACGGCCGTGCCGATCATTCCAACACTACCGGGGAGATGAAAGTGACTTGTCAGAACTGACGGAATCCAAATCGGATGTCCGGTTTGAGCTCGGCGCTCAAAGTTCAGTTTTAAAATACACTTAGTTTAAATGAACTATCAGGTCGGGTCCGGGGGTCTAAAATTGGAAATACCGGTCGGACGGCCGTGCCGATCATTCCAACGCGACCGGGGAGATGAAAGTGACTTGTCAGAACTGACGGAATCCAAATCGGATGCCCGGTTTGAGCTCGGCGCTCAAAGTTCAGTTTTAAAATACACTTAGTTTAAATGAACTACCAGGTCGGGTCCGGGGGTCTAAAATTGGAAATACCGGTCGGACGGCCGTGCCGATCATTCCAACACGACCGGGGAGATGAAAGTGACTTGTCAGAACTGACGGAATCCAAATCGGATGTCCGGTTTGAGCTCGGCGCTCAAAGTTCAGTTTTAAAATACACTTAGTTTAAATGAACTATCAGGTCGGGTCCGGGGGTCTAAAATTGGAAATACTGGTCGGACGGCCGTGCCGATCATTCCAACGCGACCGGGGAGATGAAAGTGACTTGTCAGAACTGGCGGAATCCAAATCGGATGTCCGGTTTGAGCTCGGCGCTCAAAGTTCAGTTTTAAAATACACTTAGTTTAAATGAACTGCCAGGTCGGGTCCGGGGGTCTAAAATTGGAAATACCGGTCGGACGGCCGTGCCGATCATTCCAACACGACCGGGGAGATGAAAGTGACTTGTCAGAACTGACGGAATCCAAATCGGATGTCCGGTTTGAGCTCGGCGCTCAAAGTTCAGTTTTAAAATACACTTAGTTTAAATGAACTATCAGGTCAGGTCCGGGGGTCAAAAACTTGAAATACAAGTCGGACGGCCGTGCCGATCATTCCAACGCGACCGGGGAGATGAAAGTGACTTGTCAGAACTGACGGAATCCAAATCGGATGCCCGGTTTGAGCTCGGCGCTCAAAGTTCAGTTTTAAAATACACTTAGTTTAAATGAACTACCAGGTCGGGTCCGGGGGTCTAAATATTGTTTCAAGCTAGTAGTTGATCTATAAAATCTGCAGTTATCAATTTGATATGTTTGATTTATATTTATGCTCATTTCTTCGCACTAATTTTTTTATCTATAAATGAATGTTATTATTTTTTTAATGTAGGGGGATCCTTCTGCGGGCAGCGACAGAGGAGATGAGCAGGGCAGTGACGATATGGATGATGAGGATATTGACGATGTACCAGATATTTCTTGATGTTTAATGATATTTGTTTTATGTTATTCAGACGGATCAGCAGGGTTAATGTGTTTTTTTTTGTATTTATTTGATCAGCATGGTGTGAATTTTTTTATTGGTGGTGTTTATTTATTTGAACATCTATGTTGATGTTGAGTTTTTTTCGGTGGTGTTTATTTATTTGGGTACGTTGATGTTGAGTTTTTTTTGTGGTTATCAGTAGGTTCCCAATAATTTTTTTTAACAGGTTTATTAGATAAATAAACGCAATATTTTAAAAAATATATTTTTGATTTCAGACGGATTTTCACTCCGTCGCTATTTCCGTTTGGAATAGCGACGGTAATTTCAGACGGAAATTAATATCCGTCGTGATTTCCGTTTCAAACACCGACGGATTTAGGACGAATTTGCATATGGAACCGTCGTCGGTAGTTACGACGAAAAAGTAATCCGTCGTAATATCCGGCAGATATAGCGACGGATTTCAGACAAGCTTTCAGACGGATTACTGAAGGTATTTACAACGGATTATAAATCCGTCTTAAAAACCGTATGAAATACAGACGGATAATTTCAGACGGACAGTTACATACGGAAATTTTATCGTATGAGATTTAGACGGAATTTGTGACCGAAATTTATTCTGTCTTAATTTCAGACGGAATTTCAGACAGACAAATTAACTGTCACAAATTTGTGACTAAGAATTTCAGACAGTCGATTCCCGTCTTAAATCCGTCGAAATTCCGTTACAAATATGGTTTGCGACGGATTTTCAGACGGATTTGAGACGGATAATGTCCGTCTGAAATCCCGCTTTTTCTGGTAGTGAAATTCGACCACCGCGAGGGAATGCCAACTGCTTCGAAGCTCTTCCAACAAAGCCCGCTTCACCACATAGCCGACGTGTTAGGCTTCGGTGGTACTGTAGTGAACCGCGTTCCGTGGCTGAAGAAACGTGAAGACTGGTGGTCTCACTTCCGCACCGTGACACAATGCTTCTTTACTTGCGCACCGGCATGTTTGCTTTCGCTAGATCTCCTCATGAGGCCTTCTCCCGAAGTTGATCTTCAACTGATCGGCGCGACCGAGTTCGTCCTTTATAATGCGCATCGGTGCTGCCTCCAGATTGGCATCCCACGCCATTCGTTCCCGCCACCGACTGGCATCGTTCCTTTGAAGAAAAGGGAGTTGGGCACTGAAGCGGACGCGAAGGAAGCGAAGGCCATTAAAGCTCCCTGGAAGACAAGTGTTGCGGGAAAGGCCTTAGCGCACGTGGTGGAAGAATGCGAGCCGTGGAGGGCTTATGTAACCGAACTGGGGAAGTTAAGGCCTAAGGCGCCTAAGCCCCTGATGTAGTTCACTCTGCTTTCTGATGGAATAAAATCTGGCATTTGGCAGTTTTGGACTAGGTCCGTTAATTATTATTATCTTTTTTGTGGTTTTTCTTTTTCTTTGTGTTTTTATTTTTTTTGTTTGGATTATATACATACTCTTATCCTTTTTTACTTTTATTATATATACATACTTTTTTTGAAAATTTTTATTATAGGGGCGTCCAGGGTCCTGGACGCCCCAACTTTTATTTATTATTATTTTTGTTTTTTTTTGTTTTGGGGGCGTCCAGGCGCCTGGACGCCCCAATGAAGGTAGCTTCTATATATAAGGGCTGGCCCACCCCTTTTGCTCATTTACTGTTCATTCTGACGACCTAGTCACCCTAGACGACCCATTCTTAGTCCCAATGGAGTGAGGAGGATCGAGCCAGGGTCCAGAGAAGCGGAAACGACTGGCTCGTCGTGCGAGGAGGTTGAGGGATGATGCTGAGGAGGCTGGTGCGGCGGAGGAGATTGCCGTGGGTGAGGAGGCTCTTCCTTTGGCCTTGGAGGCTGCAGTGGACGCTGGCGACGCGGGAGAGGACGAGCACGATCCGGTAAGCCCCTCGGAACTCTCACTCAGTGGTTCAATAGGCTAAACGGACGGGTGAGAGGCTGTGAGAGAAGGCCGGGGAGTGAGGGAAAGGAGGCGTCCAGGGCCCTGGACGCCTCCACATTTTCTTTTTTTTATTTTTTATTTATTTATGAACATAATAGAAATATAATTAAAAATAAGGAGGCGTCCAGGGCCTGGGACGCCTCCATGATAATACATATATTATTAATATATTTTTTGTTTTGGTTTTGGGGTTTTTCGAAAAATAAAGGAAATGGAAAGGAGGCGTCCAGGGGCCTGGACGCCTCCACAAAAAACAAATATTTTAAAAAGAAAAATAAAATAAAATGAATAAGTAGTATATACAGTGTTATTGTTTATTATTATTCATGATGCTGATGTGTTCTCTGTTGGTTTTGTGGTGTGCAGGGCGTGATGAAGGGCCGGATCAGCTGGTCCCTAGTGGTGGCAGCATACCGCGGGCTGCCGGACTTCGAGAGGGCGCGTGTGGACGCCATGGACTTTGGAGCTTTCCTTAGGATCGAGCCCTTTCGGCTCGACCTTCCTCTTATCCAGGCATTGAGGGAGCGGTGGCACGTGTCGAGCCGGGCGTTTCTGATGCCCTGGGGGCACATGGTGCCGACACTTGAGGACGTGGCTCGGATCACCGGGCTACGAGTTGACGGAGAGGCAGTCAGCGGGGTCACCTACCCCGACTACCGAGAGAGTGCCCTGGACCTGCTGTGGTTAGAAACGAGCGTGACTGATAGAGACAGCAGGGTAGTTGGCCGAGTGGAGATCATGGAGGCGCTCGGATTCGTCGACCCGCGCCAGCGGGTTAGCGAGACTGGAGCGGAGTTCTTGGCTCGACTGGAGGGGGATGCTCGTGCAGCTTTCACCCAGGATCCGAGCGAGAGGGAGCTGGTGGATCTAGACCTTCGAAGGTTTCTTTTCTTCTTCCTGGGCCGCCTTCTGCTGGGGACGAAGGGGGATGGCATCCACTGCCGTTTCCTCGGGATCTTGGCGGATCTGGACAGAGTGGGACACTACGCGTGGGGAGCGGCTCTGCTTTCCCATTTGATTGATGATCTCTCCCAGACTTCGGAGAAGGAGACGACAGTCAGCGGCTTCGCACCTTTCCTCCAGGTACACAATTTATTTATGCATTTTCACAGTTAAATATGCAATTATTGTACTAATGATGTATGATGGATGCAGGTGTGGAGCTATTACTATTTCCCGATGGGGAGGGCTAGGCATGGGAACAGGAGGGCCGTGCCTCTGGCGCGGCGGTGGAGGCCGGTCGTGGTTGCAGCACCGCAGGGCTACCAGCTGGCGTCGCTTCGTCGGGAGCTGAGCGAGTATCCCGAGGCCATGGTATGATGCGTATGATTTTTTGTGTTTATGCATGTGACTGAATAGTAACTAACATGATGTATGTATGGTGATGCAGGTGGTGTGGAGACCCTACCTGGGCATGGGCGACGCTGGCCAGCCTTGGGTTGTAGCGGGTCTTCCTCGTTTCAGGCGGGACGTGTGGGTCCATTGCCTGAACGAGATCGAGCCGCTTCGGCTGAGGCTGGTTATGAGGACGTTGGGGTTGGCCCAGGAGTGGGTTGATGTAGAAGAGCCGGCCCGCATTGGGCGGAAGACCAAGGGGAAGGCGAAGGTTGTGGACTGGCATACGCGCTTCCCAGCACAGTACCAGGACTGGCAACAGGGCGGGGTCCCAGTGGTGTCCCATGTACAGGACAATACTGATTACCTGAGACGGTACCGGGCTACGTATGGGGACCGCCTCTTCCTTGGTGGTATGGCAGGGGTAAGTGAAATGAGAATGTCTCACTCTTTTATATGTATATGCATGTGGTACTAACTTACGTGCAATGCAGGATGCTCGTGATACCATGATCGCCGACCTGCGGGCCCAGTTAGCGGACGCCAGGCGACAGTTGGTGGCCATCCGACAGGAGTTGGAGATCCTGGTGAGTTTATGCGATGCATTTTTTGTGACCTGGATTTTTGATACTTGGCCTCTAACTGTCGTTCGCTCTGTGTTTCAGCGGGCCCACCAGACAGCGGCAGACGGGACGGCTGGTGGAGTGGGTTCCAGTTCGCGGGGCCCTCCTCCGGAGGTTTCTGCCCTCCAGGAGCAGCTGGCGTATGCGGTGGCTTGGGCAGAGGAGGCCGAGCGTGACCGCGAGGCTCGAGTGAGCGTTTGCCTGACCTCGACTCGCCTTCTGGCTGCCCTCCTTCTATCACTGTTCTCTTACGGTGCATGCGTGCTTTGACAGGTGGCCGAGATCCGAGAGGCCCTGGCGCGTGCTGTTCGTGCCGAGCAGGAGCGCGACGCTCGGGTGGCGGAGCGTGACGCCCGGATTGCGGAGCATGACGCCCGGATTGTGGAGCTGGAGGAGGAGCGTCGACGGGAGGCTGAGGAGCTCCCTCGTGACGTGCTGGATCTGCGGATCGCCCTCGAGCTGTCGAGGAGGGAGGCGATGAGAGAGAGAGAGGAGAGGGAGAGAGAGAGGGAGGAGCGACAGCGGGATCAGACCGAGAGGAGGGCTCTGGAGGCCCAGCTGCTGGAGCTCCGACTGAGTCTCGGCGCGGCGGAGGGGAGGCTTCGGTAGAGCGAGGAGCGGTACCAGAGGGCGAAGGAACGCGGGGCGTGACTTCGTCAGTCTGGTTCTTTTTCCATGGGCAGCTATCTGGTCTCTTCGACCGAGGAGCGTCGTCGCGCCTTCGAGGCTGGAGTGCCACCGCAGGGCGAGGCGAGCACGGCTTCTCAGGGTTCGCAGAGGCCCCCTAGGGATCCCCGGCAGAGGAGGGAGGAGAGAGATGACCAGGAGGGTGATGGTGAGAGTTAGAGAGTTACTTGTACACGTCACCCTTCTCACTGTATGATGTACTTTCGGCTATTATATGAAATGGCTTTCTTGTGTTGTGTGTACTTTTCTCTCTCCCACACTTTCTTCTTTGCACTGAGTTGTCCTTCGAGGCACGCTCCACGAGACCTTGCCCTGAACAGCGGGGAACAACGCTTTGCACGGGGGGATTCTGTTTCCTTTCTCCTCCTTTTGGGCGCGTCCAGGCGCGAGGACGCGTCTTAGTCCTTGAATTCAAATTTAAAGCGTCGGGTGGCCTTTCTTCTCCCGTGCCTTACCCGCAAACGAGCCCGCCTTCCGCCGAAACTCGCTTGCCCCTTTTTCATATTCCTCCTCTTTTGATTGATGGAGTTTGGTGGGCCCGATCATGGTGAAGGTGGAGAGGGGCGAGGAACTCCTCGCCCAAGGAGGGACGCGCCAGAGCACGGAACGGCGTCCATGGAGGAGGAAGGGCCGCTTCGGGCCCCCGAGGGACGCGAGGGGCCCGATGGCGCGGGAGGAGGTGAACACGGCTCGGTGAGTGCTTGGTTTTCCCCCTCTTTGATCCATTTTGAGTTTTGAAGCAAGCCGTGCGAAGGGGGAAAGGGTTCGGCTAGTGTCGCACTTAAATGATGGACGCGTCCTAGATAGGGGACGCGTTATTTTTGACTGATGTGGGACCCCTTTCTTGGTGCAGGACATGGCAAGGACCCTGGGCCTGGCCGATGAGTGGGAGAGTGCGGACGAGCCGAGCCGCGTCAGGAGGGAGAGTCGCGGCAAGGCGAGGCTCGAGGATTGGCCCGTACGTTTCCCTGGACAGCAAGGGGGTGTACTGGTGCAGGACAGTGCCGACTTCCTGCGGCGGCAGAGAGAGAGTTACGCGGGGCTTCCCCAAGCTGGGGACACGCGTGGCATCGGCGGCTCGCGTGCCCAACTGTCAGAGACTAGGCGGTAGCTGGCCGTCGCTCAACATGAGCTGTCGCTCCTGGTAAGTTACGTGCCGCACTTTTAACTTCAGATTTTGGAGTTTCACTGACGGCCGTTGTTTATTTTGTTCCAGCGTGCCCAGCAGACAGCGACGGTGGGAGTGGCTGGCGGATCTTCCAGCTCCTCGGCCCCTTTTCTCGAGATTGCCTCCCTCCGGGAGTAACTTGCCGGTGCGGTGGCCCGCGCGACCCGGGCGGAAGAGGAGCGTGATGCCTGGGTGGCGACTGTAGCGGAGCTGCGGCATCGTGGTGAGGAGAGACCTTCTCCAGACATCCTGGAGTTAAGGGTTCTTCTGCAGATGATGAGGAGAGAGGTAGAGAGAGAGAAGGCCGAGAGAAGGTCCGAGCAACAGCGGGATCTGACCGAGAGGAGGGCCTTGGAGGTCCAAGTGAGGGAGCTCCAGCTGGGCCTTCAGGCCGTCGTGCAGAGGCTAGGAGGGATGGAGACGCGCTACGAGAGAGCGCGAGAGTTCGGGGAGCGACTCCGCCAGTCCGGTCGCTTTGCCGCCAGTGGCTTCTTCGCCACGCCAGGGGAGGAGCAGCGAGTCACTGCTGCGGAGCAGGCGCCCAGAGGCGAGGCAGGTGCTACTGCACGGGGATCCCGGATGCTTCTGAGGGACCCTCACCTCGGGGGAGAGGAGGAGAGTGCCCAGAGAGATGAGTGATGGTGAGGATTGGCGAGCTAGTGGACCCGCCACCTCTCTATGATTGTAGTGTTTGTGACAGCTTATGTAGAATTATGAATGGAGTGATTTGATTTTCTGCTGTTTATTTGTTCTTTTGTGCGTTCCTTCTTCCCTACACTTCTTCTCCTTTGCACTGTTCCCATGTGATGGGTCTGCCGAGACTCCGCCTCAAGCGGAGAATCGCGTCTTGTGACCATTTTCCACGGGAATCTGCCGTCGAAGTCAATAATGACGGCCCTAGCCCCTTTCCCGAACGTTGTGTCAAATTTTGCGGACGTCCTCCAAATCATGATAGGGTATCCCTAGACAACATAGGGGCTATTCGTCCTATTCTTCGTCCAGTCAATCACCCTGTGCGAGCGGTGAAGCGACACACGGGACCGCATGGCAGGTGCCTCATTGCAAGGGCTATCATTAACAGGTGATGGAGGCAATCTTGGCCCGCACTCCTTCCATTTCTATAAATTCTTGTCCCTTTTATCTTCCCAGGTATATCGAGGGCTAACTCGAGGAGCACAAGTTCTCACGGGAGAGGAGGAGTTCAAAATTCTGAGAGTTGGATGGAGGGCGAATCTTTCCCTTCCTCGAAGAGAAGCAGGTCCAGTGGTAGTAGTTCCAGGAGGCTTTCGGACCTCGAAGGGCACTTCAGTGAAAGGGCTCAATCACAACTCGTAAGCCAAGTTTTCCTGCCCTTTTTTTCATTCTTTCTTCCTTTCTTCTGACCAAACCTCACCCCCATTCCTTGTATGTGTAGGTTGTGATGAAATCACAAATCTTATAGGAGTTGGTAGTAGCAGCGTACAAGGGCCTCCCATATTTTTAGAAGGCGAGGCTAGACGTGATGGGATTTGGTACCTTCCTTCGGATCGAGCCGATCCAGCTCGACCTGGTCCTGGTCCAAGCCTTGTGTGAGAGATGGGACCCAGTGAGTCGGGCATTCCTGATGCCGTGGGGGCACATGGTGCCCAGCTTGGAGGATGTGGTCCGGATCACAAGCCTGAAGGTAGAGGGCGAGGCAGTGACCGGAGTCACTTACGCGGACTACAGAGAAGGTGCCCAGAAGTTACTGGGTTTGGACCTAGATGGTCGGAAAAATAGGTCGGTAGCTAGGGCGTCCCTCATGGATGCATTAGGGCTCACCGACACTCGTCGGCGGGACGATGAATCCTCAGAAGAGTTCATGGAAAGGATGGAAATAGGATGCCGTGCCGTGTACTGCACAGATTTCGGCGACTGGGAAAGATGCAACATAGATTTGAGGAGATTTCTCATCTTCGTTTTGGGGAGATTGGTACTGAGCTCGAAAGGGGACGGTATCCAATGTTGCTTCCTGGAGCTGCTGTCAGACCTTGAAAGAGTAGGGTATTATGCCTGGGGAGCCGCCATGCTGGCACACTTGTTTGCAGGCCTATTCCAAGAAACGGATCGTGAGATGACTGTGAGTGGTTTCACACCATTCATCCAGGTATTTTTTTGGTTTTGCTTGTTTTGTATTTTTTTGTATTTTTGCAAAGTATTGATGACATGTACCGAGCAGCTATGGAGCTATTATTACCTCCCTATGGGGAGAGCTCGGCATTGGCGACCCGTGGTGGTGCCGTTAGCCAGGCGGTGGGAACCCATCATGAGTGCGGCACCCCTAACCTACCAACTGATGGTGCTAAGGCGGGAGTTACAGGAGTTCCCTGCAGCGATGGTAAACTAGAGGCCCTACTCGAACATGGTCGATGCCCACCAGCCGTGGGTTCTAGCAAGTCGTGCCCGGTTCGGACGGGAACTGTGGATGCACTGCCTGAATGAAATCGAGCCGCTTCGGCTACGATTAGTTATGAGGACTTTAGGACTGGCTCAAGAATGGGTGGATTCAGTTGCGCCACCTCATGTCGGGAGAAAGACGCGGGGACCGGCGACCTGCATTGATTGGCGCGTGCGATTCCCCGAACAGTATGAGGACTGGCAACGGGGTGGCACGATTGTAGAATCACAGGCGCGGGATAGCGAGGACTACTTGCGTCTATATAGGACAAAGTATGCAGAACGGTTCCAACCTCGGGGACTTGTGGAGGTAGGTTTCCCCTTTTCTCTTCTCTTCTTTCTCCTTTTCTTGGTTTTCTGGTGAAAATGTTGACTTGTAAGGCTGCAGGATGTCCGGGATGCCATGATAGCGAATTTACGAACTCGCTTGGCAGAGATGGAACAACAGTTGGGCGATGCCCGCGGAGCTACGAGCGCCTTGGTAGGTGTACAGTACGTTCCTAATTAAAACCCCAGATTCCAGATGTTGGCTGCTAATTCACGCGGTCGTAGCATGCCCAGATTGGCGCGGCTTCCCCAGCGATGGGAGTAGGTGGTGCCTCTTCCAGCTTGTGGATTCCCACCTCAGAACTTGACTCGCTTCATGAGCAACTTGCTCACGCTGCGCAGCGTGCTACGGAGGCAGAAGGGATGCTCTCTATACAGGTAAGAGTCTCAGTGTTGAGTTCTCCTTGTTTATGTCTTATCGTGTATCTGAGATGGTACACTTGGCAGGAAAAGGAGACGGAAGAAGCGCTTGGCCAAGCTGCGCAAAAGGAGGCTAGGATAGCAGAACTGGAGAGGGAACTGCGGCGTCATCCTGATGACGACTCCTCTAGGGATGCTGTGGAACTGAGGATCACTCTCCAGTTGGAGAGGGAAGACCGCGAGAGGGAACGTGCAGAGAAAGAAAGAGACGCAGAGAGAGAAAGAGCCAACAGATTGACTGAAAGGGAGGAACGAAGGGCCATGGAGGCCCAACTATTCGAACTCCGAATCAGCCTTGGTCTTGCTGAACAGTGGCTGAGAGATGGTGAGGAGCGCTACCGAAGAGCACGAGAGCGTGGCTTTCATGTTGGTAGCTTCTCTGCTGCTTCCGTAGATCAACGCCGGGATGTGAGAATAGGAAGAGGAGTACAGAGCGGTAGGAGTACCGCTTTTCATAGTTGGGTAGCACCTTTGAGAGTGTTTTACCCGGAGAGTAGTGGGACGAGTAATGCAGAGAGAGAGGGCGGAACTTGATGTAATTTTTTTTGGTTTTTGGAATAAAATACAAGGTTCGGTTTGTTTGTTTTTCACATTTACTTCTGTTGGCTGAATCCCTGCACATATTACTGAAACAAACAAATCAGAATTTCTGTTCTGACTTGGCCCCTTGCTCAATAAGCAAATGGTCACTGTGACTGTTCTTGATGACTGGTTAAGGGGCCAAGCCTTTATTTTAACGAAGGCAAGGGAAAAATGTGGTGACGATAAATGCGACAGGCAAGCACACGGATGCAAGCGGTATTAAAGTGAGATGCTGCACGCAAATATAATCATGCAAAATTGATTTGTTTTCTTTTTTTTATATTTGGCATTTTTTTTATTTTATAAAAAAGATTTTTTTACTTGCAAATATGTACATTTTCTCTTTTCCATTTTTTTGTTGTTTTTATCATTTCGATTTTTTTATTGCTAACGCCCGGCAAGCACCCAAATGGCACCTAACCTTCGTGAGAACAGGGGTTTCTTACTAACCTCCCAGGTATCCTAAGTGCACATCTAGGTTGATTTGGGCCTCTAGACCCCTCGAATGATGATCCCGCCGGCTAAGACTTACCCTGATGACAATACCGTCATACCATGCTTAGGCTCCCAGTCGCTTCCGACCACAGGGATTCACCCAAAAGGTGTTCGAGGTAAATGATTTGCCCGACCCGGGTCTGTTTCCTCACAACTCTAGATGGTATATGATGGAACACCCTGGAACCTTAACGACCAACCGCGCGACGCTGACCCGGAATCAGACACATTCGCACCCATAGGTGACGCGCTTGCATTGGCCTAAGCCCGAGGTTAAACAAGAAGACATCAAGGTGGTAAACAGGGGTCTTGACCAGCCAGAAACACGGAGACTCCTTCGCAACGATAGCTTTTGCTTTTCAAAGTAGGCAACCATATGTGTATATTAAAATAAGGTCGCAGACCCTGGGCACTTTTCACCTTTCAGAAACTCCATCGAACCTTCATCTTTAGAGGAAGAAGGAAGAGCGTGGGGGATAAACCTCTTGAGAGGATCAGCAAAACCGTTAACCTGGCGAGCGAATAAGGGCCCATTAACTCTTTCCTTTCGGACAACTTCGGACCAAATCTCGAGCATTTACATTCCACGGCCCCTTTTGTGGATTCAGACTTTTGCTTTGAGGGGTTCCGTTTATCGCAACAGGCACGGTCACGACCAGGCTTTTCTCTTGATTTTGATTTTGTATTTCTTTTTGTGAGGGAGATATAGTCGTTTGACGTTTGTGGGCTCCCTTTTCGTATGCCTGCGGGGACACTGCCCTCTTCTCGTGCTCTGATCGATGCTCGAGGAAATGGATCCTACTCTTGCCCTTGGGGTTTGAGTTTCGATTTCTCATGCTCAGCGTTTTAAGGGCGCCGACTGTCTCATTTGGTCGAAGAGAAAAGAATAAAGATTACAGCTTCCGGAGATCTTCTGGGTGGAGCCCCACCGTAGGTGATGTTACCAACTTTTTTTGAATAAAATACATAAGTGAGCACATGTTAGCCTCCTTCGAGCGAGCATAGGCCGACGTGGCCGGACAGGGATTTCCACGGTTCTGGCAAACCAAGACCCGGTGCCTACCAACCCTTAATGGGCCCTATCCTAACATGAAGGTTAGATGCAGGGACTTAACTACATGGTGACTGCCAGGCATCGGTATTTTGAATTTTTCATATTTTTAGTGGTTTTCGGTATTTCTTTGTTTTTGATGTTTTTTATCTTTTCATCATTTTTTTTGTTTTGTGTTAAGGGTAGTATTTTTTAAGATAAAGCCCATTCCAAGGGTGGGATAACTCGGTCCCTTCGGCGTTGATTAGCTTGTAGGCGTTGCCAGGGTACACGGTTTGAATTACAAATGGTCCTTCCCAATTGGGTTGGAGCTTAGAACGCGGACCTCCAGGTTTGACAAAAATTCTTTTTACGACCATCTCACCGACTTTGAATTTTCTCTCAACAACTTTCTTTTGGTAAAAGCGAGCGAGTCTATTTTGATACACACGCGCGTGTTCGGCAGCGGCCAGCCGTTTCTCATCCAAGAGTTCCAACTGGGCGAGGAGTGAATTACGACGATCGTCGAGGGGAAATTCCTCGTCCAATTGTACCCTGAGAGAAGGGATCAGAGTCTCGTACGGGACTACCGCTTCCATACCATAAGTAAGGGCAAATGGAGTCTGCCCGGTGGGGGTACGGATTGAAGTGCGATAGGCCCATAGAGCTTCGATAAGCTTTTCTGGCCAGTCTGAAAACTTACTAGACTCGCAGGTTTTTTTGATGATTTTGAGCAATGTTTTATTGGTGACCTCCGCTTGGCCGTTACCTTGTGGGTAATAAGGCGATGAATGATGCAATGCAATTGCGTACCTTTTGCAGAGGTCCTGTAGGTCCTGAGAAATGAACTGTGGCCCATTGTCGGTGACGATCGTGCTTGGGACGCCGAATCTGGTGAGGATGTTTTTCATGATGAACTTGCAGACTGTTGACGCCTTGATTTCCGCGTAAGCTTCGGCTTCGGCCCATTTGGTGAAGTATTCCGTCGCAGTAAGGATGAAAGATTTCTACTTGGTGAGGGAATTGGGATCACCTAGGGGACCAATAATGGCGAATGCCCACATGGAGAAAGGACACGAGGAGGATATTGGATGAAGTGAGGAAGATGGTGAATGGATTTTATCGGCGTGAAGTTGACACTTGACACACCTACGGACATAGACAGCACAATCTTCTTCCATAGTGGGCCAATAAAAGCCTTGGCGAATGATCTTCTTGGCGAGCATCTGACTATTCACGTGGCCATCGCACACGCCCCAGTGCGTCTCTTCTACACATTTCCAAACCTCATCGTCACCAAGACATCTTAATAGAATACCAGTAAGGCTCCTCCTATAGAGTAGACCTCCAACCAAAGTATATTTCTGAGCCATCCTTCTTATGGCTTTCTTGTCCTCTGTGGTGGCCCCTTCAGGATAAGACTGATCTTGGCAGTATTTGACAATTTCATAGAACCATGGTTTCTCTTCATCAGCCAGTTCTTCTTCGGCCTCTGCCAACATGATTTCCCTCTTCTCAAGGATATCTTCCTGCAGGATCTTCCTTGCTATCCTGTCTTTGATATTTACGTAGGAAGCATCATCGATTGCAGGGGCGTGAAGTTTATAGATGGAAATGGACTTAAACCATCTTCCTAGAGGGAACCTTATGGATGATGCCAACGAGGCGAGGGCATCGGCGAGAATATTCTGATGACGAGGGACATGAACAAAGATCAGTTTGGCGAACAGTTTGGCAAAGGCAGCAGTGAGTTCTTGGTATGGCTTGAGTTTGGGATCGCGAGTGTAATATTTAGTGAGCACCTGGCAAAGGATGAGTTGACTATCACCTACGACTCGCAACTCAGTGATACGAAAAGAATGAGCGAGTTCTAGGCCAGCTAGAAGAGCTTCATATTCGGCTATATTGTTGGCGACTGGAAATTTGAGCTGGTATGCCAATGGGAATGTGAGGCCTTCAGGCGACAGGAGGGCGATGCCGATTCCTCTCCCTTGAGAATTCAGAGCTCCATCAAAATATAGCGTCCACATTGGCTCATCTGATTGGTTGATGGACATTAGTTCCTCATCTGAAAACTCTGATTGGACGGGATCGAACTTGGGAAGAGGATGGTGAGCGAGATGCTCGGTTATGGCATAGCCTTTAATCGCCTTTTGCTGGATGTAGGTGATGTCGAACTGAGAGAGAAAACTTTGCCAACGTGCTAGCCTATGCGTAAGGACGGATTTCTCCAGAAGGAATTTGATAGGATTCATTCGAGCAATCAAGTGGACCTCGTGAGCCAAGAAGTAGTGCTTCAATTTCTGCACTACCCAAACGAGGGCAGCACAGGTTTTCTCCATGACGGTGTACTTCTGCTCACAGGGATTGAGAAGTTTGGACAAGTAATAGGTTGCCCGTTCCTTGCCTTCTTCATCAGCTTGTGCGAGGACGGCTCCCACGGAGTCATCCAAGACTGAGACGTAAAGGATCAGAGGTTTTTCGGGTTTGGGTGGAATGAGAACGGGTGGACTAGCCAGATATTCCTTCAACCCTTCAAAAGCTTTCTGACATTTAGAATTCCAGTGGAATTCTACTCCTGGCTTGGTCAACCCGTAGAGAGGTCTACACCTTTGTGAATGTTGGGACACAAACCGACGAATAAACTGTAACCTCCTGATTAAACCTCGGACTTCCCTCAAATTCTTGGGAGGCGGCATATCCCTGATAGCCTTGGCTTTGTCGGGATCTATCTCGATCCCTCTTTTACTCACGATGAACCCCAGCAATTTACCTGACGACACACCAAACACACACTTCTTCGGGTTCATTTTCAATTGGAACTCTCTTGACCTTTGCAAGACCTTAGCCAAAACTTCTGGATGTTCCATCTGGTCCTTGATTTCACCAATAAGTCATCCACATACACTTCCAGATATATGTGCATCATGTCATGAAATATGGCCATCATCGCTCTTTGGTAAGTAGCTCCAGCATTCTTTAATCCGAACGGCATGACCACGTAACAATATGTTCCCCAAGGGGTAGTGAATGACGTCTTTTCCTGATCCTCTTCTGCCAAACGAATTTGATTGTATCCTGAAAATCCATCCATGAAAGAGAGGGTTTCGTAGCCTACCGTGTTATCAATCAGCACATCAATGTGAGGTAAGGGAAAATCATCCTTTGGACACGCTCTGATACCAGCTGTAACGACCCGAGAATCCGATTACCGGGAAGGCCCGATAACCCGAGACTCGCACCGCCACCCACGAGTCCGAAGACTCGGAAGGGTTAAAAGGATGGTGTGGAAACTACATAGTTATCACAAGTAATTACAGAAATTAAACAGTTATAATATTAAGCAGGAAATAAGATAACAATTTACATGGTCCACAAAATAAAATAACCACGACAACAGTCCACGGCTAGTACAGTGACAAGAAAGAAAAGTACAGCTACACGGGGCATCCCCCGGCTCAGACCTCTGGCACTACCTCTGGGCACCCGCACCACGCTGCGCTCCGGACGCGCTCCCCGAAGGTGGCGCCTCACCTGAAACACGGTGAAAACACGCAGGGAATGAGTCTCGGAACAAGACTCAGTAGGGATCACTCGAACCCTACCTCGTAAAGCGAGAAACCACTACTCTAGTGGTAGGAGAGTACCTCGGAAAGGAAAGCCCTGTACTCTACAAAGCAAGACTCTACGGCACGCAAATCGACACACGTGCTACGAAGAGAAGATCGAAGCTCAACGGTCACCGACAAACCCGAAGGTCGGGAACACACGACTGACAGTCTGACACTCCGTACTCGACAGGAGTACCACCCACTAGAAGCACAGCCGGTAGCGTCCCCTGACGTCTTACACCGCACCGCAGGTGAACCGCCTGACGTGGTAGGTCCTACCCGAGGCGTAAACATCGAAAAGTAACTCACAACAAGTGACTAGCTGGGGTCATGCCCGTCGACGTGGGTCCAACCGCCCCCAACCACGTGTGCACACACAGACCACGCGTCCTAGGTCTGGCCCTCTGACCGGTTTTCCCCCGCAGCCGGACTCTGGCTACGACGAGGGGCCTACGGTAACCGGTCCACAAACCGTCTCGAAAGGTGGGTGCCCGTACACCACTCCCAGGTGAGACCAGCACCGCGTACTGGTGGGCTACGACTAGTGGAGGGTCGCTAAAGGAGTAGACTCTCAAGTCACGGAAAACAACGCCCAAGCCCGACAACGTGTGGGAATCACCCCACGCCCTAGTCCCGTCACACGGAGACCACGGTCGGAGAAAAGTAAGGTTGCCACCCTCATGGGGCAACTCAGGAAGTGGCGGTCTACCCTCAGACCGTCACTGCCAAATGGCGGTCCACTCTAGGGCCGTCACTTAAAATGGCGGTCTAAGGCGGACCGTCACACGGCCAGGGGGGATAGGGGAAGCGACGCGCCTGCCCTAGTGCGTCGCTTGGAAGCGGCGCACCTAGGCCAGGGCGTCACACGGCGCCCCACACCCTCCAAAACCACAGGGAAAGTAACGCGCCTACCCCGGCGCGTCGCTTGCAAGCAACGCGTCGGGCTCAGTGCGTTACTCACATGTAACGCGCCTAGCCCAGCGCGTCACATGGCCCTTACACTCAGGGTGGGAAGGGGAAGTGACGCGCCTGCCCCAGCGCGTCACTAGTAAGTAACGCGCTGGGCCCAGTGCGTCGCTTGGCCCATCCACCTGGGGTAACAACAGGAAGTGACGCACCTGCCCCTGTGCGTTACACGCATGTAACGCGCCTAGCCTGGTGCGTTACATGGCCTGACCCCCAACGGTCAAAAACCAACGGTCGAAACTAGCGGCGGCCCTGCCCTGGCGCGTCATTCTCCAAACGGCGGTCAGTCGTAGGGCCGTCGCTGCCCCCTGACCCCAAGAGCTAACACCCAGGAGAAGTAACGCTCCTACCTAGGGGCGTCACATGCAAGTGGCGGTCACTGGAAGGACCGTCGCTTGCCTCCGAGCACGCTACGGCGGGAAAACCCCAAAAACGCCAACCACGCCCCCGTACCTCCACCGGAGAGGGGGAAAACAAGGGGGAAGACCCCTGGGGACCCCTAGCATGCACCTAAGCCACCAAAACACAAATTCGTGGGCTAAAACCATAGATCGGGCGGCTCACCCCAAAACATGGAAAAACCCCAAAAATGCCCAAACATGCCTCTCTCGGCCTCCCCGCGGCCTACAAACCACGGAAAAGAACGGCGAAGAGCTAGGGAACGTCACCCTACCTCAATGGAGCGAATGCTCCGCCGGATCGTCCACGAATCGCGAAGAACGCTTGAAAACCCTCGTTCTTCCTTAAGCTTCCCACGCTCGCCGCACGCCCCCACGACCGCCTCGCCGCCGCCCACGTCACCGCGCCGTCGCCCCGCCGTCGTCTGCAGCCGGAGGGGAGCTCGCCGTGGCCAACCGGGAGGAAGAGAGGGAGAGGGAGGGAGACACGGTGGAGGAGGAAGGAGGAAGAAGAAGAGAGGAAGAAGAAGATGGTGGGGGAGAGAGAAAAGAAAAATGGTTTTATAGAAAAACTCAGAAAATTCCAAAAATTAGGAAATTACACCCCCACGATCCTCGGAACGTACCGATCGCAACGGTACCACTCGTGCCCGTGTGAACAGCCCGGTTCACCCGCAGCGAGCGTCCGAAGAGAAAAGCCGAAACCCGCGCCGGAAATCAGAAATCACGCACGGAAAAGCCACGGAACGCCTCCGGGCCTCCGAAACGACTCCGGATCGCGCCGATCCGAACACGAAAGATGTCCGAAACAAAATTTCGGACACAACAGAGCCGAACGCTCCGAAAACCAGATCCGGGACCCACGAAGAAGGATCCGAAAGGTCCGGGATATTACAGTTAAGGTCCCGGAAGTTGATGCAAATCCTGACTTTCCCATCTTTTTTCATGACCGGGACAATGTTCGCCACCCATTGAGGATAAAGAACGACTCTAATGAACCTGGCTTTGTGGAGCTTATCGACCTCTTCCTTTATTTTCAAAGCCATCTGAGGGTGGAAACGCCTTAACCTTTGTTTTACCGAGATGGACCCTGGTTTTAGGGTTAAACAGTGTTCGACCAAGGTTGAATCCAGGCCCGGCATATCCTCGTAGCTCCATGCAAACGTGTCCTTATATTCCTTGAGAACCTCAATTAATGCCTCTTCTTCAGAGGGTGGTAGATTGTCACTTATGAGGATGATCATAGGGTCTTCCTCAGTTCCCAAGTTGACTTCTTTGGTGGATTCTTCTACGGCGGTTGACGGCTCGTCGAATCTCCTCATTCCACTAGCGTATGCGCCCGCCGCATCCTCATATTCTTCACCCTCTTCTTCAGTGAGGCATTCTTCATCCGTGATCTCGTAGACTCCATACCCTTCATCAGATGCACAGTCGCCCTCGCATTCTATTTCCGGTAGCTGGATGGGATTTTCTAACAACTGGGGGATGGCAAGAAGGGCCTGACACCTGGCGGCCAAATCCAGAAGGAATCGACGAGGGATCTGCCTACCCTTGGATTTCTTCCTAGGTACTACCCTTGGCCTATCATTCCTAGATTGACTGACAATATTTACAGAAGAAGAGGAAGACGAAGAGGATGGTGTAGAATGTACAGGAGAAGACCCCTCAGAGGAGGGGTAGAAAAGGTCGCTCATCGGACCTTGGACGGGTGGTCCGCAAGGCGGTACGCACCCGTGGGAGATGTAGGAGGTTTCCTCAATGAAGATGTGTTGTTGGAGAGTTTGAAAATTGACGTTTTTTTTTCATTTTCATTTTTAATGACAAAGCAGTGAAAAGAGATTGGAGGGGAGAGGAAAGTGGTTATGGCTAGAGGATTGTGAGGCTCATAGAGCAGATCATGGTTGAAGACCTGGCGCGGGTTGAAAAGCCCGCGTAGGTATGTAAGCAGAGAAGGGGACCTGGGAAGATCATCAGACAATTGTCTGGCCCAGGAAGAAGATATCAGCAAAGGCTGAGACGAGTGGATGGAGAAGATGGCGGTTAATGAGCCGTCGACGGCAATGTTGAGGACGGATGAAGATCCGTCGATGACAGGGTCCTTCTGGCGAGGACGAGGATAGTTTGGAACCTTGGCAAGAGTGGTAATATTCTCTGGTATTTCGGAGATCAATGGTGGTCCTTCAAGCTGCGGAGACAAGAACATCCTTTCCAGTGCAACGGAAATGTCCCGTATGTCGAACCATTTGTCCCACTCGCATTCCGGATCTTTGATCTTGCCTCTTTTGGTGATCCTCGGATATTTTTCAGCCAAATATACAGCATGTGATCCCCCATATGCTTCTCGTGGGTGATCTCCCATCTGAACAACGGGCCCTCTGTTGAAGTGGTTTGATAGAGTCCACGTGAGGGGCTTCCAATCTGCCTTGAACGGTCCTTTGAAGCCTAGGCCAAACCTGCGGTTCGGCCTAATTTCCTTTGGCGGTTTGAGCATACCCTGTAACTGTGCGCCCAGACCTTTTCCTTGTTGATAGCCGATGTTCCTCATAATCTCCCAACCTTTGGAGTGAAAAGGGAGACATGATGTTGTGGTTGCCCTGACCGACTCCTTTGGTGATAGTGGAACATGAGATGGATCACGTACGTCCAGCAGTGACAATATGGGCCGATGAGACGGCCAAACAGAAGGCAGAGAGGTGTTGATAGCATCCACTGTGTGAAGGACAGGTGTACTGACCACTTTAATAATTCTCCCATTGTAAGGAAACTTCAGGCACTGATGGTTGGTGGAAGGCACAGCGTCCATGGCTTCGATGTAAGGGTGACCCAGTATAGCCTTGAATGTGGGGTCCATGTCGAGGACATGGAATTCCGTGGGAATTGACATGGGGCCTAGTTCTGCCTTCAGAATAATCATCCCATGCGGCGGCCTTTTGCTATTGTCATAAGCCGTGACCGTGATCGAGGAAGGTCTTATTTGTTCCTCGTTGACCCCACACAACTGAAGAGTGCTCATGGAGATCATATTTATGGATGCACCCGTGTCCACAAGACACGGGTTTATGGATACCCCATTAATTTTTATTGAAATGCACAATGCATATTTCCGAGCTTCCTTGGGAGCGAGCTCGTAGTTGTGAAACATGATGGCTGGTTGTGTGTCTGTTGGGGTCAGGACGGTCGAAATCTTCTCCACGGGGAGGTCTTCATTAACCATGACCTTTTGAAGATATTCCATCAAGGCCGCCTGGTGGGATGTGGATCTTTGAAGTAGCTCTAGGATGGAGATCCGGGCAGGTGTCTTGTCCAAGTGTTTCAAGAGATCATACTGTGTTCCAGGGATAGCTCTTTCTGGTTGTTCTGCATCATCCTTCTCTGGCTGAAATTGCTCGGGATTCTGACTGTTGTGGGGGAAAACCCTGTGGAAAATCCTTCCACTCCGGAGCACCATTGCCTGCGGCTTTTGTACCTCTGTGGGGGTAGCAGTGGGTTTTAACAGGGGTTTGAGGGGTAGTAGTGGAGGAACGGTTGATGAAGCAGGGGTGATGACGGGAGCAGGGATTCTGATGAGGGGTTTGTTAGGTGGCGGCATGGTGGAGGTAGAGGGGATATTGCGCGGATTATGAAGGATAAGGGGTCTAGAAGGTGGTGGTGGAGACGAAGTAGGAGTGGGTAGGGCTTGAAGTGGGCAATGATTTTGAGGTGGGTGATGGTTAATGAGTGGTTTTGAAGGCATTAGTGGTGATACGGTGGAGAAAGACGGGGTTATGTATGGTTGACGGATGATAAGGGGTTTAGAAGGCGTAGGGGTAAATGTGGTAGAGGTGGATGGTAAAGTGGGGGAGTGAGAGAAGATGAGAGGGTGTGAAGGCGTAGTGGAGAGTGTCGGTTGATAGGAGGTCGGGGTGCGGATGAGAGGGCGTAATGGTAGTGGAAATGGTGATGGTGATACTGACGCGGGTTGATGAGAGAGAGGTGCTACACGGGCGAGGTGCGGGGGTTGCATGACGATAGGGTTGGAGGTAGAAAGAATGGAGGTACTTTCCTGGTGCCACACCTGCTCTCTCCCGACTTCCGGGAAGGAGGAGATGGGGTTAACCTGATGATTGGGCTGTTGGTGCTCCGGTAAAGGATTCTGGATTATGCCCATGTCGGGTTGTTGTTGTGGGGCCTGCTGAGCCTGCTGTTGTTGTTGTGGTTGATGTTGCTGTTGTAACTGCTGTTGTGGCCTATGAGGGGGTCTCCTAGCCTTGAGAGCCGTGACGTATCGTCTCATCTCATCCCAATCTATTTGATGTTCATCATTCATATCATGGATGTAATCTTTGAAATGGAAGCAGTAATCTACTGTGTGTCCCGGCTGCCTGTGGTAGACGTATTTGGAGGTATCAACATTGGGGGGCCACGCGGGCCTTTCTCTGGGTAGGGCGAGTTGGTTTGATGCCATGAGGACATTAAAAATGTCTGCTAAGGTTTCCGGCAATGGTGGATAGTAGGCTCTCTTGGGACCGAGTGGCCTCCTTTGTTGCTGTTGGGGACCATAGTTCCCCGGGGGTGGAACTTGGTTGTACTGAAGTGGTGGTTGTTGTTGCTGAGGTTGTGGTTGTTGTTGCTGGGGTTGGCGTAATGGAGTCATATTATCCTGGGGTGGATTATTTTGGGGTGGAGGACGAAGAGGGAAAGGACCTGGTTGAAGGGGAAGTCGGGGCATTTGTGGAGGCCTTGGGTTGACTGCATAGTTGGCATTGTTGACCGCACTGACTTGCTCATTTGTCACGACCCCTTCTGTGGCTCCGCCCGGGACACCAGCGCCTATCTTTCTGACCACTTTGGGCTTCGGCGACTCAAACATGTTCATGATGGGGGAGTCTTTTAGCTGGGTTTGGATGTATCGGGCCCTTTCATAGAGTTCCTCCATTGTAGTAAGTTTATTCATGGCCAGGACATGTCTGAACTGTGGGGTTGCATTAGACACAATCATCTTCACTTGTTCGGGCTCGGAGAGGGTATCCCTTATTCTTTCCGCCAGAGACCTCCATCTATCAGCATATCGGACAAAATCCTTGTCGGGTTTCATCTTTTCGGCCACTAGGTCGGTAATGGAGAGTGAGGGACCGACCCTATCCCTATATTTCTGCAAGAACCTTCTCTGGACTATTTCAAAATTCTCGGCCTCGCGGGGCTCCAAGGAATAGAACCACTCAAGCGCGGGACCATCCAATGATCTCCGAAAGAGGTATGCCAGGGACCTCTGATCGTTTTGCCAATAGGAGGATTCATACATGAAATCCTTGAGGTGAATGAAGGGGTTGCCGGTACCGTTGTATCTGCGGTACGTGGGCATTTCGGAGGGAGGAAGATGAATGACGGGAAGGATTGGCAAAGTAACCTCCGGGGTGGGTTTCACGTCCACCATCCTTCTCAGATTTTGAAATTGCTCGTCCATGCGATTGAACCTATTGAGGAGCGATTGGGCGAGCTCCTCTGGAGGTGAAGGTGGTACTTGCCACTGGGGGAGAAACTGTCTCCCGGAGACTTGAGGGGGGAACCCCGAATGGGAGGGAGCTGTCGGACCGCCGACAGTTGGCCCTGGCTGGAGCGGTGTGTGGGGAACAACGGGAGTTTGAGATTGTGACGGGAACTGGAATGAGGGTGGTTGTTGGCTCGCTTGTCCTTGAAGCGAGGGAGACTGGATGGCTTGCGCCAGTGAGGGAGATGGAATGGCCTGCACGGACTCTTGGAGAGGTGCGATGACCGGAGTTGATTCCTGGGGCGTGGGGAAAACATATTTCCCCTTTAGAATGGCCTGGAAGGCCCGGAGCTGTTCAGAGGTAAGCTCCGTGTTGGCGAGGACGCCCAGTAAAGAAGAGATATCCTGTGGTGGGGACATGTCCCCGGCAATAACCTGCACCTCATGCGAGGGTCATGAGAAGGACCCGAGTCCATAGCATAGACTCGCGGGTCGGCTGACAAACCACGGCTAGGGTGGTTCTCCTCAAAAGACTCGTGAGACATGCTCACAGTTTTCCCAGAACGTAAAAGCATACACTAGCAAGTAGGTAGCAGAGATTATCAAACAAGTGGATGCCTTTACGCCCTTTTTTTTGTGTTTTGATTTTGATGATTTTTTTGTATTTTTAGCGAGATCCGAAGTTCACACAAAATGGGGACCCTAGTTTGTTTTTGTTTCACCGCCGTGTCAGCTAGGGTCTCTCGTCTCACCACGAATGAAATGACTAACTCCGGGGAACTTCAATGGTACAACCAGCCCAGTGAACGAAGAGGAGATTCTTCGATGTCGGGGACTTACGGAGGTCCCAGTGTAGGAGATTCTAGCCCGTTGAGAGGAATTCCCAAACGGAGAGTCCTTCCTTCACCGGGAAAGGGTGATCCTCAAAAAATGAAAAAAAGGATAGAAAAGAGGAATGGATGTATGCAATGGAATGCTGGCAGATATATAGAGTAAGAAAACAACAGAAATAACAGACATATAATAAACAAACAACCAATCACAACTGATAGTGCTGCCGTGAGCACAACGGGGGCGCGCGCGGGCGCCAAGGTGGAGAGGCACGGATGGTGCCGAACTTGCAAGGGTAGCCGAAAGGAAGCAGTAGAGGTCCCACCGTGATCGCCAATCTGTGAGCGACGTCACGCGGTTCGGGGAAGAGCGGAGAAGACGCGGAGCGCGCGTGGGCTCCTCTTTCTTTTGGTGTTTGTTTGCTGCAACACAGAAATAAGAGAAGAGGGAGAAGGGGCCACCACGGGAGATTGCTCCGGCGGGGCGAGCGGGACAAGTGTGATATAGCAAGATATGGGGGTTAAACGGCCATAGCGGGAAGTGACTCGTCGCGGCCTCGGGGGGACGGGAATGGTGCAGAAATTAAATAACAAGAATTGAAACGGCCATTGGGGAAGTGACTCGCCACGGCCTCGAGAATATGAACAGATGATATGATGACAGAATATAAAGAGAATACAAAGAGCGGGAATTTAAACGGCCATTAGGGAAGTGACTCGCCGCGGCCTCGAGAACATAAACAGATAAGAATATAACGTATGTGAATTTAAACGGCCATTGGGGAAGTGACTCGCCGCGGCCTCGAGAATATGAGCAGAATATAACAGAATATAAAGAGAGTATAAGAATGGAAATTTAAACGGCCATTGGGGAAGTGACTCGCCGCGGCCTCGAAAACAAGATGTGATCGCCAGGGGTCGAAAGACCCCAAAATAAGAAAGTGATCGCGCCTACCTCAAGAGCGGGAGATAGCGGGTTGCTTCTTCCTCTCCCTCCGGCCGGTCGACGGAGAGGGCTTTCCTCGGCTACCCTTGCAAAATAACGACAAACAAATGACAAGTGGATTAGAAAGATGGAGGTGTAGTATTCAAATCCTTGCGATAAAAATAATGAAATGATGGCAAGACACACACCTGGTTGGTGTTTTCTTTTAAACCCCTCTCGGACTCGAGTAGGAGGGAAATGAGATGATGGATGTAAGAAGTGTATAAGAAAAGGCGCCCTTATGAAGGGGGATAGGGGATGCAAGATGATGAATGCAAAAGAACTACGAAGAAAAGGAAAGAATTGGCTTATTGGATGTACCGATGGTGAAATCCGGCGGAGCTCCGACAGCGTGGGGACGACGTGGAAGTGCGGTGGATGAAGACGACCTTCCTCTCGCGAGCGTGAGCACCCGAGAATCTGGCAGAACCTCCACCTACAAAAGAACTCACGGGTTAGAAAATGACTCCGTAGCCTCTGGGCTCCGGCAGCCTATCGGATCACTTCGAAGCTCTTCCAGAACTGAGGGGGGGGGCCTCTATTTATAGAGTTACGGAGGGTGGAGGCGTCCGGGACCCTGGACACCTCCATCAGGGCCGAACTAATATTTTATTCTATTTTTATTAATTTTTTTGGAATACTTTTGTGGGGGCGTCCAGGGTCCCGGACGCCTCTAACAGGTCCACCGAATACTGCTGATGGCCGCACGCAGTTTGGCACAACGCGTGGTTTTGTGAGCGACGCCTCGTGATTCAGAAATGGGCGCGTCCAGCTGACTGGACGTCTTCAAAATTTAGATTTTTTCACACACGACAAACCGTCGTTCGGTGGCCGGCGCCCGTGAGGGAGTTGATGGAGGCGTCCAGGGGCCTGGACGCCTCCAAACATATTATTATTTTTTCTTTTTCTTTTGTCTTTTATGCCAAGGCTGGTATTTTAATTTTTTTATATTTGTTTTTATGGAGGCGTCCAGGGACCTGGACGCCTCCATTAATATATATATATATTTATTTATTTTCTAATTTTTATGCCAACTGCTATTTTACACACACATTTTTTTATTTTTATTGTTATGGAGGCGTCCAGGGGCCTGGACGCCTCCATTAGTATATATATTTTTTTATTTAATTTTGGGCCCTGAGAAAAGAATAAAATAAATTAAAAAGATGGGGGCGTCCAGGGGCCTAGACGCCCCCATTAAGACCCACCCGGGTCCTCAATCGGCGGCCGCCCGGCAGACACCTTCTTGGTTCCGGAACCTCTTGATGCGTCTGACTGGTGTTGACGCCGTCCGAATGCCGTGACGGGACGATTCCGAATGCCGAAAAAGGCACAAGAAGACCCAAGAAAAGGAAGCACTCGAGTGATTCAAAATGCGTAAGCCATTGCGGGGCGTTGTATAGTAATATGAGACTTTCTCAGGAGACGTCAAGAATGGCGTGTCTACACCAACGTGATCAAAGGTTCGGAATAAATTAAACTATTATTCGGCTCTAGTAGAAGCGAAGAATACGTTTAATTTACTTCTAATTGGGAATTAGAAGTTAATGGGCCTTAAACTAGAGTGACTATGTGCCTAGAGGATCACACACAATGGATTCTTGGATGATGGATTATTATTATACAAATGTATGTATTATTTCCCTTTTTGTTCCTTTTGGAAAGGAGTGTAAATAGGGCTTAATACATATGTATAATATAAGATATGATATATATACAGTTTCGATCTTTTAGAGCCCTTTTCAAAAAGGACCAAACTCTCTATATATAGCACCTACGTGAGCTCATTCGAACCTCTCTTGGCTTAACCAAGCATTAAGGGTTAAGAGAGGAGGATTAGCTCCTCCCCCCTTTCCTCCCTCTTGCTCTCTCTCTCCAGAAGGTGAAAGGGTCGGGGAAGGTTCGCGTCGGGGGGTACCGTCGCTGCGCAAGGATCCGCGTGTGGATCATCTCTAGAGGCCGTGCAGCTGTGCGACTCGATATTCTGCATCGGGCTTAGCGAACAGCGTCGTTCCGCGCAAGGTGAAATACGCAACCCGTAGTTAGGGGTTGGGGTGATTAAAACATCGATTAGAGCACAAATTAAGCTTTCCATAGCACCGGGATCGGGCAGAATGAATTTTTGTTATCCGCTGCGTCCACCAGTGTATCCTCCCAGTATCCTTTATCTTCTTTCTTCTTAGCCAATTTGGTAAGAAAATACACAAAAAATTGGACTTTATAGAGGTGGGACCACTCCCCCTCTCTCTCTTCTATCCGGTCAGCCCAAACCCCCCCAGGGAGGGGTTTAGGCGGACCAGCTTGGGCCCCCAAGCTGGTCTGCCTAAACCCCCCAAGGGGGGGGGGTTTAGGCGGACCAGCCTGGACCCCCAGGCTGGTCCGCCTAAACCCCTTGAAAATAAAAAAAAGATTTTTTAAAATTAAAAAAATGGACACTTTGGTCCGCCCAAACCCCCCTGGGGAGGGGTTTAGGCGGACCAGCCTAGACCCCCAGACTGGTCCGCCTAAACCCCTCCAAAAATAATAATAAAAATTTTCCCTCCGAAGAGGGGTTTAGGCGGACCAGACTAGCCCCCTGGTCTGGTCCGCCTAAACCCCACCCCTTCCACTCCGATACACACACAAAAATACACAAAAAATATAAGTAAAATAAAAATAAAAGCACTATTTGGGGGGTTTACCCGGACCAAGTTGGACCCCTAACTTGGTCCGCCAAAACCCCACCCCCACCCCTTCAACTTCTATAAATTACCCCCTTACCAACAAGCTAAGGGAATGATGCATGCATATGGTACGTGAAGCAACCCACGGACACACGGACGGACATTAAACTCCCCCGGCCTAATTGTCGCATCCTCGGACCACCGAGGCTTTCGGCAAGGGTCGGGAACACATGAAGACGAGTGTGCGTGCGGTTGGCTTGCTAGTCGGCTCACATACGTCGAGGGTATGTCTCACGTACTCCCCTCACGCGGTGTTTAGCCGTCTCATACCAAGTCCATCCCTGCCGCATGTAAGATGACTACGCCAACGGCAAATATGTCCGCATCCCGGGTCCGCCCGTGTACGTCAACTTACGTCAACTCACGACGGTAATGAAGGGCACTTCACAATGCCGCGTCGGCCCCCGACACGGAACTGCGTGCCCACCGTCCACCCCCCAGTCGGTCGTCGGCCCCTCAGATTGACGAGTCGAGTCTAGTCGGACCCCTTGCCTGGGAATCATAGTCACGGGGCCGACCTCGACTCTCCAGCATGGCAACACTCGCCGCCCGAGACCCAGACCCGACCGCTCACCTCGAGCCGCGTCCGATCTCCGCCAGACGCCAGTCCGTGTCCGTTCCGACCACCAAGGCAGTCGGACCTACACCAACTCCTCTATAAAGAGTCCCTGTAGAACACGCGGATATCCGCTTTGTCACGTAATGACCCGGGGACCGACCCACGTGTCGGAATTGTCCCGCGGCTAGCTCCAGTTGTATTTTGGCCCATTAAGGCCCGCTTATAAAGCCCACGTGGCTCATCATAAAGCCAGTAAAAATACATGTGCCCGCATTCGGGCCCCCAGCTTCCTACCTACACCACTCGGCATCCGTGCCCAACACCCTAACCCCAATAAACACGCTCGGTCCAACATGCACCCATAGCTGCTGAATGCCCCCTAGCCCTCCACCCACGTCTTCAGACACACATACAGACTTCTCTTCAGCATGGAACGAAGGTATTCAGATTCAATCCGATGTAAATAAATACCGGTTGCTTGCGGCCGGTGGGGAAATACGTCCAGTACACGATTCCCACAATCGCCTACGCACTCGCACCCATGGAACCTCTTCTCTCCACGTGTCGCCTGATCGCCCGAGCCCACGTGCCGCGCCCTGGTGGCGCTTTCCCGGTCAAACCTTGGTTCCATGAGTGATTGTCGAGAGATCGACTGGCACGCCCGTACCTTGTCCGGTTAACCCTTATCCCGACATTTCCGTGCCATTCGACCCTCTTCGACTTTCCGTAAAAAGGAAAGTGCCCGATCCCGCCGTGAGAAGTATGCAACCGTAAGGAGGATACCTGAGATATATCAAACTCCCGAATCTTCTTTCCCCGTTGTATCCCTTCCTTCACCCCGGTCAACCGACATAAAAACCCGCGCGACAGTCATGCAACAGTTTCTCGGCATTTTTAGGAATGAAAATATCCGGGCAGTTCAGCATCTACTGAATGAGATATACTGTAAACTCTTATGTATATTCCCTACGCACCCCTTTTTACCCCCCTACCCTACTCTTGGCCGGTGTTCTCTCCATTGCTTCATCCCAAGACATATATGGTGAGCCCCATATGGAGTTAGTCAGGGAAGGCTGACATCGAAATGTGCATTTGGATGTGGCCAGCAAGCACATCAGCTTGGTGAAGTGGGGGACAGGTGAAGTGGCACATGGTGAGCACCATTGAAGGCCTGGGTCCTTCACATGCATGTCAAGTAGATATGCTTATCCCTGGGTCCTTCACATGTCTTACAATAAGACATTGAACCATTGAAGCCCTGGGTCCTTCACACCTCTTACAATAAGATGGCAACAACTATAGACAAGTTTTTAACTAGTGTCATGTAAGTGCTAGTTAAAGAGTTGAACAGTTCCCTACCTCAAGTGGCTAAGTGCTAGGTAAATAGTTGAACTTTTGCTCTTTCCTTATTGTTATTTCTGATTATATATTATCTTCCCATTTATTTAAAGGGCCCTCACATAACGCTCGAAAAGGAAAGAGCCGTGCACCTAATTGGACCGACATCCAGGATGAGAAGTTGTTAGAGTTGTTAAGGGATCATTATGATAAAAATAACATATCAGATGGGACGTTCAAGCCACAGGTATGGAATGAGTGTGTTCCCATATTTAATGCAAGGACTGGTCTGGATCATGGTAGGGAACAATTATACAATCGTTGGAAAACGTTGAAAAAAGTATACACTTTATATGACCAATTGTTGCAGAAAAGTGGGTGGGGCTGGGATCCATTGACCAGCATGCCTGTGCCTAGATATGAAGGAGCCTGGGAGGAGTTAATTGAGGTAATTAAATTGAATATTTGGTCTAACTGATTGCTCATTTTGCACACCATTGACTCATCTTCTAAGCTATCTTGTCTCCCATTATTATCAGAGATCTCCTGAATATAGGGTCATAAAGGGCAAGGCATTCAAATTCTTCAAAGACATGGAATACTTATGCTCCAACAGTACCAGTACAGGAGTAGATGCAGAAGGATCCCGACGGCCTGTGGCTTCCCAATCCTCCATTCAAGAATATCTAAATGCTCTAACAGGGGGTGGTGGGATGGACAACCTTCATTTCAGCAGTGATCTCTCCCTTGAATTCTCAGTATGTGGAAGTACGACTCCTAACGTACAACTTCCATCGGAGACACCACCACCAGCTTCGAACACCGAAGGTACTTCCATTGCACGCAAGCGACTTTCCGTTGGTGGCCCAAAACCACGTCCAAAGAGGATTGGGGATGATTTTGTTATGGCTTCCACTTCTGTCGCTCGTGACAAAGTTGACTTAGTGAAGATGTTGCAGAAGAATCAGGGAGGAAGTGAAAGCGAAGTGAAGGAGGCAGATACAATTCCCACCCCCCAAGAGTGCATTGTAGCATTAAAGGCGCTCCTTGGACTGTCTCGTCAAACGGTCATGAAGTCATTAGATCTATTTAAAGATCCAATCAATAGGTCTCTTTCTATGATATTGAATGAGGAAGATAAGGTGGATTGGGTAGTCCTACATACATCGTGACCACAACACATTGGGTTTTTACGGTGGGAAGTTTTTGTCTGGTTGGTTATGTTGTGTAATGAACAATTTGAATTTCTTTGTCATGCATTTCCTTTATATGTATGAACGTTGTGTTATGTAGTCTAATGCATGTTTGACTTTGCTATGAACCTTTTTATATGAACTATCTTATTCGCCATTGACTTAAGTGTGATTGTCCTTCCTATGTAATGTATATGCAGGGCATTGAAAAGAAGTAGGGATGGGGAAGTATAGTAGTTATGTTGTATGGGTAGGGCGTCATCCGGGCATATATCTCACATGGCCAGAATGTCATGATGAAGTACAAGGGTTCCCAGGGGCTCGCTATAAAGGATTTCAGTCTCTGGAGGAAGCCCAACATGCGTATAATACATATTTTGAGTTTTTGGGGAGCTCTTCTAACATGTCAACGATTGTGCATCGACCCCAAGCCCCAACTACGGATGAACCATTGACTGTTGAGGCTAGATCAACTACGCACAAGAGCATGGGTCCTTCCTCGATGTCATTGCTCATTATCGGTCTCATGAACCTACTTGTATTATTGCTATTCTTTATACTTATCAATGTTATTATTATTATTATTATTATTATGCATCGTTAGTTGAGTTAACTTAGTGGGTGGGATGTAACAGCTTTATCCCTTCAACTTGTGTAACTCAACGAGAGTTGTAATCTCCATATTATGCATGTTTATTATTTTAGACGCTTGAACAATGTATCACATGATGTTGTACTTGAATGTTGTAGAATTTAATGCCCTACTTTTGGAGTATCTTCAAGAGGATGATGAAATGTTCGATGCAATTGAGGATGCGATATGGGACCAAATTGAAGAAGAAAATGCACCGGTGATTCCTAGGCGTCGAATGCACACCTCGACACACACTGGCCACGCATGGATTCATGATATTCTCAACGGCCATGAAGTTAGGTGTTACCATGTGTTTAGGTTACATCCAACAATGTTCTTCAGATTGAGAGACTTGTTAGTGAGTAGAGATTTGATATCTGACTCACGCTATATTACGGCAAATGAGCAACTCGCTATGTTCTTATATGCTATTGGGCATGGTGTCTCAACCGGTGCATTATGTGAGCATTTTCACCACTCTTCTCAAACAATTAGTCACTATGTTAATCGTCTTGCACTTGCATTGGCTTCGTTGAAGACTGAATTCATCCAGCTCCCAACGCACACAAACGAATGCCATCCCCACATACGTGACAAGGATATTTTCTATCCGTTCTTTAAGGTATGGTGTACGTTATGCACCTATAATTGTGCCATCCATCTTGGCAAATCTAACATTCCTTTTCGCATTGTAGGATGCATTGGGTGCAATCGATGGGACTCATATTCCTGCAAATATGTCGCTCCACGACTAACCTCGCTCCCGCGATCGAAAATAATGCATTACACAAAATGTGATGGCAGTGGTGTCGTTTGACATGCTTTTTCAATATGTTTGTGTTGGCTATGAGGGCTCTGCTTTGGACATGAAGGCCCTCAGGTGGAGCATAGATGAGGGAGGCTTCACCGTGTCCCGTGGTAAATATTATCTAGTGGATGCTGGATATGCGAACACAGCATCATTCTTAGCGCCCTATCGAGGTCACAGGTATCACATCTCTGAATTTCAGGGTAGAGGAAGAATGCCATATTCAAACAAGAAAGAGAAATACAATCACCGACATGCTCAACTCCGAAATGTTGTGGAAGAAACCTTTGGTGTACTGAAGATGAGATTTCATACGCTGCGAGAGGGGAATTGTTACCCATGGCCAATTCAACGCAAGATTGTACCAGCTTGTTGTGTAATTAAGAATTTTATTCGTCGTGAGCAAGGGTACGATTGGTACTTCAATAGGGTGACAGATAATGATGCCACTATTGAAGATGCGGGTGACGTTGAAGTCCCAGATGATATACTTCTAAGTCGAAGGGATGTTACAGCTGGGGAGCAACGGAGAACCCAGATTGCTGATGCACTTTGGGCTACCAATTGATAAAAGAGTTCAGAATTTTCAGGAATGAAAGCGTTCACAAACATATGAAACTAGTCTATTTTGATTTCTTTGTTGTGTATTTCAGAGAGACCTTTTATGTTCCTTGCTTTTAATGTATGCAACATTATGCTATTTCTTTTTCTTTTTCCACTCATGTTTTATGTTCTGATTTATGCATGTAACTTGGTTCTGCAACTGAGGAGAAGGTAACCTATCAACTGGATATGTATGCTTGGTATCAGTTTTCTGTTCCATGAGTAATTCTTAATATGCATGCAGGCCCTTGACCTTTACACATTCAATTTTGATCTGGTAATTTCAGGATTTGATAGTTGCTCCTTCGGTTGTGGTTCCATGAGTATATCTGAGACATCTTGTTTATGTATAATGTATGTTAACAGCTATGTTCTATCCTAATTTATGTAATGTCTGGATTTCTATTTGCAGGCCCTTGATACATGCATCACGGCAGTTGTTTCACCCATATGTTATGTGATGTTGACTTACCATTTTGGTAGGGTGATGGGCAATGATGCAAAACCTGATGTCTGATAATTACCCCGACAAGAGTGAATGCATATGTGCCATTGCAACATAGTGAATATCATTATACAACTGTGGAGGTTCCTAGGAGCATATATGCTATATGGGTATGAACTATGAGGGCTGGCTTATGCCCCACTCTTGTCAATGGTATGATTGTGAAGGCCAGTCTGAGCCCAATAATGCACAAAAGGAGAAATAGAATACAAAAGGCCAGTCTGTTATTTTGCTAAGTTCAAGCATCAGTGAATCCTTGCTTCTCCATTATAACATCCCTTTTGCAATAGAATACAAAAGAAGAAATAAAATGAACGTTCTGTGCTTTGGAATCACGTCACATGTATTGATACCATGTGCCCTATCATTCATTTTTTTTAAAGCGGTGTTCCTGTCATTGCTTTTGAGTAAGTGTTGATAAACACTATTAATATGTTTTTGAAATATCTTGCCAAAAGTCCTAAAGAAATAGGAATCACCCAAGACATACAGCAGGACAAGTTTGAAGCAGTACAAGTCTACTCTCTCAGAAGATATATGAAAGGGCTAGTTATAGTTGTGCTTGCCTTCCTTTCAGGATTTGATAGTTGCTTCTTCGGTTGTGGTTCCATGAGTATATATGAGACATCTTATTTATCCACGGTTGTTAATAATTGAGTCTTGTCTTCCACTGCTAGCATGCTGCTAGGTACGCTCACCAACAACAATGCAATTTACATTGGCACATGTGTGTTGTTATTTTTGGAATTATCCTATGTCCACTCATGTTTTATGCTTTGATTTATGCATGTAACTTGGTTCTGTAACTGAGGATGCGGTCCCCAACAAAGCTGGTACAGCTAGATGTATGCTAGTGCTATGATGTGTACCCATATCTAGTGCTATGATGTATTTCAGTTCTATTTGCAAAAGAAGCAGTTCAGTGGCAGCTGGATGCATTAAAATACATTGACCAACCTTGTCAAGATTATGGTATAGACTGCATGTACAGGGTAACAAGCTTTGGCCGTGTTATGGTTTTGTCAGACATTGATGTATGATGAACATGGAGTAAGATTAGTCAAACCCAGGATATCAGTGAATTGTCATCATGGGAAATGCCACTGTCGGAAGCTCTAGTTCTAGAGATATCATCACTGGGTTGGCTGGTCTGAAGCAAGACCATATTGACAGGGGAACTATGCTGGCTAGCTTGATTAATATATTTTTCAGGATCGATAGTTGTCTTGTCATTTTTCTCCTATAAGATTTTCTGTTGAGCATGAATAAGTTACCTAGTTCCTGAAAAAGCATTACTAGAAGTGAGTCCCAACCTTGTGGCTTTGCACACTTTTAAACACACTTTTAAATGTGATTTTTATGATGTTGAATTTATCAATTTTTTGCCATTAATTGTGATTCTGATTGGGGTGGGGGGCCTCCCATGATATCAGTTTTAATAAGGAAACTAAGTATTTATTTAAGGCACTGTTTCACAATCTAATACCACTTATGACAGCTGTTCAAGATCAGACAATCACATATGTTGCTTTTCAGAGATTGACAATCTGTACAAGAAAGGGGTCATTTTAAATCCTCCCATCAATAATTTCACGTATGTATGAACTAGTTTACATAGTAGTAATGTTATATTCTGATGCTCAATGCTATGCTGCAAGAGTAATTTTAACTTTGTGCAAACATGTCCAGGAGATAGATTTTCTTGGTTGCATGACAGTGAGTTTGCTCGCCAGACGTTGGCTGGTGCTAGTGAATATTGCAAGCTTGACGGTATGCAATAGACTACTCTCGGTATGTACGCATAATGAATGAGGTTCCACTGTTATTTATCTTTTTTAGAAAACTTATCTTGAAAGATTATTCCAGGAATTTCTGATTATGTTATGCTGGATAATTTCCGATCCTTCCCAAGTTAGATCCCACAATTTATGGCCCTCCCGAGTCTGCTATAACAAAGGAAGTTATCGAGCATGAGCTGAATGGAATGACCGTCGAAGAGGTATGGATGACGAATTTGAATATATGAAATATCAGGCGGATGAAAGCCTTTTTTAGTTTTGTACACCATTTAGCTTAACAGTGATGCATGTTGCAGGCGATTGAGCAGAACCGACCATTCATACTAGATTATCATGATATTCCCCTGCCTTTTATCAAGAAAATGACCTCTATGAAAGATAGAAAAGCGTACGCTTCAAGGACTTTTTTTTTCAGCACAGCTGGTATGTTTCACCGAGTTGATCGTATCTACTGCCCCCAGATTTTGAAGCCTTGTGGGGGAGGGGGAGTTGTTTTCTAGTTGCCACAACTCTTCGTCAAGTTTTCTATGCATAAGCAAACTTATCATGCTTAGTGGCGTTTTCACTGTACTCCAGATTTATGTACCTGCTAGACTTTGGTTGTAATTGAAAATGTTACATTATCAAGTCTATGAACAAATTCTACAATGTCCGCTCAAAGGCTATGAAATTGTTTTACATTATCAATCTCATTGACTTTGATTGTTAGTCCCCAATGTAGAGTCCTTGGTTTATTTTTGCATTATGAGGATCACAAACTTTCAATTTTTGTATTGATTTTGGAAATTCACATCCTCAGAAATGAGGATATACTTTGTTTACGGATGATGAGTCAATTGCAACAGAAATGGTAGATTTCTATCAACAATCAAAATAATAAGTTGATTTTAAATAGTAGACATGCACACAGAAGTATAGAACATAATATCACGCATGATAAAATGTGGTTGCAAAAAATCAAGAAATTCAGTTGTTTATTTAATAGGAAATTCGATTTTGGATTGGCCTAAATGGTGTAGACATGGCATTTTAACATTATGCTGAGCAGATCCCGTATTATGCTAAGACGCCCCAAAGCGGCTCGCACAGTTAAACCATTTGAATGATTTCCAATCTTTTGTTTGATCTCGAGGAAAGCCAAGTGTTGTTTGTCAAAATGAACGAATCCCTCGCTAATGGGCTTGTGGCCATCCCTCTTCTACACAAGAAGATAAAAATGTCAATGAGCTTGGCCCATCTCTTAATGACCAAAAGAAAGGGGGGGGGGGGGCAAATAAAGATTTTGATGGGCTTGGCCCACTCTTGTTCACAAAATTTTCTTTTCAAAAGGAAATCAACCCTCATGGGCTTGGCCCATTCTTGTTCAAAGACCTTTTCTTCTTTAAACAAATCAACCCTCATGGGCTCGGCCCATTCTCCCCTATATATACACATATACATGAAAGAGAAATTTTAGTGGGCTTGGCCCATTCTACCTTATATATATATATATATATACATATGTCTATATATACATATATATATACATAAACATATATACGTACATATATACACACACACATATATATATATATATATATATATATATATATAAACAAAATAAAAAGGATAAAATATATAATAACACTAAATAGGTGGCCCATCATTTATTTTGTATAAATAAACATATATGCAAATATTGATAAATATAAATGACTTGGGCCCATCTCTAAACAAAAATAAAATAAATATTTTTATTTTATTTTTATTAACTCCTCTCCTTAAATCCCTCCTCATTTCTTGGATCTGGTCTCCCCCATTCAATACACCGACTCCAATCTCTCTCTCTCACTCCCTCTCCACTTCCCACACAACCCACAGCCACCTCCACCTCCCTCCTGGACCTTCTCTTTCTCCCCATTACACCTCCACACCCGGCCACGTGAACCACCCCCCTCATCTCCTGGCGACACCAACCCCCTGCCTGCATACCACCGGAGCACCACCGCCCTCCACCTCCCTCTTCCCTTTCTCTTTCTCCCCACGACAGCCACCCCCCTCTCCACTCCCTACACACGGCCAACCTCCACCCTCACTCCCCTGGGCATGCAACCCACAGCACCCCCCTTGGCAGACTACGACGAACACTCCCTCATCCATAACACCCACCACCACAGCCGCCAGCCACCTCCACCGTCTCCCTCTTCGCCTTCCCTCTCCACTCCTCTGCAGCGACCCAACAACCACCACGTTCTTCTCTCCCTCTCCCTCTGTCTTTCTCTCGTTCCCTCCTCCATCCCGTGCTCTCTCTCCCTCCCTCACTCCCTCTCTTTTCTCTCCCTCTTTCTCTTCTCTCTCCCTCACACTCTCTCTTTTTCT
This sequence comes from Amorphophallus konjac, assembly GCA_022559845.1. Lineage (NCBI taxonomy): Eukaryota > Viridiplantae > Streptophyta > Magnoliopsida > Alismatales > Araceae > Amorphophallus > Amorphophallus konjac. The sequence continues at coordinate 318,918,160 of CM040122.1, read as the reverse complement.
TCCCTCTGTTATCCCCCTCCCTCAACCTCTCTCTCTCTTTGCGTTTTTTTTTTAAAAAAGTTTTTTTTGAGGGGGGGGGGGGGGGGGGGGGGGGCTCGTCGCCCGTGCCCCCCATTTGAACGAAGAGGCCGTTGCGGCCTCTTCTTCTTCACCGACCCGCTGCGCCGCCCGCCTCCGCCATGCCCCGCTCGCCCGCCGCTCCAGCCCGCCACTGCGCCGCTCCAGCCTCCTGCTCGCCTCGGCCGCCGCTCGCCGCCGTCTGCCTGCACGCACCCCCCCCCCGCGGCCCCCGCTCTCGGCCGCAGCCCACCGCCGTTGCCGTCCATGCTGCCAGCCGCCGCCGCCTGCTCCTTGCCTCCCCACCCCCTCTCTCCTCTCTCTCCCTCTCGCGTTGTCTCCCTCTCTCTCTCGCCTCTCTTTCTCTCGCCTCCCTCTGTCTCACCCTCTCTCTCTCCCTTTCTCTCTCTCTCTCGATCTCCCTCTCTCTCACTATTTTCTTTTCCTTTTTTTTATCCCCTCACCACCGTCTCTCTGCTTCTCACCACCCCCTCTCACTCTCTCTCCCTCTCTCCCTCTCTCGATCTCCCTCTCTCTCACCTTTTTTTCTTATTTTTTCTTTTTTTATCCCCTCCCACCGTCTCTCACTCCCTCTCTCTATTCCTCTCTCACTCTCTGTTTCTCTCTCTCTCTCTCACCCCCCTTTGTGTCTCTCTCTCTCTATTCCTTCTCTCTCTGTCTCTCTCTCACCATCCGATCTCTCTCTCTCTCTCTCTCTCTTTTATACATTTTTCCTTTTTTTAATTCCTCTTTCTCTCTTCCTCTCTACACCCCTCTCTCCCCTTTTATTTTCTTTTTTTTAATCTCTCCCTCTCTCGGTTATCTCTCTCTCTGTTCTCCCTTCTCTCCTGTCTCCCTCTCTCATCTCCTCTCTAGCCCTCTCTCTTTCATTCCTTCTCCCACATATATATATTATATATACACTATATATATATATAATAAATATATATATGTATCATATACATATCACATATATATCTTATCCTCTTTCTTCTAAAACAAAATCTTAACAAAATATATAATCTATAAAAAAAAGTTTTCTCTCCTTCTTTCGCAAAGTCTTGTTCTTTTATTTCGACATGTTTACGTATATGTTTACATATGTATGTTTATGTAAATACGTGTAAGATGTTTAATATATTTATACATACGTTTATGTAAATAGGTTTACTACTCGTACACATATGTATGCGTGTGTGTTCTTATGTTCAGCCTAATCAATTCCTGGAGTCTGCTGTGAAGGCCCTCCGCCGTGCTGTGTTCGCGTCTCCGACACGTATTCTCGAGCCCGTCATCAGCCGCCCAATAAGTTTTCTCACCACGTCGTTTTATTTGCTTCTGTTCCACTAGTTACATTGCATGTATCATTATCTATCGTTCATACTGCATCCCTCTCCCTAAGAAGTCCCTTTGCGTGTTCATTCATCATATTATCTGTCCACCCTTTAGTCTTAAAAGGGGTTTCAAATACCACCAACCAGGTGCGTATTCGTTTATGTTATTTTCAATATTAGTTTCTAAAGATTTGGTACTACACCACCGTTGTCCTTATTTAGTAGTCGTTTCTCTTTGTTTAGTTTTCGTGCAGGGTTAACCAGTCCGGGAGCCCGCTTCTTCAGTCGGCCGAAAGAGGAGGAGGAGCAACTCACGTGACTCCAGTTCGGGGATAAAACGCGACCATCCCTCCTACTTTTGAGGTACCCTACGATCACCTTCCCGTCTTGTTACATTCCTCATTTGTGATTGTTATTTGTTGTAAATCTCCATCTCTATCCTCCTCTACTTTTTGTTTAATATAAGTCTATCTTCTCTCCCTTGTTATTGTCATATATCGCTAACTCTCCACTTCCGTCCTTCTCTATTTTATCTAAAATAAGTTTCTCACTCTGTCTATATTTTCCTAGTGTTTTTTTCCTATATCGTACTATCTTATTCTACCATTCACCCCTCGATTTCTATTTTACTTTCTCACCTCTCTCTAAGAAAAACATAAAAGAATAAAAAAAATAATAAAAGCAACAAAAACACCAAAAAAATATAATAACAAAAGATAAAACAAAACAAAAGAATAATAAAATCAGGGTAATCAAAGAAGGCCCTCTTCGTCGGCCGGCCGACCGAAGAGGAAGAGAGGACCCGCACTGCTGCTGCTTCGACGGCGAACGCGATCGGAACATTTCCCATGGGGTCCTCAACCCCTGGCGATCACACTTCCCCTCCCCTTCTTTTGTTATTAATTTTTCTGTCTAAACCCCGTCGACGGAACCAGTTCCTCGCGGTGGTCTCATTTAACTGGTGCGGTGGGCTATCTCCCGCGACCATTTTACTTCAGTAATTTAATTTCTGCATTCTAACACCCTAACCGCTAACTGCTTAACTCTAACCCTCCCCTATCATCGCTTCAAAACCCCGCGGAGAGTGACATCTCGCGGCAGTTTATTTAATCCCCTTTTCATTTATTCCAACCCCGATCAAGGAACTCGTTCCTCGCGGTGGTTTAATTTTCTGCACTTTCAATTCCAACCCCGATCAAGGAACTCGTTCCTCGCGGTGGTTTAATTTTCTGCACTTTCATTCCAACCCCGATCAAGGAACTTGTTCCTCACGGTGGTTTAATTTTCTGCATTCTTTTGTTCCGACCCCGATCAAGGAACCCGTTCCTCGCGGCGGTCTTATCTAACTGGTGCGGTGGGTCATCTCCCGTGACCATTTTCATTCCCGTAATTTAATTTCTGCACGCTAACCTCCTAACCCCTAACTATTTAATTTTAGCATCCCCCATCATCGCTTTAAAATCCCACGGAGAGTAACATCTCGCGGCAGTTTATTTGATCCCTTTTCCTTTCTCGTTATATATATATATAGTTATTATAATAAAAAACTCCGCGGAGGGTAATACCTCGCGGTGGTCTTTTGTATATAGTTATACTTATTATTTATATCGCTGCAAAAATCTCGCAAAGGCCAATGTCTTGTGGTGGTATGTATATATAATATTTATTGTTTATATTGCAGTAAAAACCCCACAAAGACCAATGTCCTGTGGTGGTACGTCTTTGTTCGTATTGTCTTTATAATTGTCCGGAGAACGATATACCGTTGCAATTTATGAGTTTACGCGTCTCTCGATTTCAGTTACATAGATTCTCGGACTTCCCGGTATATGAAAAACTGCTCGTGGAACGGTAGGTCACGCTTACCGGGAAAATGTCAGTTTGCGCGAGAGGGTCTTCGGACCCCTATCTCCGCCACGTACCGGAGTCTGTTCCGCATCCCTCTCTTCCCTTTCTCTCTCCTTGATTCGGTCTCGTTATCCCCATCTTCTAGGACAGACGAGGGTGGACGACCCCCGCCGTCTACACCTCTCTGCCGATCACCCTTTCACCATTCCATCTTGTTTATTGTGTTTTTCCCCCGAGGGTGGACGACGACTCCTGCCGTCTACACTTTTTTGGCGATCACGGTGGGACAACTTTTGTTTTCTCTGGTTACCCAAATATTTTCGGCACCCACGTGTGCCCCTCCACTCGGCACCCACGTGTGCCCCTCCTGATTGCGCCTGCGTGCACTACATTCGTGCTCCCAGTAGCACTCTTGCCATCAGCACCCACGTGTGCCCCTCCTGATTGCGCCCGCGTGCGCTACATTCGTGCTCCCAGTAGCACTCTTGCCATCGGCACCCACGTGTGCCCCTCCTGATTACGCCCGCATGCGCTACATTTGTGCTCCCAGTAGCACTCTTGCCATCGGCACCCAGGTGTGCCCCTCCACTCGGCACCCACGTGTGCCCCTCCTGATTGCGCCCGCGTGCGCTTCATTTGTGCTCCCAGTAGCACTCTTGCCATCAGCACCCACGTGTGCCCCTCCACTCGGCACCCAGGTGTGGCACCCACGTGTGCCCCCTCCTGATTGCGCCCGCGTGCGCTATATTCGTGTTCCCGCTATCACTCTTGGCATTCCAATTACATCCCTCGTGCACTACGTGCATTACTCTAGAGTCCCCTTGAAGTCTGAAGAGATTCGTATCATTGCAGAAAAGGAGTGTTGTAATGTTTGTTTAATTTATTTTGTTGTATATATTTGCTGTCTGTTTATATATCTCCTGTTAAATTCAGCACTGCATCGCATATCATCTCCCTTTTATTTTTATTTCTTTTGTTCCATTTTTTTAGGATCACCTTTTCTTGGTGAAGGAAAGACTCTCCGTCGGGAATTCCTCTCAACGGACTAGGATCTCCTTCACTGGGACCTCCGTAAGTCCCCGACATTGAAGGATTCCCTCTTCGTTCACTGGGCTGGTTGTACCACTGAAGTTTCCTAGAGATAGTCAACCCATTCGTGGTGAGTCGAGTCTCTTTAGGTCACACAACGGAAATTAATATTGCAACTAAGGTCCCTCCTGTGGTGTGAACATTAGATTAGAAAAAAGAAAAAAAAGGGGAAAACCAAAAGAAAACAAAAAAAGGGGCGTTAAACATCAACTTGTTTGCTAATCTTTGCTAATGGTTTGAGTGTGTATGTTATTACATTCTGATTAGAAAGAAAAAGAAAAAAGAGAGAAAGTAAAAGAAAACAATAAAAAGGGCGTTACACATCAACTTGTTTGTTAATCTTTGCTATTGGTTTGAGTGTGTATGTTATTGCGTTCCGGCAAAATCTCGTGTTCCGGAAAAGATCAAGAAATGTCCGGAGACGGTCAGAATCCGACCCCGGGTCACCAGGGGACACATGTCCCTGCTGAGGACGCAGGTTCCTCCCGTGAGCCCTCATATGAGGTGCGAGCCACCGTCGGGGAAGCATCCCCGCCACAAGATATTTCCTCCTTGCTAGGTGTTCTCGCGAACACACAGCTCAATTCCGATCAGATCCGAGCCTTTCAGGCCGTCTTAAAAGGGAAATCTGTTGATTCTACTCCTCAAAATCCAACACCAGTTGCTCTCCCTACTCAAGAGCCCGCACAGGCAATCCCTTCCTCATTCCCTCTTGTGCAGACAACTCTGCAACCTCCCTCTTTCCAATTACCTCCCCAGTCTCAAGTTCCACCAATTCCTCATACAACATTTCAGTCAATTCCATTTACTGATATGCCACAACGTCTGCAACCTCCCTCTTTCCAATTACCTCCCCAGTCTCAGGTTCCGCCAATTCCTCATACAACATTTCAGTCAGTTCCGTTTACTGACATGCCACAACGTCCCACTCATCCGGAATTCCCTTCTCAGGCTTCCGCAAGGCCTCAGTGGCCACCACAACCTGCTCCTTACAATGAGGTCACCCAATCTCTCCTTCATAGGATGAACAAGATGGACGAACAATTCTGAGATTTCAAAAAGATTGTGGATGTCAAATCCGCGCCTGAGATCTCTTTACCAATCCTTCCAGTATTCCATCTCCCTCCTTCTGAAATGCCAACGTATCGACGGTACACCGGCACAGGCAACCCCCTCATTCATCTGAAGGACTTTATGTATGAGTCCTCGTTTTGGCAGAACGATCAAAGATCATTGGCATACCTCTTCAGGAGATCATTGGATGGTCCCGCCTTAGAATGGTTCTATTCCCTAGAGCCGAGTGAGGCTGAGAACTTCGACGTAGTGCAACGGAAATTCCTACAGAAATATCGGGATAGGGTCGGTCCCTCCTTCTCTATTACCGACCTAGTGGCTGAAAAAATGAAGCCGGACGAAGATTTCATCCAATTTGCCGATCGATGGAGATCCTTGGCAGAGAAAGTGAGAGACTCCATTTCAGAATCGGAGCAAGTAAAGATGGTCGTGTCTAATGCCACTCCACAATTTAGACACGTCCTGGCAATGAACAAGCTCACCACTATGGAGGAACTGTATGAGAGGGCTCGATATATCCAAACACAGCTGAAAGATTCTCCCCTCATGCATATGTTCGAGCCACCAAAGCCAAAGGTGTTTAGGAAGCCGGGCACGGGTGCCCAAGGTGGGGTAACAGAAGGGGTTGTAACAAATGAACAAGTGGGCGCGGTTGGCTATCCCAACCAGCAAGCTAATCCTAGGCCCCCACAAGCTCCACAATTCCCCTTTCATCAGGACCAACAAGGTCAGCAACCCTATCGTCCTCCCCCACAAAACAATCTCTTCCAGAACAATATGCCTCAACCCCTCCATCTTCAACAACAACAACAGCGACCTCCTCAATATAATCAGGTTCCGCCACCAGGGGATTATGGCCCCCAACAACAGAGAAGGCCGATCGGCCCTAGGAGAGCTCATTACCCACCTTTGCCGGAGTCGTTGCCAGACTTCTTTAATGCTCTCATGACTACTAATTTCTTCACCTTGCCTAAGGAAAAAGCCATATGGCCCCCGAACGTCGACACTTCCAGATATTGTGTCTTCCATAGACAGCCGGGTCATACAGTGGAAAACTGTTTTCATTTCAGAGATTATATCTATGATATGAACGATGAACATCAAATAGATTGGGATGAAATGAGGCGATGCGTCACCATGATGAAGGCCAGGAGACCTCCTCTTAGACAACAACAACAGCAACAACAACAACAACAGCCTCAGCAGGCACCACAGCAACAACTAAACATGGGCATCCTCCAAAATCCGTTACCGGCGCACCAACAACCTAACCACCAAGTCAACCCCATCTCTTCCTTCCCAGAGGTTGGAAGAGGGCAAGATTGGCATACGGAAAGCGGCTCTGTCCTTGTCACCAATCACGTTCCTATCCAATCCCCACGCCTTATTCGTCCCGCACCTGTCTATCCTCCACCCGTAGCACAACCCGCAGTGATACCTCACTCATTTCCACTGCTATCACGTCCTCTCATCCGCGTCTCTGCTGATGACCTCCCTTCGAGTCCCCAGCAAACACCCTCCACTTCCACCATAACACCGTTACCCTCAAAGCCTCTCATCATTTCTCACGCCTCCACTTCATCATCCACCTTCATTCCGCCTCCACTAAACAAACCCCTCATTGTCCAATACCCTTCCGAGGTGCCCTCCACCTCCACCATAACACCGTTACCCCCAAAACCTCTCATTGTTTCTCACGCTTCCACTTCATCATCCACCTTTGTTCCGCCTCCACTAAATAAACCCCTTATTGTCCAGCACCCTTCCGAGGTACCGTCTACCTCCACCACAACCCCTTTACCCTCGAAACCCCTCAGTATTCATCACCCATCCGGGGCCCCATCAACCTCTACTATGCCTCCACCTTTTAAACCCCTTATCATTCACCGTCCATCTGAGGCTTCATCCACTCCCACCATGCCTCCACCTAACAAACCACTCATCAGAGCCCCTACACCTATTATTGCCCCTGCTTCATCAATTGTTCCTCCACCACTACCCCTCGAACCCCTGCTAAACCCCATATCTAACTCTATAAAGGTGCCGCCAAAACCACAAGCCATGGTGCTCCGTAGTGGAAGGATGTTCCATCGGATTTTTTCCCAAAATAGCCAGGTCCCTGAGCAATCTCAGCCAGAGAAAGACACCGAAGAACAGCCAGAGGAGTCTATCCCTGGGACACAATATGACCTGTTGAAACACCTGGATAAAACACCAGCTCGGATCTCCATTCTCGAGCTAATCAAGAGGTCGAAAACCCATCAGGACGCCTTGATGGAGTATCTTCAGAGGGTTATGGTAAATGAGGATCTCCCAGTGGAGAAGATCTCGTCAGTATTGACGCCAACTGATACACAACCGGCTATTATATTTCACCACCATGAGCTTGCCCCCAAGGAGGCTCGAAAATATGCTTTGTGTATTGCAGTAAAGATCAATGGGGTGTCTGTAGACCCGTGTTTGGTGGACACTGGTGCGTCTATAAATGTGATCTCTATGATCACCCTCCAATCATGTGGGGTTGACACGGAACAGATAAGGCCTTCGTCAATCACAGTTACAGCCTATGACAATAGCAAAAAGCCACCAATGGGGATGGTCATCGTGAATGTAGAATTGGGCCCTGCATCAGTCTTTACGGAATTCCATATCCTTGATATGGATCCCACATTCAAGGCCATACTAGGCCGCCCTTACATTGAAGTTATGAATGCGGTGCCTTCCACCAATCATCAGTGCTTGAAGTTTCCGTACAAGGCTTGGATTATCAAGGTAAATAGCATGCCCATCTTTTCTATAGTGGATGCTATTAATACCTCTTTGCCTTCTGTTTGGCCGACCCACCGGCCAATTCTTTCACTGCTAGATGTGTGTGACCCTCGCCGCGCCCCTTTGACACAGAAGCCGTTTCTAACACCAAAGTCATGTCACCCTTCCCATTCTAAGGGATGGGAGATCATGAGAAATATTGGCTACCAGCAGGGCAAAGGTTTGGGGGCACAATCACAAGGGAGACTGAGACTGCCAAACAAGATAAGGTTAACCCTTAGAGCCGGCCTAGGCTTTGAAGGGCCATTTGAATCATATGAGGGACCTCTTACATGGACCTTGTACTCTCATTTCAGAAAGGGTCCGGTTATACAGTTGGGGGATTACCCGCGAGAATCACATGGGAAATTGCAGATTGCCTATTTAGCTGAAAGCTGCTCGAGAACTACAAAGAAGGGGAAACACGATGACCCAGACTGTGAATGGAATAAGTGGTTCGATATACACAATATTTCCATGGCACTACAACAGATGTTCTCGCCTCCAGACTTAGAGGGGCCACTTTTGATCTCCGAGGTACCAAAAGATGTCGTTGACATTGCCGAAATTCCAAGTTTTCCTCGCCGAGAGGAAGTTGCCACTGACGGATCGCTTTCCGTCATTCTATCTGATCATTCTCCTCAGCCGTTGCTGCTGACTCTTTCTTGGACCCGACGTTTATCTGATGATATTCCCAGGTCCCCTTCTCTACTCACATTCTTGCGTGGATTTCTCAGCCCATGCCAAATTTTCAACCATGATCTGCTCAATGAGCCATGCAACCCCCTAGCTATAGTTCCCTCCTCCCATTCTCTAATTTCTTTCAATTGTTTTGTAATTGAAAATGAAAATGAAAAAAAAACGTCGATTTTCAAACTCTTCAACAGTGCATCTCCTTTGAGGAGACCTCCTACATCTCTCACGAGTGTGCCCCGACTTACGGGCCACTCATTCAAGGTCCCTTGAGCGACCTTCTTTACCCCTCTATCGAGGGGTCTCTTCCTGTACATTCTTCAACTTCTTCTTCGTCTGTAGAACAAGTCAGTCAGGTTAGGAATAGCGAGTCAAGGGTAGTACCTAGAAGAAAATCCAAGGGCAGGGAAATTCCTCGTCGATTCCTTCTAGATCTAGCCAATAGGTGTCAAGCCTTTCTAGCCATTCCTCACTTGCTAGAAAATCCCATCCATCTGCCGGAGTTAGAATGTGAGGAGGATTGCACAATTGATGAGGGATACGGAGTTTATGAGCTCACAGATGAAGAGTACCCTATTGAAGAAGGGGACGAAGACTATGAGGATGCGGCTGACGCATATGCTAGAGGAATGAGGAGGTTTGAGGAGCCATCAGCCGCTATAGAAGAACCCACCAAAGAGATCAACCTGGGGACCGAGGAAGACCCTAGAATCATCCTCATAAGTGACAATTTGCCACCATCTGAAGAAGAGGCATTCATCGAGGTCCTAAAGGAATATAGGGACACGTTCGCGTGGATTTACGAGGATATGTCGGGATTAGATTCCACCCTTGTCGAACATCGCCTAACGCTAAAACAAGGGTCTGTCTCGGTAAAGCAAAGGTTAAGACGTTTCCACCCCCAAATGGCTTTAAAAATGAAGGAAGAGGTCGATAAGCTCCACAAAGCCAGGTTTATTAGAGTCGTCCTATATCCTCAATGGGTGGCAAACATTGTCCCGGTCATGAAAAAGGATGGAAAGGTGAGAATCTGTATCGATTTTCGGGACCTTAACCGCGCGTGTCCAAAAGATGATTTCCCTTTGCCTCACATTGACATGTTGGTTGATAATACAGCAGGCTATGAAACTCTCTCGTTTATGGATGGATTTTCGGGATATAATCAGATCCGTTTGGCGGAAGAGGATCAGGAGAAAACATCATTCACCACACCTTGGGGAACTTACTGCTATTTGTTCATGCCGTTTGGTTTGAAGAATACTGGAGCTACTTATCAAAGGGCTATGATGGTAATATTCCATGACATGATGCATGTATATTTAGAAGTGTATGTAGATGATTTACTGGTGAAATTCAGGACTAGGGCAGAACACCCAAGAGTTCTGGCTAAGGTGCTGCAAAGATCAAGGGAGTTCAATTTGAAAATGAATCCAAAAAAGTGCGTATTTGGCGTCTCATCGGGCAAATTGCTTGGTTTCATTGTGAGTAAGAGGGGCATTGAAATAGATCCCAACAAAGCTAAAGCAATTAGGGATATGCCACCTCCGAAAAATCTGAGAGAAGTTCGAGGGTTAATCGGAAGGTTACAATTCATTCGTCGATTTGTGTCCCAGCACTCGCAAAGGTGCAAACCTTTCTATGAGTTGACTAAGTCAGGAGTAGAATTCAGTTGGAATTCTAAATGTCAAAAAGCTTTTGAAGGATTGAAGGAATATCTGGCCAATCCACCCGTCCTAATTCCACCCACGCCAGGTAAACATTTAATCCTTTACATCTCGGTCCTGGACGACTCCGTGGGAGCTGTCCTAGCACAAGCCGATGAAGCGGGCAAGGAAAGGGCACCTATTACTTGTCCAAACTCCTCAACCCTGTGAGCAGAAGTACACGGCTATGGAGAAAACTTGTGCCGCCCTTGTCTGGGTAGTGCAGAAGTTGAAACACTACTTTCTAGCTCATGAAGTTCATCTGATTGCTCGAATGAACCCTATCAAGTTCCTTCTAGAAAAATCTGTCCTTACGATAGATTAGCACGCTGGCAAAGCTTTCTTTCTCAGTTTGACATCACTACATCAGCAAAAGGCGATCAAGGGTATGCTATAGCTGAGCATCTCGCTCACCATCCTCTCCCAAATTCGATCCTGTCCAATCAGAGTTCCAGATGAGGAACTAATGTCCATCAACCAATCAGATGATTGCATGTGGACATTACATTTTGATGGAGCTCTGAATTCCCAAGGGAAAGGAATCGGCATTGCCCTCCTGTCGCCTGAAGGCCTTACATTCTCACTGGCATATCAGCTCAAATTCCCAGTTACCAACAATATAGCTGAATATGAAGCTCTTCTAGCTGGCCTGGAACTCGCTCATTCTTTTCGTATCACTGAATTACGAGTCGTAGGTGATAGTCAACTCATTCTTCGCCAGGTGCTCACCAAATATCGCACTCGCGATCCCAAACTCAAGCCATACCAAGAACTCACTGCTGCCTTTGCCAAACTGTTCACCAAGTTGATCTTTGTCCATGTCCCTCGTCATCAGAACATTCTGGCCGATGCCCTCGCCTCGTTGGCATCATCTTTAAGGTTCCCTCTAGGAAGATGGTTTGAGTCCATTCACATCTACAAGCGTCATGCCCCTGCAATCGATGATGCTTCCTACGTAAATATCAAGGACAGGATAGCAAGAAGGCCCTACAGGAAGAAATCCTTGAGAAGAGGGAAATCATGTTGACAGAGTTAGAAGAAGAATTGGCTGATGAGAGAAGCCATGGTTTTATGAAATTGCCAAGTATTGCAAAGATCAGTCCTACCCTGAGAAGCCACATCGAAGATAGAAAAGCCATAAGGAGAGTGGCACAGAGATACATGCTGGTCGGAGGAGTGCTATACAAGAGAGTCTTACTGGTGTTCTTCTAAGATGTCTCGACGAAGAGGAGGTCTGGAAATGCGTCGAGGAAGCACACTCTGGTGTGTGCGGTGGCCATGTGAATAGCCAAATGCTTGCCAAGAAAATCCTTCGGCAAGGCTTTTACTGGCCCACCATGGAAGAGGATTGTGCCATCTATGTCCGCAGGTGTGTCAAGTGTCAACTTCACGCCGATAAAATTCATTCCCCATCTTCTTCACTTCATCCAGTATCCTCCCCATGGCCTTTCTCCATGTGGGCTTTCGATGTCATCGGTCCTCTTGGTAACCCTAACTCCCTCACTAAGCAAAAATCATTCATCCTTACTGCAACGGAGTACTTCACCAAATGGGCCGAAGCCGAAGCTTACGTGGAGGTTAAAGCGTCAACAGTATGCAAATTCATCATGAAGAACATCATCGCCAGGTTCGGTATTCCAAGCACAATTATCACCGACAATGGGCCGCAATTCATATCTCAGGACCTTCAGGACCTCTGCAAAAGGTATAAAATTGCATTGCATCATTCATCACCTTATTACCCACAAGGTAATGGCCAAGCAGAGGCCACTAATAAAACACTGATTAAAATCATAAAAAAGACCTGTGAGTCAAACAAGTTCTCGGATTGGTCAGAAAAGCTGATTGAAGCTCTATGGGCCTATCGCACTTCAATCCGTACTCCCACTGGGCAAACCCCGTTCGCCCTCACTTATGGGATGGAGGCGGTAGTTCCGTATGAAATCTTGGTTCCTTCTCTCAGGGTACAGTTGGACAAGGAACTTCCCCTCGACGAACGTCGTGATTCACTCCTTGCTCAATTGGAACTCTTAGATGAGAAACGGCTGGCCGCTGCTGAGCATGCACGAGTATATCAAAACAGACTCACACGTTTTTATCAAAAGAAGGTCATTGAAAGAAAATTTCAAGTCGGTGAAATGGTAGTGAAAAGAATGTTTGTAAAACCTGGTGGGCCGCGTTCTAAACTCCAACCCAATTGGGAAGGACCGTACGTGATTCAGGCTGTGCATCCTGGCAACGCCTATAGGCTAGTCAATGCTGAGGGGATCGAGTTATCCCACCCTTGGAATGGGCTTTATCTTAAGAAATACTACCCTTAGATAGGTGTACATAGTGTCAAAAAATGATGAAATGTAAAATAAAAAAAATAGAAAACAATGAAAACAACAAAAATATGTATATATACAATAACAAAAGACAAAAAAAATAGAAGAAAATGAAAAGAAGAAAAAAAATAGAAAATTCAAAATGCTAATGCCCGGAGATCACCATGTAGTTAAGTCATTGCATTCAACCTCCGTGTTGGGATAGGGCCTATTAAGACTTGGTAGGTTCCGGGTCTTGGTTTGCCAGAGCCGTAGAGATTCATGTCCGGCTAGTTTGGCTTATGCCCCCCTCAAAAGGAGACAACATGCATGTACACATGTGTTCTATAAAAGATCGGTAGCATCGCTCATGGTGAGGCCTCACCTAGAAGGTCTCCAGAACGCTTAAATCTTCGTTCTCTCTCTCTCTTCGACCGAATGAGACAGCCGGCGCCCTTAAAACGCTGAGCATGGGAAACACGAACACAACTCCTAGGGTGAGAGTAGGGTCCAATTCCTCGAGCATGGGTCAGAGTACGAGAAGAGGGCAGTGTCCCCGCAGGCATCCAAGAGGGATTCCATAATGTCAAGATACTATGTCCCTCGCAAAAATCTGTCAAGAAAAATCAGAAAAGAAGAACAAAATCAAAGTCAAGTGAGAAGCCTGGTCGTAACCGTGCCTGATCCCACAAATGAAACCCCTTTGACTGAAAGTCAAATTCTATACAAAAGGGGTCATGAGATGTAAATGCTCGAGATTTGGTCTGAAGTTGCCCGAAAGGGGAAGTTAAGTGCGCCCCTACTGGCTCGCCGGGTTAACGGTTTTGCCGGTCCTCTCAGGAGGTTTGCCCCCTATACTCTTCCTTCTTCCTCTGAAGATGAAGGCTCAATGGAGTTCCTGAAGGGTGAAACTCACCAAAGTCTGCAACCACCTTTCGACACAAACGTATGGTTGTCCATCTTGGAAAGCAGAAGTCATTGTCGTGAAAGAGTCTCCGTGTTTCTGGCCGGTCAAGACCCTATCTACCATCTTGATTTCTTCTAGTCTAACCTCGGGCTTAGACCAATGCAAGCGCGTCACCTATAGGTGCGACGGCGTCTGATTCCGGGTCAGCGTCGCGCGGTTGGTCATTTGGGTTCCAAGGTGTTCCATTACATATCATCTAGAGTTGTGAGGAAATAGACCCGGGTCGGGCAAATCATTTACCTCGAACACCTTTTGGGTGAATCCCTGTGGTCGGAAGCAACTGGGGGCCTAAGCATGGCATGACGGCATTGTCATCAGGATAAGTCTTAGCCGGCGGGATTATCATTCGAGGGGTCTAGAGGCCCAAATCAACTTAGATGTGCACTTAGGATACCTGGGGGGTTAGCAAGAAACCCTTGTTCTCGTGCAGGTTAGATGTTATATGAGTTGGTCATCATGCATTCGCAAAAACAAAAAAAATAATAATAAACCAAAAATAAACAAAAAAATAATAAACCCAAAAATCTGAAAAAAAAAGTAGAAAAATGTATAGGCACAAAAAATGGAAATGTAAAAGATAAAAAAATAAACAAACAAAAAAACAAAAAAAATGAACAAAAAAAAAATAAAAAAATCACATTTCGCATGATTGCATTTGTATGTAACATCTCATTTTAAATTTCTGTTTGCATCTGTGTGCTTGTGTGCCGCATTCATCATTATCCTTTATTATTGCCTTTGTTAATAAAGGCTTGCCCCTTGACTCCTTATTAAGAAAAGCTCAAATCACATTTGTTTATTGAGCAAGGGGCAAGTCAGAGCAGAAATGCTAACTTGTTTGCTTAGATGTGTACATGGACTCGGGAGATCAGAAAGAAGCAGAGAACCAAGCACAAAACATTTTATTCCACTCCCACTCAACAAAAATGAACAACAAGAGAGAGCTTACATTAGCTCCACCCTCCTTCTCTACATTACTCGTCTCGCTGCTTTCTGGACGAGAAACTCTAGAAGGTGCTACCCAACCATGAAAAGCGGTACTTCTACCGCTTTGCGGTCCTCTTTCTATCTCCACTCCCCGACGTCGATCTGCGGAGGCAGCAAAGAAGCTACTAACACGAAAGCCACGCTCTCGTGCCCTTCGGTAGCGTTCCTCGCCATCCTTCAGCCACTGCTCGGCGAGACCGAGACTGGTCCTCAGTTCAAATAGTTGGGCCTCCAGGGCCCTCCTCTCCTCTTTCTCGGCTGATCTTTTGGCCTTCTCTCTTTCCCTGTCCTTTTCCCTCTCAGCACGTTCTCTCTCTCTGTCATCCCTTTCCAGCTGAAGGGTGATCCTCAGCTCCATGGCGTCCCGCAAAAAATTGTCATCTGAGCGACGCTGCAATTCCTCCTCCAGCTCCGCTATCCTGGCCTCCCTTGTGCTGCACGAGCAAACATCTCTTGCATCTCTTCGGCCTGCCATATCCGTCATTTCAGGGTGTGATGAGACGTAAACAGAGAAGCTCGGATAAGAGGAACCTTCACCTGCGCGGAAAGCATTCCCTCTGCCTCCGCGGCGCGCTGTGTTACACGGGCAAGCTGCTCGTGGAGCGAATCTAGTTCCGACGAAGGAATCCATAGACTAGAAGAGGCACCCTCTGCCCCTACTGCTGGTAGGGTTGCGTCGAGCCGAGCGCGCTATGATAGCAAGAAGTGGCAATGAGTGGCTAAACACCAGAAACCTAGGGGTATAATTAGGAATATGCATTTGCATACATACTCACCGAGACATGTAAAGCCTCACGGGTGTCACCCAACTCTTCCTCCGTGTCCGCCAAGCGAGCCCGCAAGTTCGCTATCATGGTATCACGGGCATCCTAAACCCATGTCATAGGAGTCAGCATTACATTTAAAAAAATGATAAAAAAATAGAAAAAAATGATCAAAAAGTGAGAAAGGAGATACACCTCCACAAGTCCCTCAGGATGGAGTCGCTCTGCATACATCGCCCTATAGAGACGTAGATAATCTTCACTATCCCGGGCGTGCGACTCCACGAGCGTGCCACCCCGCTGCCAATCTTCATATTGTTCGGGGAAGCGCACCCGCCAGTCGACACAGGTTACCGGCCCACGTGTCTTCCTCCCGACGCGGGGTGGTGCGGTCATATCTACCCATTCCTGGGCAAGCCCTAGAGTCCTCATGACCAATCGTAGCCGGAGTGGCTCGATTTCATTCAGGCAGTGGACCCAAAGGTCCCGACCAAATCGAGGGTGACCTGCGATGACCCACGGTTGGTCGACATCGACCAAGCCCGAGTAAGGCCTCCAGATCACCTACGTTGGCATGCGTATGTCTCCTTAATCACTCAAAAGACCAAAAAAAAGAGAGAGACAAAAGAAAAGACAAAAAAAATGAAGTCCTACCATCTCTGCGGGGAACTCTTGCAGCTCACGCCTTAATACCATCAGCTGGTAAGATAGAGAGGCTGTGCTCATAATGGGTTGCCACCGCCGAGCTAGTGGTGCCACAGCCACACGCCACTGTCGAGCTCGCCCCATTGGGATGTAGTAATAACTCCATACCTGTGTCGTCACATGTCATCAGCATTTCATGAAATAGACTAGTTGCATAAATAAATAAACAAATAATTACCTGGAGAAACGGTATGAAGCCACTCACAGTCACCTCTCGATCTGTCCCTTGGGACAGACTTGCGAACAGATGCGCCAGCACGGCGGCTCCCCAGGCATATTGCCCTACCCTCTCTAGGTCCACCAAAAATTCTAGGAAACGACAATGGATGTCGTCTCCTTTGGAACCCAGCAGTAATTTTCCCAGCAGGAAAGGAGGAATATCCTCAAGTCCATGTTTGATCTCTCCCAGCTACTGGCATCCACGCAGTACACAGCGCGGGACCCTCTTTCCGCTCTCTCCATGAACTCCTCCAAGGACTCGTTATCACGGTGACGAGTGTCAGTGAGCCCCAGTGCCTCCATGATAGATGCCTTGGCTATTGACCTGTTCTTTTGGTCCTTTAATTCCAGACCAAGAAGCTTCTGAGCCACTTCGCGATAATCGGGGTAGGTGACCCCGGTCACCGCCTCACCATCCACTCTAAGGCCGGTGATTCGGGCCACATCTTCGAGACTGGGCACCATGTGCCCCCAGGGCATCAAGAAGGCACGACTCTCTGGGTCCCATCTCTCGCGCAATGCTTGGATGAGGGCGAGGTCGAGCTTAATGGGTTCGATCCGGAGGAATGCACCAAACCCCATCGCATCTAGTCGGGCTTTCTGGAAGTCAGGCAAGCCTCGATAGGCGGCCACCACTAATTCCCATGAGATGTGTGACCTCGTCATACTCTGTGGATTACACAGGAAGTGAGAAGCGGATGCATCATTGAAATAAAAAAAGAAAAAGAATGAGAAAGGAAGAAAGGGATCATGAAGAATGAGAGGGAAGAACTGGCTCGATTACAAGCTCCGATTGGGTCCTCTCACTGAGTGGCCTTTCAACATCGGAGAGTCTCCTGGAACTACCACTGGATCTGCTCCTCTTCGAGGAGCGAGAAGACTCGCCCTCCACCCTGAAACTGGACTCTCCCTCCATCTCAGAGAATGAGAAACTCTTACTCCCTCCTGTCGACTTTTCACTCTTCTAACCAGTCTCCACAACTCCGTGCTTTCAAGTGAAGCAGGCGGGGGGAGTATTTATAGGATTGAAGGGATATGATCCAGATCTCTCCCACTTCCTCTTGCAATGGGCCTTGTAACAAAGCACCCATCTTTCACTCGAAGTAAACGAGGTCGGGAGCGTAGCGGGTTGATTCACACCCTACACATCTAGGTTCCCTGTGTTCATCATGATTCAAATAAATCTGAGATGAGGTCATCTACATGGAGAAAGGACAATGCAGGTCGACCTCTTCGAATTTGGGAGTGGACTCATCCACAGGAGAAAGGACAATGGAAGTCGATATCTTTGAATCCGGGAGTGGACTCGTCTACATGGAAAGAGGACAGAAGGGCGGTTGACATCTTTGAATTCGGTGGTACATCATTAAAATTTGTGATGGATTCTCCCGAAAGAAATGCCCAATGAGTCTGAGACACGATCCGTTATCTCAGGGGAGTTCTGTTAAACACGTCACATGGGGACGGCATGAAAAGAAGAGGCGTAGAAGAGAAGGAACGCATGGAGGGCAAACCCGTCACATGAGAGCATGTCGTTCCATTCATACGTCTATATAAACTGTCGTGTTCAGCGTGAGAAGAGAGAGGGTGTATGAGCAACTTGCTAAATCTCGCACCACCCTCTTGGTCGTCTCTCTCCTCTCCTAAGAGGGAGGTCCCTGGGAGGTCATCTAGAGCTCTGCGACGTTGCAGTTATCTCATCGCATCGCACGTAGCGCTCCTCGCCCTCCTCTGGTCTCTCGCGACCTCGACAGCCGCGAAGCTCTTGAACCCGAGGCTGTTGGCTGAGCCGCCCCTTACTCTGCAATGGAGACTACACCAACCCCCGGAGCTCCTCCACCGTGAGCTCCAACTCTCCTCCAATCGGCAGTGACTCTGAAGGAGTGACGTGTCCGAGCGCTGTGTCTTCCGGAGCTTCATCACTTGGGCCTCACGTGCCCTCCTCTCCTCTCGATCCCGATGTAGCTTTATCCATGCCTCTCTTTCCATTCTCTCCCAGTTTACTTCTCTCCTCGCCACCTGAAGAGAAATCCTCAGCTCCATGACATCTCAGGCATCTCCGCATACTGTAGTTGCTTCAGTCCCCCAGATCCTATCCGGTAACGGCCGACCATCACCCGACGTCCGCCATTCCAGTCACAAAGAAAAGGGGAGGGGAGAGACTGAAAGAGAGTGCAATGGCATTAAGGCTTTGCATTTATTTCAAGACAAGATACATCAGGGTTTGGGCACCTCAGGCCTCAGTTTCCTGAGCTCCATTACATAAGCCTTCCATAGCTCTCGATCCTCACTCACAGACACCGTCACCTTCCTCGGAATGCTTGCCTTCCACGAAGCTTTGATCGCCTTCACATCCTTCGCATCATCCTCCGTGCCCAGCTCTCTCTCCTTAATCAGAGGAAGGTTGGATAGCATAGGAAGAGAGTGCCGAGGAAGGCCAATTTGCAGGCAGCACCGGTGCGAGCTGTAAAGAACAAATTCGGTTGCACCGATAAGCTGGAGTTCAGCATCAGGAGAAGATCTCGTGAGAGACCACGTGAAAGTAAACATGCTGGCACACAAGTGAACATATCTCGCGCCAAGGAGTTGAAGTGAGTACGCCAGTCGCCACGTGTCTTCAGACGGGGCATGCGATTCGCCACCTTCCCACCGAAGCCCAACACATCGGCCATGTAACGGAGGGGGCTTTGTTCGAAAATCCTGGAGGCGGTCTGTACCCCTTCGTGGTGATGAAATTTGAAGTGAAGATCAATCCAGCAGTTGAGGAGAAGCATGCACCCGTGAGGAGGCCTACCCATGCTGGAAGCCGTGAGACCACTGTAAAGATGCGCGAGGACAGCGGGCCCCACTCTCTTTCCCTCCCAAAGTCCACAGATCGCTCCCAATTGGTCTTCCTCTACGATGTTGTCAGTACAAGGAAAGAGGAGAGCTCCGGCCAAACAAATTGTGAACCCTTTCATAAGCCCTTCTAAATGTTCATCATCTATCAACCCTTCTAAGGCAGTCACGGTCCAGTCTGCGAGCTTTTGCAAGTTGACTCCCTTCTGAGTCTGAACGCTCTTTATGGTTCCAGATGGCATAAAGCTTCCAAGAACATCCTCGGTAGATACCCTCTTCCGCATCCGCGAAACCTTTATCCTGTCATCCTTCATCGACCTTCTTAAGCCTAGCAGAAGTTCTGCCTCCTCGAGGAGGACCGTTGCCTCAAAAGTAGGGAAGATAAAAGTGTGGGTTTCCGGATGCCAAACCTCCGCCAATGCACCCAGGGCCGCCCAATCCATGTAAATCTTGTCATAATGCTTGGCATGGACCACCAACCCTTGGAGGTGCCATTTTGAAATAACGGCCCTCATACTGATAGTGATGTTGGACGTAAGCTTCGATAGCCAGGGCAGCTTTGAGAATTTTCTCGGGCCCGGAAAAAGAGGATACGGCTGAAAGGAAGGAAAAGAAAAGAATGAAAAAGCGAGGGAGAACTTATGAAGGAAACTAGGATGAAAAGCCAACTTACCGCCCGTGAGAGAATCCTCTCGCTCAGATGGCCTTCAATGTCGGTCAACCTCCTGAATTCGCGGCCGAACTTGCTCCTCTTGGCAGGGCGGGAAGGCCCACCTTCCATCTCAAAAGGGCAGGATTTCTCTCCCATCTCAAAAAAGAGCTTGACTCACCGAACCACCAATGGATGATCTTTTGCTAAGGATCAAAGGGGTACTTATAGTGAAAAGGAGGGGTAAAAAGGTAAATGTAAAGCATTTATGACAAGTTACCGTGGTGAATTTTAACCGAATAATCTTGTCTGATTTGCGTCGTGTTTTCCCCTGCTCCTGTATTGATGTGCGGACGTCCTGTACAGTTGAATGTAATTTTACTTCTTATGAAATAATCCTTCTTCACTGCTTGCTGTTCGGTGCAGGTTCCAAGAATAAATGAAATAAGAGAGCAAGAGGGCGCCATTGCCCTACCATGTCCCACCATCAGTCACCCAGGTGACTGACCCCACTGAGTCATGCATCCTACTATATGATATCTACGCTATTAGAGCACGTCAAGGACCTTATGCCTTGGATGAATCTGGAGTTTGAGTTCCCCTCCAACAAAAATAGTGATAACTTCAGAGGAGTTCAGGACGTACGGATAGGCCGTTAGGTTGTGGTAGCTCGGGAACGATGGTTCCGTTCGGTGAGTCGGTGCGTGGATAAACGGGCCCCGGCTCAGTATCGGCTCATCGAATCGGTATCCTGACCCGTCCTAAGCAACTTAACAATATTATCCTTGGCTATTTTCTACTTTTAGTTTGTTTTAATTTTTCCTTTAAACCCAGCATGCATTCATGTAGGACTTTGATATCACTGTGGAAGATCATTCATTTAACTCGATTGTGAGGGCCGCTGTGCTTAAATTCTTGATTAATACGGGATATTCCATTCTGAATCGAGTACTGAGTTTCTGTGAAACCATCTTGGGCTGGTTGGCTGAAAGAGACCTTTGTTTGGATTTATCAGCTACCCTTTTTATTTACTCCATTGGACCCACCTTGGTCGCAGCACTTCCACATTGGCTGGTAACCGCTCCCCAAGGTGAAACCTGCGGGTCTACGACTCAGGTACTTCCACGCCGAGAAGTTGGTCCCTCTTTCTGTTAGTCTTTTGTTATGTCCAGCCAAACAATCGTTGATTTCGGAGGACCTTCTTCAAGGATGTTTTGTTGAAACTCAGGAAAGATTCCAATCACGTAGTGTTAAAAACGTGTCTCATCACGCCTTGGCATCCACTTTTCAGTCCATCTCCAGTTCACTTCATTACACTTCTATTCATTCCACTCCGTGTCATTCCCCTGCAAAGCAGACGCCAAGGCGGGGCAGCTGTAGACACGGCATTTTAACATTTGCGTTGAGAAATCCCGTATTACGCTAAGACGCCCCAAAGCGGCTCGCACAGTTAAACATTTGAATGATTTCCATTTTTTTATTCGATCTCGCGGAAAGTCAAGTGTTGTTTGTCAACATAAGCGAAACCCTCGCTAATGGGCTTGTGGCCATCCTCTCCTACACAAGAAGATAAAAATGTCAATGAGCTTGGCCCATCTCTTAATGTTAAAAAGAAAGGGGGGGACAAATAAAGATTTTGATGGGCTTGGCCCACTCTTGTTCACAAAATTTGCATTAAACCAAAAAAAAAGTAATTCTAATAGGCTTGGCCCATTCTACCTTATATATATATATATGTATGTATATATATATATATATATATATATATATATATATATATATATATATATATATATATATATATATATATATATATATATATATATATACGTACAATACGTACATATATATACATATATATATATACATAAATGTATGCATACAAACAAAAATAAAAAAGGATAAAATAGGTTGCCAATCATAAATAAACATTGATAAATATAAAATGGCTTGGGCTCATCTCTAAACAAAATTAAAATAAATATTTTTTCTTATATTTTTTAATTCCTCTCCTTAAATCCCTCCTCATTTCTTAGATCTTGTCTCCCCCTTGAATACCCCCACCCACTCACGTAAGAACCGACTCCCTCTCCACTTCCCACACAACCCACAGCCACCTCCACCTCCCTCCGGGACCTTCTCTTTCTCCCCATTACACCTCCACCCCCGGCCACGTGAACCACCCCCCTCATCTCCTTGCGACACCAACCCCCTGCCTGCATACCACCGGAGCACCACCGCCCTCCACCTCCCTTTTCCCTTTCTCTTTCTCCCCACGACAGCCACCCCCCTCTCCACTCCCTACACACGGCCAACCTCCACCCTCACTCCCCTGGGCATGAAACCCACAGCACCCCCCTTGGCAAACTACGACGAACACTCCCTCATCCATAACACCCACCACCACAGCCGCCAGCCACCTCCACCGTCTCCCTCTTCCCCTTCCCTCTCCACTCCTCTGCAGCGACCCAACAACCACCACGTTCTTCTCTCCCTCTCCCTCTGTCTTTCTCTCGTTCCCTCCTTCATCCCGTGCTCTTCTCTCTCCCTCACTCTCTCTCTTTTCTCTCCCTCTTTCTCTTCTCTCTCCCTCACTCTCTCTCTTTTTCTTCCCTCTGTTCTCCCCCTCCCTCAACCTCTCTCTCTCTTTGCGTTTTTTTTTTTAAAAAAGTTTTTTTTGAGTTCGCGGGGGGGGGGGCTCGTCGCCCGTGCCCCCCATTTGAACGAAGAGGCTGTTGCGGCCTCTTCTTCTTTACCGACCCGCTGCGCCGCTCGCCCGCCGCTCCAGCCCGCCACCACGCCGCTCCAGCCTCCGGCTCGCCTCGGCCGCCGCTCGCCGCCTTCCGCCTGCACGCACCCCCCCGCGGCCCCCGCTCTCGGCCGCTGCCCACCACCGCTGCCGTCCACGCTACCGACCGCCGCCGCCTGCTCCTTGCCTCCCCACCCCCTCTCTCCTCTCTCTCCCTCTCGCGCTTTCTCCCTCTCTCTCTCGCCTCTCTTTCTCTCGCCTCCCTCCGTCTCACCCTCTCTCTCTCCCTTTCTCTCTCTCTTCTCTTTCTCTCACCCTCTCTCTCCCGTCTTCACTCTCCCTCTCTCTTTTTCTCATTCTCTCCCTCTCTCTCTCTCTCTCTCTCTCTCTCTCTCTCTCTCTCTCTCTCTCTCTCTCTCTCAATCTCCCTCTCTCTCACTATTTTCTTTTTCTTTTTTTATCCCCTCACCACCGTCTCTCTCTCCCTCTCTCTGCTTCTCACCACCCCCTCTCACTCTCTCTCCCTCTCTCTCTCTCTCGATCTCCCTCTCTCTTTTCTTTTTTTTCTTTTTTTTCTTTTTTTATCCCCTCCCACCGTCTCTCACTCCCTCTCTCTATTCCTCTCTCACTCTCTGTTTCTCTCTCTCTCGTTCTCTCTCTCTCTCTCACCCCCCTTTGTGTCTCTCTCTCTCTCTGTTCCATCTCTCTCTGTCTCTCTCTC
Organism: Amorphophallus konjac; assembly: GCA_022559845.1. NCBI lineage: Eukaryota > Viridiplantae > Streptophyta > Magnoliopsida > Alismatales > Araceae > Amorphophallus > Amorphophallus konjac. The sequence continues at coordinate 318,894,649 of CM040122.1, read as the reverse complement.
ACCATCCGATCTCTCTCTCTCTCTTTTTTATACATTTTTTCCTTTTTTTTAATTCCTCTTTCTCTCTTCCTCTCTACCCCCCTCTCTCCCCTTTTATTTTCTTTTTTTTTAATATCTCCCTCTCTCGGTTATCTCTCTCTCTGTTCTCCATTCTCCCCTGTCTCCCTCTCTCATCTCCTCTCTAGCCCTCTCTCTTTCATTCCTTCTCCCACATATATATATTATATATACACTATATATATAATAAATATATATATCATATACATATCACATATATATCTTATCCTCTTTCTTCTAAAACAAAATCTTAACAAAATATGTAATCTATAAAAAAAAGTTTTCTCTCCCCCTTTTCTCTCATTCTTTCCCAAATTCTTGTTCTTTTATTTCGACATGTTTACGTATATGTTTACATATGTATGTTTATGTAAATACGTGTAAGATGTTTAATATATTTATACATACGTTTATGTAAATAGGTTTACTACTCGTACACATATGTATGCGTGTGTGTTCTTATGTTCAGCCTAATCAATTCCTGGAGTCTGCTGTGAAGGCCCTCCGCCGTGCTGTGTTCGCGTCTCCGACACGTATTCTCGAGCCCGTCATCAGCCGCCCAATAAGTTTTCTCACCACGTCGTTTTATTTGCTTCTGTTCCACTAGTTACATTGCATTGCATGTATCATTATCTGTCGTTCATACTGCATCCCTCTCCCTAAGAAGTCCCTTTGCGTGTTCATTCATCATATTGTCTGTCCACCCTTTAGTCTTAAAAGGGGTTTCAAATACCACCAACCAGGTGCGTATTCGTTTATGTTATTTTCAATATTAGTTTCTAAAGAATTGGTACTACACCACCGTTGTCCTTAATTAGTAGTCGTTTCTCTTTGTTTGTTTTTCGTGCAGGGTTAACCAGTCCGGGAGCCCGCTTCTTCAGTCGGCCGAAAGAGGAGGAGGAGCAACTCACGTGCCTCCAGTTCGGGGATAAAACGCGACCATCCCTCCTACTTTTGAGGTACCCTACCATCACCTTCCCGTCTTGTTACATTCCTCATTTGTGATTGTTATTTGTTGTAAAATCTCCATCTCTATCCTCCTCTACTTTTTGTTTAATATAAGTCTATCTTCTCTCCCTTGTTATTGTCATATATCGCTAACTCTCCACTTCCGTCCTTCTCTATTTTATCTAAAATAAGTTTCTCACTCTGTCTATATTTTCCTAGTGTTTTTTTTCTCTATATCGTACTATCTTATTCTACCATTCACCCCTCGATTTCTCTTTTACTTTCTCACCTCTCTCTAAGAAAAACATAAAAGAATAAAAAATAATAAAAGCAACAAAAACACCAAAAAAATATAATAACAAAAGATAAAACAAAACAAAAGAATAATAAAATCAGGGTAACCAAAGAAGGCCCTCTTCGTCGGCCGGCCGACCGAAGAGGAAGAGAGGACCCGCACTGCTCCCGCTTCGGCGGCGAACGCGATCGGAACATTTCCTGTGGGGTCCTCAACCCCTGGCGATCACACTTCCCCTCCCCTTCTTTTGTTATTAATTTTTCTGTCTAAACCCCGTCGACGGAACCAGTTCCTCGCGGTGGTCTCATTTAACTGGTGCGGTGGGCTATCTCCCGCGACCATTTTACTTCAGTAATTTAATTTCTGCATTCTAACACCCTAACCGCTAACTGCTTAACTCTAACCCTCCCCTATCATCGCTTCAAAACCCCGCGGAGAGTGACATCTCGCGGCGGTTTATTTAATCCCCTTTTCATTTATTCCAACCCCGATCAAGGAACTCGTTCCTCGTGGTGGTTTAATTTTCTGCACTTTCAATTCCAACCCCGATCAAGGAACTCGTTCCTCGCGGTGGTTTAATTTTCTGCACTTTCATTCCAACCCCGATCAAGGAACTCGTTCCTCGCGGTGGTTTAATTTTCTGCATTCTTTTGTTCCGACCCCGATCAAGGAACCCGTTCCTCGCGGCGGTCTTATCTAACTGGTGCGGTGGGTCATCTCCCGCGACCATTTTCATTCCCGTAATTTAATTTCTGCACGCTAACCTCCTAACCCCTAACTATTTAATTTTAGCATCCCCCATCATCGCTTTAAAACCCACGGAGAGTAACATCTCGCGCGGTTTATTTGATCCCTTTTTCCTTTCTCGTTATATATATATATAGTTATTATAATAAAAAACCCCGCGGAGGTAATACCTCGCGGTGGTCTTTTGTATATAGTTATACTTATTATTTATATCGCTGCAAAAACCCCGCAAAGGCCAATGTCTTGTGGTGGTATGTATATATAATATTTATTGTTTATATTGCAGCAAAAACCCCGCAAAGGCCAATGTCTTGTGGTGGTATGTATATATAATATTTATTGTTTATATTGCAGTAAAAACCCCACAAAGACCAATGTCATGTGGTGGTACGTCTTTGTTCATATTGTCTTTATAATTGTCCGGAGAACGATATACCGTTGCAATTTATGAGTTTACGCGTCTCTCCATTTCAGTTATATAGATTCTCGGACTTCTCGGTATATGAAAAACTGCTCGTGGAACGGTAGGTCACGCTTACCGGGAAAATGTCAGTTTGCGCGAGAGGGTCTTCGGACCCCTATCTCCGCCACGTACCGGAGTCTGTTCCGCATCCCTCTCTTCCCTTTCTCTCTCCTTGATTCGGTCTCGTTATCCCCATCTTCTAGGACGGACGAGGGTGGACGACCCCCGCCGTCTACACCTCTCTGCCGATCACCCTTTCACCATTCCATCTTGTTTATTGTGTTTTTCCCCCGAGGGTGGACGACGACTCCTGCCGTCTACAAATGGGTCATAGAAAAGTGGAGAGTTAAGATCTTCATCCTCTCAAAAGAGAGGGTAAAATAGGTATGTTAAAATATTATTCCACTCTAATTCCAGCAGGTTATCAAATTGACTGGAATAAGGTCTCCTTATTCTCTTTAACCCGAGCTAGAATAAGAGCCACTTATCAAAGTAGAACAATCTAATCCCAAGGATATCTTAACCGCCCTTATCCTAACCCACTTATTCTAACCCGTTACCAAACAGGGCCTCATGGAGTAATCACCCACGTTTAGGTAGTTATGACTCTCGATTACATATTTTATCAAACTCTCTAAGTTGAATTGTGTCTAATCGCATGAGACTTGATAGTTTGGTTAAGAGTTATCAAACACAACCTCAACTCACCGATTGTCAAAAAAAGCAAAAGAGTATTTATCTCGGAATAAACCATTTCTAAGAATCAACAGACTTATTCCTACCCTTGAAACAAAGTGAGGATGAGGAGGAATAATGTAGGAAAAATTACTAAAATGGATAGAAATTTTTTAGCAATATCCAATAGGGACACTGTAGAGGCATAAATTTGATTTCTATATCACGTACCACCTTCTCTATTTATTGAATGGGGAAGTCATCCCGCACCCGTGAAAGCCTATCAACACCAAGAGCAAAGGGGCGCCAGAAGGAGTCCCGAGTGTTACCCCAAGGGACAACCCTCCGATACTTAAGTTAGCAATGGATTAATAAAGAGTAGAGAAGAGCAGGCAAGAGAGTGAGATAGAGGCCGTAGTAGAAGATCAGGGAGCCGTGTAGATCCTCCAGACGAGTGTTCGCCGCTCCCAGTGTTCACTCGGAGAGTGCTCACTGGGTGGTAAGGTCGTGCAGGAGGAATCCTCCCTCTGGGCGTGGACTGTTGTAACGACCCAAGATCCGAATACCGGGAAGGCCCGATACCATTCAAATCTTGACCCGCCGCCCACGAGCCGGGAGGGCTCGGAAGGGCTAAAAGGAGTGTGGAGGCACAAAGAAATAGGAAATAAAATAGGATAATTCAATAATTAATAGAAAAAAAAATAAACACCTACAACAGCAGCAGAGTCCAGTCCAACAGAAAGTACACTCTAAAGCAGTAAAAATGTACCACATGCCGAGTGAACACTCGGCCCGGCGAGCTGGCAACTGAGAACCTCCGAACAGCACCCTTGAACCTCGAGGAAGAACCGCCACACCTGAAAAGTAGGGATGAGTCTCCAAAATAGAGACTCAGCCGGGATCCCGCGGAACCCCAACCGGAAACAACGGTGGTAGCGGAAAGGAAAGCTACAACGACAGCAGGAACAGCGAATCGGCGGCCGGTCAAAACTCGGCACTACAACTATTCCTACCGTACCAGTAAACACACCCCGATCTCACGGTTGGGGACTACCGAACCACACTAGTACCACTTGCCGAAGTAAAAACCCACGGCAACCCCGCCGTAGAGGCCTGTCTCTCAGGACACGGCCAACCTAGACACGTTGTCCAAGGCCCGACCACCCGGTCGCAGACACCGCACCAACAAGACGTAACCTCGGTAAAGCTACTAGCACCAGTCTCACGGCACGAAAATCGACACACGCGTCATGGCAAAACAACCTGGACTCAACGGTCAACACGACCAAAAACCCGAAGGTCGAAGTCATAGAGACTGACAGTCTGTCACTCCCGACTCGACATGAGTACCTCCCACTAGAAGCACAGTTGGCAGCGTCCCTTGACGTCTTACACCGCACTGCAGGTGTCCGTCTGGCACGATAGCCCCCGGCGGAGGCAAGGACACCGTACAAGTAACCACAAAACAAGTGACTAGCTGGGGTCGCGCTCATCAGCATGGGTCCAACCGCCTTCAACCACGTGTGCACACACGGATCGTGCGTCCCTGGTCTGGCCCTCTGACCGGTTTTCCCCTCAGCCGGACTTTGGCTGCTAGACGCGGGGCCCGATGGAAACCCATCTAAAACCATCCTCAGGGTAGCCTCTCCACCACTCCCTGGTGGGACCACTAAACGTGTAAGCAGACTACGACTAGTGGAGGGTCACTGAAGGAGTAGACTCTCAAGTCAATGGAAAATAACGTCCGAATCCGACGAAGTACAGGGATCGTCCCACGTACCAGCACCGTCGCACGGTGACCACGGTCGGAGAAGAAACGGGACTCACAGTCCACGGGCCATGCACCCGGCCACGCAGAAATGCAGAAGCACGGTTCCCAGGGCAGCGCACAAGCCGCCACGCTGATTCCCCATCCCAGGGAAAAGTAGAAAACCTCCAGCTCCAGGCTGGATGGCTGGACTCGCAGTCCAAGGCGTTACTCATGGCCCACTCGGAAACCTCTTCCCGAAGAAACTCACGACGCGCGGGGAACCCTCGCCGCACTCGCACCGATGCACGGTGACTCGGTCAAGCGTAACACAAAGCCCAGAACACGAGGAGTCACCCGGACTCTCAAACCCACGGGCATGCTAAACGAGGTAATACGGTCCTCCCGACACCCTCAAACCACAGACAGAAAACCCTTGGGGTGTCTGGGACATCCAAGAGACCGCAAGTCGACCACTGGGTCGCAACCGGGTCGACCAGGGATCCACACAACGCGAAACGATCGCGGCAAGCACGAAGAACCACTTCGGCACAACACGGTGCCTGGCGGTCCATCTTTGGGCCGTCACAGCTGTAACACTCCAAAGCTAGGCCGCCACAGCACTGTAACGGTCCAACACAGGAGCGTTACACGAAACGGGCAACACTGGCTGTGGCGCACCCACCCTGGGGCGTCACAGCCTCTAACGGGCAAAACCTGGTGCGTTAGAAGACAGACCAAAATAGGTTGTGACGCACACCTCTCGGGGCGTCACAACCCCTAACGAACCTACCTAGGCGCGTTAGAAGAAGGGATACGTCAACTCTGACGCACCCAAGCAAGGGCGTCACAGAGCTCTGACAGTCCACCCCGGTGCGTCAGAGTCTCAGGACCCCAATCGGTCAAAATCATGAAACACGGATGTAACGGTCGAACCCAGGCGCGTCACACCCTCTGGTGGTTTATCGTAAGACTGCCAGAGCAACCGACGCCCTACCGACCCCACAACCCTCTGTGACGCACCCTCCTTGGGGCGTCACGGCATGTAACGCACCCACCCTGGGGCGTCACAACCTGTGACGGTCACTGGAAGGACCGTCACACCGTCCTGATAGCGGGACGGCGGGAAACGACCCAAAAATCGTCCCACGCCCCATACCTCCACGGGAGAGGGGGAAAACAAGGGGGAAGCCCCCATATAGCCCCTAGCATGCATCTACGGCTTCGGATTGGCCAAAGAAGCGATGAAACGGTAGATCGGCCCACGAGCCCGAAAACATGGATTTTTCCCAAAAATCCCCAAATACGCCCACTCGGCTCACCACGGCCTACAAAACTCGCGAGAAAGGGAATGCACGAGCTGGGGGTCCATCTCCCTACCTCCACCGAATAAATGGTGTGCCGTGGACGCCGATCCACGAAGGAAACGTCGTGAAACCCTCTCCGTTCCATGAACCCGCGGCCGAGCTTCCACGCGCCACCGGCCCTCGATCCTCGACCCGTTCCCCGTTCCTCGCCTCCCGCCATCGCCGCCTCGCCCTCCTCCGCCACCGTCGGCCGCCCGGGGAGAGGGGGAGAGAAAGAGATGAGAGAGAGTGAGAATGAGAGAATGAGAGGGGGAGAGAAATGAGAGGGGAGAGAGAGAGAGGGTTAATATATATAGAAAAATCCAAAAATTACAGAAATTCAGAAAATTATGAAAAATTACCTCCGCGATCCTCGAGAAGAGCACAACGCAGTGGAAACGTCCCGAAGTCGGAGAACGCCACGGTTCGCCCTGCACAGAGTTCCGAAGGCACATCAGAGAAAAACACGTATAAAGCGTAAAATACACTCCGAGACCCAATAAAATAACCGAAAAAAATATCCAAAAAATCTGGGGCATTACAATTGTCGTCACTTCTCTCTTTCTGTAACAAAGCTAGTAGCTCTATTCTCTTGTGTAGCGATTTGGCAGAATGATCCACCGTGTCTCTCTTCTATGTCGATGTCTCTCTTATAGGGGGTTGTCCTAGTGTGGGTGGCCTATCCTTTAACAGGGAAGGGCGCAAGTAGTGGAGTAACGTCTCTCGCGATCGTGGTGGGAGTTTCCTGTCGAGGGGCGATCATCCCGGCGTCGACAGGTCCCTGAGCGAGTCTCACGACACTAGTTGGGCGTGCCCACCTTTTATAGGATCGGGGATGACGTCGTGGGGGGTAACGGTCGGTCGTCGGAGGGTCTTCCAGCGATCATCGCGCTTGGGCTGTAACCTTTCACGCGTTGTATAATCCGATGTCAAGTCGAATTGGGCCGCTCCCTTATGGGCTGCGGCTGTCGGGCGCCTTCGGGCGCGTTTGCCATTCGTAGGTCAGTCTAGGCTTGTTGGTGATGGGCCGATTATGAGCCGAGCTAGATCTACCCTCCTCAGATACTATAATTTTAAAATATCTAAAAAAATATTTTTCATAAACATCATACTTATAAGAGACAAACTATCGATAATACCTTTGTTTAACAAATAGACTCATTATATATATATATATATATATATATATATATATGAGGAGGGAAAATTCACCCGAGTCTAATAAGACCCAACACGGATTGGCTCACAGTTCAAGATGCCACTTGTCAAGATCCGCTAAGGATTGCCTCAAGATCTAGGCCCGTGCTCCGCGGACGTACTTGCCCCACGGTTCACGTGACCCACGATCAGATGATCTTTATCGCAATAATGGTGGGAGTTATCTCATAAGATAATGGGACGACATGTTAACACCCATGTCCCCCCTCCTCCCGTAAGGCGAGAAGACGGATAACCAATGATTCCACGATCAGGGCAACTACGACCCCACTAAGTCAGAAGATGAAGGGAATGAGATGAGCTTGAGAAGGACTCCATAAATAAGACCCTGATCAGACGGGCAGAGAGATACGTTTATGACATCTCTCACACTCTACTGAACTTCTACTCTATTTGTCTCCCGTACACCATCAAGCTGTCCAAGCACTCCTAACACTCTCCATGTGCTTCTCCCACTCTACCCGAACACTCTGTCTCTTATTCGAGCGCTCTTCCCCTCATCAGAACACTCGCCTAACATAAATATTGGAGAGTTATCTCAAGAGAATTCTCCCGAGACTTCTTCTGACGCGGTTTCTTTACTCACAGGTTTACCTCCTTGACGGCTTCCTCCTTCCACGATCTACAAATCTTAGAGGTGTAACTCTCAATTCAAGATTTCACTTTTTAACTTCTACAATATATATATATATATATGTGTGTGTGTGTGTGTGTGTGTGTCCCACTTTAAATAAAGCGGGGAAGATTGCCAGGTTTATGAACCATGTGAATCTCGAATGGGATTATGTATAAAAGTATATGTGTGGGATTCTGTATAAAAGTGTGTGTGTGTGCACCCGCGGGCGCGCGTATGCGATCCAGGGTTTGCCGACCCACCCGACCCGGCCGACCCGGTCTCGGCACGGGACGGGTCGGGTCGGGAGGGTCGCACAGCGACCCGATCCTCCCCTTTGGCTCTCGACGCGATTTTTTGTGAATTTTTTTTAAAATTTTTAATAAATTTATTTTGAAAGATTAAATGTTATATATATTTAAAAATATTAGAATGTAGAGTTTATTTATGATAATAGATCCATGCTACATTATACATAATAAATTATATAAAAATTACATATTACACTGCTTAATTAAACATCCTATTATATATAATACATAAAAATTTATTTCAATTACTAAATATGTAAAAGGAAACAGTGATATAATAATGGCATTCATTCATGAAGTATAAAATACAAAAACTCACTAATCCTCGTCCATGTGTGAAGCCCGAATCCCAAAACTCACTCATCCTCCTCATCTGTGTAACCCGAATCCCAAAACTCACTAATCCTCATCATCAGTGAAGCCCGAATCCCAAAACTCATCATCAGATACATGAGACTGATCACCCGTATAATCTAACTCTATCCTAGTGGGTGGAGGTACATGTGGGTGGGACTGAAAATATGTAACCATTTGCACAAATGATGGGTCGTGTGCTGCGGTGGAGGGTACATGAAAATCTGTAAAAAAAGTCCTCACTACATCGATAGCTTCAATTCTATCATGTGCGACTGGTGCTGGTGCTGGTGCTGGTGCTGGTGCTGCTCGAACTCTGGATGTGGAGGAAGATCCTGCTCCGCCCTGTGCTCGTGGTGGAGGTACCCGGGACGTAGAAGAAGATGTCCTCGGTGTGCTACGAGAACCGTATCTATCCTGTAACTGTGTCCGAAAGGAATGTCGAACATCTCCCGGAACTCGGTCGCATGCACGAACATCGCGTCCCACTCCCGCAAGGTGCTCCGCAAACCTGTGTATGCCGGTGACGCGATGTTCGCAGTATCTACAGTGCACATGTCCATCACCCTCAACAGAGTATCCATGCTCCCACGCAGGGTGACGTCGTCCGTCCATGATGACCTGCAAATGATGTAAAAGTTTACATTAGTGATTTCAATGACAAGTACAGAACTCTATATATGAAGAAATCTGCAATTAATTATTAGTTAGTTATAAATGTAACCAAATGATACATACTAATAAAGACTATGGACCCAAACTGGGCCAGTGCCCATCTCCAAACAATCTGACATTAAATGTGGTCCGCAGATAGGACAGATAGTCTTCATAGCGCATTGAACCTGAATAGTTCTCCCAGTACATGCGTACGTAGTATTCATACTCCTGCGAACCTTGTGCGTACACGACCTCTACTGACGTAGCTGTGGCATAAGGATATGGATACGATGGGAAAAATGAACTACTGTTATCTGAGTCGCCATGATACATCGGCTGCTGCGGCCATGACCGTCCATACGAGCTTCCAGATCCCTGGGAGTCATGTGTGCTCATCCTCTCAAAATCAGACAACATGCCTTGATAGCTTGTACTGTCTGCAACCGAACTTCCATAGTAGGGATCCCAATGATCAGCTGCCCGTCTCGTCCCTGCGGGTGGAGCACCGTGGTCCTCATCTTGCGTGGCATGTGTGAAGTGCTGCTCCTCTGTCCATGCGCCATGTTGACGGCCCCCACGACCTCTACTATGACCACTGCTGTACTCTCTACCACCAGCACTAGTATTCTCACGAGGACTGCGTTGGTCACCTTGAGAACCACCACCTCCATGGGATGAAGACCCTGTGGGTGTACTATCAGCATCGGAGTCATGACTCCCACTAATGCGGGGCTCAACAGAGGGCTCGGGAGTGTCGTCATCTGCATTGGGATCTAATGTCTCCATGTCTGCAATATCTATCGGATTTAATGGTGGTCCCTTGTCCTTCTTGCTGGTGAATAATGTGGTCCATGATGATTTTTTCTTCTGTGGAGCAGGGGGCGGCATACATGCTGCATGTTGTGTCCCTCTAGATGCCTGAGAAGCAGAAGCCTGCTTAGATAATTTTTCAATTTACTTTCTATTGTGTAAGTCTGTACGTATACCTGAGAAGACTGATTGGGTGCCTTAGCCTTAGATGTTGAACGTCGGGGCGCAGCAGACTGAGATGGTTGTTTCGATGCTACCGAAGACTACACAATTGAAAGAAGAATATATTCAAGTACCAATGAATTATATATTAACAAATGTAGAAATGACAATATAATTTCACCTCTCTAAATGAGGAACTCCCCCTAGCCTCTCTTGAAGTGGATAACCTTCTTGGTTCCGCAGATATTGAATGTCGCGGTGCAGCAACTCGGGACCACTGTTCTCCCGCAATGTTGTCATTTGTCGGACCGACCTGCAATATATTTCTTACATCATCATACATCAATCTATGACTACGCTATCTAATGAAATTTGCGATTCGATTTTCATGTATTAATTCACCTGAGGTGGCGCTTGACGCTCAAAAATTGGAGGTTGTATCAATCGCTCCCATGCTGTATCATCGTACGCATACGATGTGTCTCCACCACCAATGACGAGGTCTTCATCTAAATTAACTTCATCATCACGTCCCGTTGCTGAGTCGTCACCACCCAAATGCACATGGGTGTCATCTCCCTCCCCCACTGCCTCTTGTACAGCCGATGCGAGAAAAGTATTAGGCCGTGGTGTCTCGCCAGGTTCTTCAGCCTCCTCGTCCAATTCTGCCTCACCACGCTCGGTTGTGGCTCTTGCAACCCATGCTACCATAGGGTCATCATCGTCTCGCAAGTACACAGCATCCGTTGGGTCGTAATCTCCCTCTCCTCTCTTGTATCCATTTGTACATGCCGGACCTTTAGCCTCATGTTGTAATGAACATACACCATTTTGTCTAGCCTGCGGTGTGTTAGCCTATTCCTCAGCTTAGTATGCAAGAAGGAGAACGTCGACCAATTCCGCTCACACCCACTCGACGAGGATGTTTGCGATAGAACTCTCATTGCGATCTTCCTTAATACGGGTGCACTTGTGCCGTAATTTAGCCACCACTCAGCTGTGTTTAAGACAGATCACGTACAATATAATAATTAGATGTAAAAATTACTTCTCGAGACATAGAAGGTACATTGTGAAGGAACATTACCTGGGTCGAGTCTATCACGACTGGCCATGGCATTAGGTGTCGCAAATGAACCAATTCCCTCTCTAAATGTTTTCATCTGCATTATCAAAAAATATGAAGTGTATATTTCATTTAATATTGTCAATGTTAAAATATCCAAGTATACCTCATTCAACGCATCAGCAGCATCTGTTGGGGTGAAAGACAATCGGTCTACCACAATGTTGACCGATTCTATCAACGTATCGTCATAAGCAAGGGCCCGAGCATATTGGAAGGCCGGATGTAGATAGTACGCTGCAATCGTAAGACAATGAATTACATATTAGTATCAACTGAAAATCACAGCTCATTGATTGGACGAGAATGTAAGTGTTTACCTGCCATGTGAAGATCGCGGCTCATTTGTCTGTCCCATCTGTCCTCCACAATCTCTAGAATGGTGGGTCCATATTTTTTGGACGTTGTAAGGATCTTCCGCTTGGCTGCTTCTATTTTGCTGTACACCAACCCCATGGTTGGTACTCTATCCCCATCCACGCATCGTAGAACCTCATACAGTGGCTCTATCAATGACACTAATACCTTCACTCGTTCCCAAAAATTCGAGGTGTTGACAATCCCCTCGACCTCCGCCCCTTCACGTGAAGCAGCAAAAGAGGAACTCAGCCAGGTCTCACCTCTAAACATTTGCTTCAACCCATCCTTGTGCTTCAATAGGCTCTGCAATGCGATGTAGTTGGTGGCAAATCGTGTGATGCCAGGCCTCAACAGTTCGCCGCCACAGTGCTCCCTCATCCATGCCAATACAAGTGTGTGGTTGTAGATATATTTCGTGATTTTTTGTGCCACCTCGACCACAGATTTTACCATACGAAGCTGCCCAATCTCCTTCAGCATCAGATCTACACAATGTGCTGCACAAGGGGTCCAGAAAATGTGCCGTTTTTTCTTCATTAGCTCCTCCCCAGCCTTCTTATAGTTCGACCCATTATCAGTCACCACTTGTACAATGTACTCCTCCCCAATCTCAGTCACCACTTGCTCCATCAATGACAAAATATATTGGTGACTGTGAATTTGACCAGACGCATCCACTGATTTGTGAAAGAATACCTGTCTGTCACAATAAACAAGGAAGTTGATCAGGCTAGATTTTGTGGTACCTGACCATCCATCACACATCAGTGTGACTCCGTACTTTGTCCATTTCTGCTTGAATGAGTCAATGTAACTCTTGATCTCAGCAACTTGTTCATCAAGGTATACGCCAGCCAATTCTCTCGCTGTAGGTGGCTGCACGTGTAGCCCAAGGACCTGTGCTTCCTGAAACATTGGCTTGTAGTAAGGGCTATTGGCTGCATTGAAAGGCAGACCCGCGTGGTGCCACCATTTTGCAACAGCCTGACCAAGTTTCCATTTAGGTCCCTTCTGGCCATACGCATCGTCCATCCTCGTTTGCTTGCCATGCTCTCGGGATAGTGCACCGGGCTCCACATCTTCAATGTTGATCGATTGTGTCCTTTTTCTTTGTGTCCCCGAGTCACCAGTCAATAAACTCCTTATGCCTCGTGATTGTCGAGTCGTAGATGAACCACCACTCCCTGATGCTCCGGTCCTCGCGGCCTCGCGACTACGGACTATAGTCTCCTCGGGATGTCTTGACTCATCCCTGCTCTGACGTAATGCCTCACGAAGCTCTGCTTCGTATGGATCGTTCACAGTGACATACACATTAGCCTGCTCAGTACATGCTTGTTCGTCTTCGTCACTGGGTGTCCATGCACATTCCTCCTCGTTGCTGCCACTTGGGCGCCCGCTCACTGCCGCTTGATCCCTTTTCTTCTTTTTTTCCTTTTCTTGCATCTCAGCTCTCTTCTCACGCAGGTGCCTAGCCATTGCAAGTTTCACATCTCTAGGCACATGGGTACACCCAGCAACCTCAGAGTATCCTGCCCCGGCTCCTCCTGCCAAATGCTTCTTCAACCGAGACACCCCTCCTCCCCGGTGTTCTATTTTACAATAGTTACAACGCCAACACCTACGGTTGCCATCCAACAAAACTCCGTGTGACCACCCAATATCACTTGTTCGTTCCTTAGGAGCCATAGAGTGCTAAGGCCTAAAATTAAGAAATTCAAATTATGAAAATATATTATTTGTCATCTACAATTAACATTGAACATAATTTCATTATTTGCGTACCATGCAAGACTAAATTTAATATTTAATACATGTTAATATAATTTAGTTCAAAATAATATCATTATTTCTATAACAAACATATAAGGTTAATATTTATAATTAATACATATACATTAACTTACATGACATAATTAGATATTTAAAATATAACTAATTAGATATTTAAAATTACATCTCTAATTAAATTACATGACACATATAAATTATAAACATCTCTAAATAATTTACATTATATATATAAATTAACTTTAAAATTATTTAGAAAATAGTAAACACTAAATTTATATTTACATTAAAAATATATCCATACACATTATATTTTTACATTATGCAATTAAATTAACTAATATACATTATATATTTAAAAATATTTTACATCTACAACTAATAATGATATTAATATCATTACTTCTACAACATACAAGATTAAATTTAAAATTTAATACATCTAAATTAAATCTAATATTTAAACATGAATTGAATAACACATCAAAAAATAAATTTATATCTACAACATGAATTAAATATTATTTATATTAATTCTACAAAATGAATTAAATAATACATCAAATATATGATATTTATACAACATCAATTAAATAAAAATTATATTACTTATATAACATGAATTAAATAATATATTATTATTAATATTAAATAATATAATAAAATATTTTTCTATATTTTTTAATTTAAAAACTAAAAAAAATAAACACCCCCCCCCCCCCCCTAACCCTCACCGCCCCCCACCTCCGTGCAGACGCCCCCCCCCCCCCCCCCCCCTCACCCTCACCGGCCCCCCTCCGTGCAGACGCCCCCCTCCCCTCACCGCCCCCCACCTCCGTGCAGACACCCCCCCCTCACCCTCACCGCCCCCCCTCCGTGCAGACGCCCCCCTCCCCTCACCCTCACCGCCCCCCACCTCCTTGCAGACGCCCCCCCTCCGTGCAGACGCCCCCCTCCCCTCACCCTCACCGCCCCCCCTCCGTGCAGACGCCCCCCTCCCCTCACCGCCCCCCACCTCCGTGCAGACGCCCCCCCCCCCCTCACCCTCACCGCCCCCCCTCCGTACAGACGCCCCCCTCCCCTCACCCTCACCGCCCCCCACCTCCTTGCAGACGCCCCCCCTCCGTGCAGACACCCCCCCTCCCCTCACCCTCACCGCCCCCCACAGGAGGTGCAGACGCCCCCCCCCTCCCCGCCCCCCACCGGCGGCGGTGCCAGTGCGATCGCCGGTCGTCACCCCCCACCCCCCTCCTCACCCTAAAACAAAAAATTAGGGCACCTACCTCTGATCGCCGGTCGTCGCCGCCGCCCGGTGCCGTCCGCCGTCGTCCGCCGCCGCTCTGCACCGCCCACACCTGCCGGCCACCGCCTTCAAGCCGCTGCAGATGGCAGACCCGCCCGCACCCTGGCCCGCTATATGGGCAACCCGGCACGTACGGGCCGTCCCGCACGAACCACACCGGGCCCGCCTCGACCCGCTCCGGTACGCGGCGGGACGCACGGGACCGTGCGGTCCACTGCGTCCCGGCCACGACCCACAGCCCGTGCGACCCGGCGCCCGCCTGGGTCGGGTCGGGTCGTGCGGGTCAGTGCGGGTCGGGCCGAGACGGCAAACCCTGATGCGATCACGAATTTCATATCCTTAACCACAATATATTTAAAAGATGATATCACTTATTATAACTTCAAAATTTACATGTAATATTGTGAGCATGATACTGTCAACGAATATATCAAAATATAAAATATTTTATACATGAAAATATCATTCTTTGTTAGATCATCATTTCTTCTGTACAATGAAATAAATAGTTAACTTTGTATTTCAATCCCAACCAATTAATAATCATGGTCGTTTTTACTCTATTGTGATATATTAAAAGTTATATTATATATATGTGAATTAGAATAGTTTATATGTTGAACAATTGAGGACATTTCTGATATTATCTTAGATAAAATATGCATTTTGTTCTTTATAGATATGAAGTGCAAAAAAGAGTGTACCTTTTAGATATACGAAAGTTAGAGTGCGTTTATTAGATATTTTCAAAAGTTTTTTTTTATCATTTTAGTAATTTTTTAAAAATATTCCAAATTATCTCTTGAAACATCATAAGATTTTTTTTCCTTCCAAATGTGCTTTTCGAAAAGTTTATCGCATCATAATTTATCATCGTCAAATGACTAGTGCCAACTTGGATGACTCCCAACGTGTACGAACGAACCCGTCATGCGATCCATGTGAGATTATATGACTAATTATAAATTGTTTAAATAATAATATAATATTTAAAAATTAATTTATTTTTAAAAATTAAAAGTTAATAAATTATACTAATCATATGATAATCTACAATTAGTCGTAAATCTTGTATTTCATAGACGGAGAGTATTAAAATATATTCTCAATTTTATTCATGCAATAGATTGATTATCTAATAACAATCTGATACTCAAAAATTAGTAAATAATAAAAATAGATTAAATAATTCATGCATGCTTTATTTCAATGAAATAGTAATTATATAACTTAAAATATAAGATAAACAATCAAAACATTGTAAGAAAATTTAATTTTATAAAAAATTAATAGAAAATCTCAAACATGCTACTCCATTAAGTCCGCCTGAGTTGGACCAACCAGTACTGGATCATGTCAGTCGGGAGAAGAGATTTATCCGAGTGAGTGAAACTTGCATCGGATCGAGGGACCTACCGAGAATATATTGCAAAACATGGCCAAGCAAAGCCGTAAAATGACATCATGATAAACCCCCCCTCCCTTAACGAAGAGAAAATTTTCGCTGCAATCGGCATGAAATCATGTCAAAACCTAGTCCCAAGGGCAAGGTTACAAGGAGGTGATATATCAATGTCTTGCAAATTTATTTTTCGAGACAAAAATAGTTTGGCAAAGTAACAGAAAATTTAATGAGTTTTTTACATGGAAACCATTGTTAAAAGTGAATTTGTAAAAAAATTATTCCTGAAAATGTATAGTATGTATATCACTGTGTAATCTGAATTGTGTAAAAATGTCATATTTATTTGCATGCATATCACTTCTTTTTACCAATAACTTATAATAAAATCACGTTTAAATGACATTTATACACTATTTAAATTAACTCAGTGATATACCTGCTAATGCATTTTTAGGAATAATTTTTTTATAAATTCATTTTTAACAATAATTTTCATGCAAAAAATTAATCCACCCATGTTTCTCTACAAATTTGTAACTGATGATGTCATTATTCCGTCCCATTCAATCGTTTTATTACACAATGTAAGCCAAAACAATATCAATTATTGGTGACCTGACTCAGTGATACGTGTTTAGTTTCTCCTATTTTATTTTAATGATTATAAAATCAACTCATTTGGTTGCTTAACTTGCTTGTAAAGCATGTTTAGGAGTTGATACGGGGTAAGTTTTAAGTTGCTGTTTTGAATAAATTCAATAATCTGGCCTATGGTATTTGAAGACGGTTGGAAATCACATCAGACACCAAGACTTCGCGAACTGAGATTCTATTTCTAAAAACAGAATTTTCTGATTTGGTGCTGAACTCTAACGGGAAAGGTGACCAAGAGAAGGTTATAGGGACGTCTTTGGAGTCCTTTTAGGGTTGCACAGAAGACAGAGAGGATCAACAACGACGACTGCTGCAAAAGCCAAGAGAACATAACGATCTCCTCCGGAACGACAAGGTTTCTCAAGATTTGTTCACGGGGATCTGAAAGGAGCGACTTCCAAACATCCTCCATCAAATTTTCTCTCCAGAACTTCAACTTTTTGATGTATTTCTCGTGATATTTCTTTTGGATTTCTAGTTGAATCTTTAGATCATCCTTTTGTAAGGAGGATAATATGTTTCATTGGTGTTATAATTTAAGACGAACTAGTGACTTCATGTCTAGTGGTTTCAAGATGAACTAACATCTTCATGTCTAGTGAATTTGAGGCGAACTAACACTTTCATGTCTAGTGTGGTTTGTGACGAGTTAGCACCCTTGTGTCTAACGTGTCGAGACAAACTAGCGCCCTTGTGTTTAACAAGCTGAGAGACGTACCTGCACCTTGACGTGAAGTGATTTGTAGTGGTGAGCTAACACCCTTATGTCTAGCGGTTCTTAGTGAAAATCTCAAGATGTTCTTGGGTAGTGGACGTAAGTCAACATGTCATTGTCTGAACTACTATAAAATCGTCGTGTCCACGTTGTGCGTTGGGCTCATTATCTCTCACCCACATTCTTTTTGAGATTATGTGATGTGTTATGAATCTTTAAATTTACTTTGTAGAATATTGTGTTGCGATTTAAACTAATAATCTAAGTCACCCCTCCTATTTTTGTTGCCCCACCAACATCCCTCCGCACCACCGGCCACCATTTGCCTGCCGTCTGCACCCTCCACCTCACTGCTGCTCCCTATTCGTCGTAGCCCTTCGCACTCTCCGCTCCATCGTCGCTCCCACACTCGTGTCTGCAATTTGCTCACCTGCACCACCACACTTCTTCCATCTTACGCCGTTCACCTATCTCGCCTCCCCCCCACATTTTCCCCACTTTGGCCTATTATTTTGTTTCTCGTGCTCATATTTCATGAGTGGGTGTCTTAAACATCAATTGCATCTCAATAAGTTCGGTTGTTAGTCAATGTCACCTTAATGCAGTCTTACAGGTTCGGAATATCCCCTCCTCCGCAAGGAACTGAGGTGGGTAGGATCTTTTCACACACGATAGGTAAGGGCAAGTGGAGACCGGGAAGGTCGTAAAATTGTTTGAGTTGACCCAAGAGATATGACTATCCATTTCTTCTCCTATTCGGTTTAACGAGAAGAATGTTGAGATTCGTAATAGGAGACCATCTCGCTTAGCGCCCTTCAGGAAAGACAAACGGCCTCACAAAGTAAAAAATCCATAGCATCAAAAATAAGACCAAATCTACAAAGGGGGGTTGAGTCGATAAGGGAACCAAATAGCGGACCTCTCCGACTGATCAGGACCTTGGTAGTTTCGTCTCAAGAGTTGACAAGGGCAATGACACACCGACAGACTAACAATAACCTTGTGTTTGCCACCTCTTATGCATGATCGCCTATCGAGGGGATATGAGAACTTAGGCTGAGTTGCCTGGCCGCCAACTTTAGTGATAGACAAACTTGAAATGGAACATGACATTCTAACAATGACCAGCTTCTTTTTAGGGACTTTTCATTGGTAGTCAGGGCTGTTATTTTGTATTATTCACTATGTCATTCTTCCATCTTTTTCCTCTTCTCTTCGTATCCTATGTATGACTTCTTGTTGGAAGCCTATGGATATTATCCTTTAATTATGTTTCTCAAGGCTCTTATGTTTCTCCCTTTTTTTGACTGATGACAAAAAGGGGAAGTGATTGGTGTGTTTTTCTGCCTGCTTTCACGGTGATTCTCTATAAGGTTTACTGTGATTCATTTTTTTGCTGAAACTATCATTCAGGGAGAGTTAGCTATATCATTCAAAGAGAGTGTACTTACACGAAAACTACGATGTTCTTACTCTCCTTGAGTTTTGTCATCATCAAACAAATGGATATTGTTAAATTTCTCCTATTTTATTTTGATGATTACAAAACTAACTCATTTGGTTTCCTAACTTAATTTTTAGTATGTTTAGAATTTGATGGTTACATATCCTAAGTTATTATTTTGAAGAAATTAAAAAATCTCTGCAAACGGCCTACGGTGTTTGAAGACGATTGGAGATCATACTACACACCAAGACCCACAAATTGGGATTCTATTTCTAAAACAGAATTGTCTGATTTGATAGTAGACTCTAACAAGGAAGGTGACCAAGGGAAGGTTATAGGGATGTCTTTGGAGTCCTTTTAGGGTTGCACAAGCCTGAAACAAGAATAAAAAGAGGATAAACAAGGGTGACGGCTGCAAGAGCCAAAAGAATAGAGCCAAAAGAATGACATGGTTTCTCAACATTTGTACTTGGGGATCTAAAGAGAGCAGCTTCCAAACATCCTCCATCATATTTACTCTCTAGAATCTTAACTTTTGATGTATTTCTTGTGATATTTCTTTTGGGTTTGTGGTTGAATATTGAATCTTCCTTTTGTAAGGAGGATAATCTTTGTCGTTGGTGTTACGATTCAATACAAACTAGCTACTTCATGTCTAGTAACTTCAAGATAAACTAACGACTTCATAGCTAGTGGGTTTGAGACGAACTAATGTCTTTATGTCTAATATGATTCATAATGAGGTAACACCCTTACGTCTAACGTGTTAAGACGAGTTAACACTCTTGTATCTAACAGATCGAGAGATGTACTTACATTTTAATACCAAATGACTTGTAATGATGAACTAACATCTTTATGTTTAACTATTCTTAATGAAAATATCAAAATATTCTTAGATAATGACGTAGATCGACGTGATAATATCCGAACCACTTCATGTTCTATTTGTGCGTTTTACTCATTATCTCTCACCCCCATTATTCTTGAGATTATAGATGATTAGGACAGTTAATGGGTCATACCCGAGCCGAGCTTAAGTTGACCCGGCGCGACACCGACTTATCAAGATTAAAGTCCGAACTCGACCCAGACCCGACATTATTTAAAAAATATAAAACCTAACTAAAATTCAACCCGACTCGACAACTTGAATAAAATAATAAAATTTAATATATTTAATCATATAAAATTTATAATCTCACTAAATTAATTAAAATTTTAATATTAATTACATAATTTGTGTGAAAAGAGAATTTTAAAATTTTTAATTAAATAAAATAACATAATTTTAACTAAATAAAATTTAAAATGAGAATAAAAAAAGAATGGGCCAGACCAACATGCAGGTCAAACTCAAAGCCCAAACCCGACCCGCGAGTCTAATCGGGCCAAACTTTTAGACTCGACTAAAAATTCACGAGTCAAAAGATCTTACGACCCGACTCGAAATCGGACAAGACCCACGGACCTGTCGAGTCGACGCGACCCATTGACAACCCTATAGATGATGCGTGATAAATATTTAAATATACTTTGTGAAATATTATGTTACGATTTAAATTAATAATCTAATTCATCCATCCTCTCTTGAATTATGTGATCTGAATTTTCTTTCAATACACCTCAACATTGTACTGTTATTTCTCTCTCTTTTTTTCTCCTTTTGTCAATTTGGTGTCCTTAGACCACTAAGTATGTCGGGAATTTCCTCAACACGAATCTTTCGCTGGAAATTGACCCAACAATCTACAGACTACCCTTCTATTAAATTAGCCAAAAAAACAAAAATGCCCATGATACATTCAATGTGATACAATCGGTTGAGATATACATTGCTCACCAAGCGGCTCGTCATTCTTCGTGCTCTACTGTACTGTTCTTTTTCTCTTCGATCGTTTGCTCCTCCTTGGTCCAGTGTACTCAGGTACCTGTTTGCTGCCGCTGGAAGTAAATGCCCCTTCTCTGGCATCCTCCTGCGGCGAAGTGTGAAGAATGGGTCAAGCAGAAATGATTACCCAAGCACAGCCAATTGTTATTATATGGTTTGAAACGCAAGTGATTGATGCATAGTGACCAAGCCTACAAGGCGACCCAAAGTATTCACGAGGAGCCTTAGTGTTTAGGTGACAATACATCTCACTAGGCGACACCTTAGCACCTTTTTAAAAATTCAAAAATATATCTCCAATACACAAATTAAGAATGCAATACATGAAAAATTACAGATTTCAACATTAAAAATTGAAACCTAATAAATTAAATATATACATGGCAAAAATTGAACATAAAATTGAATTGCAATGTGATAACAAACTTGAATGTATAAGAAAAAAAATCAATAATGACAAATAAAGCCATGAAAAATAATAAAAGACAATGCACAATTTACTATTCAAAAATAATTAAAAACGACCAATAAATGATATATTTAAAATTAGGCGGACGCATTGCTCGCCTTTCCGGGGGCACATAAAGATGGGCTGGTGCATCGGACCCTTAAAAGTCAACAAATCTATCGAAGAGAAATAATACTTCAGGAGAAAGTGCTATCAAAACTGAAACTTGGTTGAAACATGTTAAGAGAGAGGCTTAACGATTAGCTGCACCACAAGATAGTCTTTCAGGCAACATCGTACCTTTGACTCAGCATCTGAAAGATCTTCAGAATCTGACGCAGCATCCGTCGTCTGAGACTCGTCATCTGGCAGTGACTTTACCATCCTCTTATTCTCCTCTTCTTTTAGTTGTTTAAACCTGAATTCAAATGCACATTAGTAGGATACTAAGATGATACAAGGCCTGGCTAGAAATGATGGCCCCAAGGGATGACAACCTTTCACCGGTTCGTACTGGCTGAGAATTAGAGCGTTTTGCTTGTCCAGCACTAATTATTCCACTTGCGTCCTTGTTAACCACAGGATTGGCACCGCCTAATTTCCTTAACCATAGTTGTTGTGCCGTGCTGAGGACATTATTTGTGAACCTAAAAAAAAGGGAAAAAGGTATACAAAAGGCAATAGAGATCCAAACTGCAAAGAAATGGATCATGGAAAGAAAAATCTTGAAGAGCTAGGACGTTATACACAAACATCCCCAACCCCAACCAAAAAAAGAAGGTAGAGTCAAGATCAAATACAAACCAATATATGGACAATCCTGATGGAACTGACAGCGCAAAGTATCCAATCATTAGGGGAAGAAATTTGAAAACCAAGAGAGAGTTCTTCTGAGCTGGATCGTCAGTCTGTTAAGAGAAAAATAATGCCATCAAATTGTTAGCTGCTCCAAATCATGAAACTTTTAAGAACCAATGGGGTCCGAGTATCCACCTGAGGTGGCTTCATAATCTCCATGGAGACATACTGGGAAATGACAAGAAGAACAGGTAATACAAGATATGCTGCTGTGTCAGACCAGCCCAACGGTGGGTGTCCATCCTGCATAAAGTTAGTCATCAATGATCTGCTCAAGTCATGGTTAAAACATATTGTCCAGTATTGGCATCTCACAACCGTCACAATCTGTGATAAACCCTCGATGAACAACAGAACTCCACAGGTTCCAGCCAACCAAAAAAAATAAATGATGACGGTTAACTCTTTTCTGTCTTTTTTTTTTGTTTTTGGGTGAAAGACAGCAGTGTGAAACACAGTGAAAGAGTTGCTACTGTTTGGAGTGGCCAACTTACATTTTAACATCATTTGTTAGATCTAAAAGAAAGATTAGGGAAGGCAGATACTAGACTATACTGGATTAAATAATAAGACATTGATCAGACATTCATTTTGACGGCTTACCCTATGACTCTATACCAAACTAGAAGCATCAAATTTAGGAGTCTGGCATATGAAGAAAAAAATGAGATAATATTTTGTGAGGTGTTTGTATTCAAATGTCTTTCTGACATTGATCATGGAGCACATCATTGTCTATTAATTTGGACTCAAATTACTTCTTAAGCATGTCGTTTGAACTTATAACTGGCTTGTTCAAAAATATGATTCTTGTTCTGAGATTTTGACAGATGTTTTTTTCTCCGATATCTATTTCCACTAGAAATGTTACTGCTGACAAAAGAAGTTGGAATATGTATTATAATAGTTTCCACATTTCTAATGGTTTCTACCGATATCAGATTCTGCTATAAATGCTGATGTCAAGGTCACATAATTTTCCCTCCTCATCCAGCACCTGGAGGTAGCTTTTGCATTTTATTTTGTTCTGTGAGTAGTTCTGGCATTCTTAATTGTCCTATGAACAAAATTGCCATTTTAACATTATATTAACAGCTACAATATTTTTTGATCGCTTAAGCTTCTTTCTATAGTACTAAATATTTATTTGAATCTAAGGATGCCAAATAGGTTGCAGTCCAATACTTTAAGGCTCTAGACCTAATGGCCACACACACACACACACACAAAAATGCTAATAGCATCAGGTGTATTGTGATTCTGTGGTATAGCTAGTCAAATGACAATAAGAGATGGTTCATGCATGGAATAATGCAGATATGGGGTCTATTGAAAGAAAATTCGATCAAAGTCTAGGAAAGTTTAAAATTGAATAACAAAAGCTTAACTAAATCAATTGGAAGCTGCATTTCATTTGTTCCATTGGCAGTAGATTGCAACGTGCACCTCTCATTTTTGGATCACATATATGTCAGAAAAAAGTGATGAGACCAGCAGAAGGATGAACCATTCTACTTTGTTATGATGGACTTACAACGCCATTCAGATCAGGTCAACCAATCCTATAATGTTAAACTATTTTCCTAATGTAGCAGAATTTGCATTCATATCTTCTTTTCCCTTTTCTTTTCCTTTCTTTGCTTTAGTTGATGTTATGATGTCATAAGCTTTTTTGTTTTTCAAAGTTTAAACACCACTTTCTTATGTATCTTCTCTAAGTAGATGTTTTGCCTGCAGGCCAATTATTTATTGCTGTGAATTAGACCTCTTAGCTGAAGGTGACCCTCCACATCTCCTGAACTATTTGTAAAATATTTGGCAGAAGCTTGGAAGTGTGACTTCAGGCTGACAGCTGATCACTTTTCTTGCCATGTTTGGATGAATGTTCATCCTAGCTGACCCAGATTGATGGGGAAAGGCTTATGCTTTATTGTCTAATATATTGGTGAGCAAAGCTACAGAATCTGTGTAAAGAATATTGCTTGTAAGAGCATGGCATACTAGGAAATGGCATAAAATAAATCACATTATCTTGCAGAAGATAGGCCAGGCAATGTCATCAGAAAATTCACAAGGCAGATCATGGATGATTCATCAGAGAAACATAAGTTTGGAAAAGACTTGAAGAACAAGTAAATACCACAAAAGGCAAAAGCCAAGAAATGCCAGCTCCACTTTGACGAGCAGCAATTGTTGTTGGGCCACCGAGAGAGGGAATCCAAAAGAAACCTTCTGTTAACAATCCCTACAGACAAACATGTGGCTAAAATATCGGCAAAAAGTAATTTGCTCAAAATCCCAGAAGCAAGAAACATATTCATATGGCATCTCCATACACATGCTTGTAGCTGTAAATGCAGAACCATGGATATAAGCTCTTGACACTGACTAAAATCTAAAACTGTGATGAATTTATTGAATCACTAATGTCTACAAAGATTGATGCATTAGTCAGAACCAGAGACATTCCTATAGTCACTGATACTACTGATCAATTCACTAGACTAAGAATGCCAAATTACTTTTACAAGGATAAGAGAGAGCGTCCTTCAGTACCTCATTTGCTACATTCGAGAGAGCCTGATACAGCCCAATCCAGACTGGAATTGTAGCCAATGTTGGAAAGCATCCTTTTGAGATAGTTGGAAAAACAATGTGAGAACACGATAGATTTTGGCCAAAAACCAGATGTTTAAAAGAAAAAATGAAATGCAGCTTACAATCTAAAACAGATACTGAAATCAAATAAAACATCAGTGAAGACATTTACTATTATAATGTAGTTGGACAACCAGAAGCAATTGGAAATGAGGCATAGTGCTAACATATCCCATTTAGCTACTGCTAAGGCTTGCAGATATGCCAAACAAATGAAAATAAAATATAAAATGACTAAAGCCCTCATAAATCTTTTTTCGCCACTCTTAAGTGCGTACTTTCTCTGGAATTCATAGTCAAACTATTGTTCCAGAACCCTGAAGAAACAAAACTGGAACAGGAGTCCCATACATGCAGGTATGGAAAGAGCAGAAGCAGAACACAATAAGAGCAATTTGTTCAGAAGGTTGTATTAAGAACCAAAACACTGATTGTCAGGACCAGTGAGAATATGTAGTAATGGATAATGAGTCAAAGAAACAAAGTTGTCCATCATCCTCAACATATAATTGTTCTCAGACAAGCAACAATAGCATGTTAGGCTGCTACCAAATTAAAGTTTTGAACTCTCGTAGAGCACCCAGATTTTAGACAGATCTCAAGAAATACTTGAAAACCCACAAGAAAAGACAGCAATAAAGAAAACAAGATAGTAAAATCTCTCTGATCTAATAACACTTGAGGCTCAAACAAGAGGATCAAAGGACCGAACTCTTCAAAAATCCCAATCATCAGAAGAAGTAACAAGATGAAAGATGATGGATGAAAAACAACAGGGGAATTGGTTGTAAAAAAATCAGCTGATCATGGGCCAATACTAAGCTGATCCTAGTCTGATTGGTTAGGGCTCATCTGATCGCAAGACCTGATCTGATTCCATGGTCCTTGATTAGATAAGAAAATACAAATGATAATACTAGGCATTTGGGTAAGAAGGACCAAAAAATAAAATAAAGGAACATCAGAAAATTAGAAGAAGAAATGGAGAAAGAAACAAGAAAGGATGGCTCTGAAAGCTCCTAGTCCATTATAAAAAATAATAACAAGCATTTCTATCAATTTTTCAGATCGTAAAACATTAACATCTTACATTCAAATGTGAAATTTGGAATGGCACTAATCCTGAGGTCTTGGAATGATTAAAAGCAACACATAAGGAATGTTTAAAAAATGCAACAAATAGAAGTACTATTCACATGCAAGTTCTTAATCCACTGGATCCCACAATTATTATCCCAGTTATATCCTGAGTTAAGACATATAAGCACATTTTTGTAAGACATAAGCACATAAAGACAATCAAATAAGACAAAAGTCTGTTTATAACCATGGATATACCTGCCAAGGGATTAACCCCAGCCTGCTTGTACAGACGTGATGTCTCAAGTTGTATTCTTTCCTGGAGAGATTGACACAATGGAACATCATCAACGCATAGCAATTATCAGATGAAGAAATCGTGAAACTTCGCTATGTACATATAGATAAAACATGAACTTTCCCCTAAATTCAAGAATAACTGAGGAATTTGTTGTTTTATAGGAGATGGCCTCGATTACAATACTTATGACATCATCATACAATTTCAAGGGGTAATGAACTTCCAGATCTCCCAGACTAGAACAGATTTGTGGGACCATCACTGAAAAGCACCCATCGGGTGTTCAGAACGTGAGCTTTTATGGTGTGACTTATGGGCTTATGGGCCATAAGCTGGCATGTAAGGCACAATGCATTTCTATCCACATGTCTGGAAGCATTTACATAATTTGAGACATGCATTGGGCTTTTGAGCATCCTGGTTGGCTGGTTATTTGAAGTGTTAATACTAATAGTGGAGATTCATCACCACTCTATAAATATTTGCCAGGCATTTCCACCCAAATGAACCATATACAACTGGATGCTAGGACCAGAACATTGGCATTGCTGATAATGGTTCTGTGGTTGGCTAAACGGCTGTTTAATACGTGGAATTTTTTTAGAATTTATAACATCCATTCGTTGGATAGATATGTGTATATTTTGGCATATTGTTAATTCCACGCGCTTGATTTATCAGACGATTTAGGGTTTGTGTACTTGACTTTTTCCCACCGACCGGAGTCTGTATTAATTTACATCAGAGTAAGTCCGAACACCTTTGATCAACTGTCAAACAATGCCTTTTGCAAAAAAAAAATTCCATCGGTTGGATAAATATGCATATATTTTAGCATATTATTAATTCTTGGCGCTTGATTTATCACACGATTTAGGGTTCGTGTACTGGAGTTGGTGTTAATTTACATCGAAGTAAATCCGAACTTTTTTGATTAACTGTCAAAGAATGTCTTTTGCCTCTATACGTTGTGATATAAATAATCTTAATGATGGCCCATTACGGGTACATACTCTTGCAAAGAAATTTGAAGACCTTTATTTCCTTGGACAATGGACATATATAATTTGAATTACACTTAGTCTTTCAAGACCTTTACATATGGTCCCGATTGTGTAATCAGGTCTTGGGATTACATCTAGTTGCAACCAAACCCTTTGAATTTATTTCAGTTTGCATTTGGACCTTTGAATTCGCTTTCATTCTGATCGGGTCATTAAATTTGCTTCTGTCCCCTGATCGGAAAACTAAATTTGAATTCCATCACGATCGGACTATTGAATCGCCAAGATGATCATTGTCGGTCTATTGAAGTTGCTTCCGGTCATGCTCTAGCTATCTAATTTGTGCCTAATTGAGATCTGACCGTTGAATCTGCTTTGGATCAAGATTTGACTGTTGGATTGGTTCTCGGTCTCGATCTGGCCATTGAATTTGAATGTGGTCAAGATCCAATCATTGGATTTGCTCCAGATCGGTATCTGACCATTGATTTCAAATTTCATCCCGATCGGTTCGTTGGATCGCCAACATGATCACTATCGAACCGTCGAAATTGCTTCATGGTTATGATCACTCTTTTGATTGTGATTGGACCCATAAGTTGATTTGATGTCCATAAATGACATTTCCGCCTGAGATGGGGCATACTTGTAATTTTCGACCCTTTATGGGTATTTTTGCATTTTTCAAATATCAGAGTATTCTTGCAGTTTCAGAAGAACCCTGGACATTTCTATCTTTTCTTACCCTTTTGTGTATTTCTGTAACTTCTAACCCTTTCTGGGCATTTTTGCAATTTCAGACCCTTTTTTAGTATTGCTACAGTTTGTGACCCTTTCTGGGTATTTTTGCAGTTTTCTGATTCTCTTGAACTTATCTGTCATTTCTTGACTTTTCAGGATATTTCTGTAATTTCTTGATTGTCTTAGACATTACAGTCATTTCTTGACTGAGATGTTTCTGTCATTTGTTGATATTTTCTTGACTTTATAGTACATTTCCATCATTTCTTGACTTGCCAGAGTTTATTCGTAATTTCTCGATTGTCTTGGACATCATTGTCATTCCTTGACTGTCTGGGATGTTTCTGTCATTTGTTGATATGTCGGGGTACATTTGCAATTTTTCGATTTTCCTGGACTTCTTTGTCATTTCTTGAATTTTCGAAGCACTTTTGTAGTTTTCCGACTTTCCTAGACTTCTCTGTCATTTCTTGACTTTTCAGGACGTTTCTGTATTTTTCTGACTTCCCTAGATCTTTCTATCATTTGTTGACTTTCCGGGACATTTTTGACATTCCTTGACAATCTTGGGTAGTTCTGTCATTTGTTGACTTCCAAGATATTTATGTCATTTCTTGACATTTCTGGATGTTTCTGTCATTTGTTGACTTCTTCCGGTGGAAGTTGAAGAGGTAAGGCTCCTCCCCTTCTTCTCCTCCTTTTCTTTTTTGTTTCTTCTTTGTTTGTTGCATACATATGAGTCTGGAAGAGGCGGAGGGGCCTCCCTCCGGTCATATGTCGGTAGTACACCAGAGGGGGAGTCCCTCCGGTCTGCATGACTGGAGGGAGGCCCCATCTGGTCTGCACAATCGGAGGGAGACCCCCTCTAGTCTGTAGTACACTGGAGGGGGGGTTCCCTCCGGTCTGCAGGACTGGAGGGAGGCCCCCCGCCCTGGACTGCTGTGCAGTCCGGAGGGCCCCTCCACCAGCTTTCTTGCCGATTCGAGAGGGAGAGAGAGGCGGAGGAGGTGGCTGGAGGGATTTTTGTCTTCAGCAGTCCGGAGGGCCCCTACTCCAGCTTTCCTGCCCATTCGAGAGGGAGAGAGAGGCGGAGGAGGTGGCTGGAGGGATTTTTGTCTTCTTCTATTTTTTTGTCTTTTTGACTGCTCCTTGACGCCATCTTGCTGTCCCAAGATTTCGGAGTGCAGGGATTACACCTCGGCTTGTCCAAAAAAAATCGTAAAAGCAAGAAGCCTCCACCTTTTGTTGTTTTTGTTGGGTGGGTACGTGGCTTTATGGAGCCCACCAAGTGTTCGACAGAATTCCCGTGTATTAAAACACGGTGGATTTATGGGAATAATCCCACCTAGGGAATCCCAAAACCATTAAAATTATCCAAGCATGGAACAACCACGGTTTTACACCGATTTATGCTGTCGCATGATGGACCGGATTTAAATGAATATTTCTCTCTGAAAATGTCAGAAAAATATCAGAAAATTTCGGGGTCCAACAACGGCCTACAGTAAGTGAGGTGTGCTATATCAAGGCATCTATGTTGTACCACCAAGGATGTGCTAACTAACATCACTTCCACACTTCTTGATGAAACAAACCTCTTAGCTTCCACAAAAACGAAAAAAAAAGAACTTTAGGGAGACTGGAAGATTACTTCCCGTAAGAACAGCTAATTCTGAGAATCATTCCATTTCTTCTAGCAAAGATCTCCCTGAAGCTAGGAAAACTTTATCCCAAACCTAGAAAGCTGAAACCCTATAAAATGGTGTCATGATTATGTGATAATGACATCCAGAATAACACTAGAAGAAGCTGGCATCATACCCTTTGGCAGATTTTG
The DNA here is from genome assembly GCA_022559845.1 of Amorphophallus konjac. Taxonomy (NCBI): domain Eukaryota; kingdom Viridiplantae; phylum Streptophyta; class Magnoliopsida; order Alismatales; family Araceae; genus Amorphophallus; species Amorphophallus konjac. The sequence goes on along the minus strand of CM040122.1, from coordinate 318,864,627 downwards.
GTGCACACAAGAAGAAGCTGCATCACACCTGTAATTTTTTGACAATCTTGCTTCTTTTAAGAATACAGATCCTTGCTACTTTGCATGGATTGAGGAACTGGATGAATCTTATCCGAACTGGAGGATATGATTGGGATTGTAGTGCACTAGAATGGTTGGCTGAGATATGCAGGAATCGGGTGGATTCAGGCCCAGACCAACCTGATTGGGATTAAGGGGACAAGCCAATCCCAGTCTTCATTTTCTGGACATTAACTGGAATCAGCTGTTTCTGACCAATCTGGATCCAAACCAATCCAGCCTGATCCTTAATCCAGTTCCAGGTCCAGCTTAAAATTCTCAGCTTGTTTTGTGTTTTCAGTTCTCCTGCCCGGGTTCTGCCAGTGCCAAATCAAGTTTTGCATGCCATAGTTCTTCCACAAAAGTCAGCAAACCACTGTCATGCACTAGGAAAACTTGTCATATGAAGCTACTGAAATATGCTCAGGAGATATCAGAAATTTCCTCGTAAAGACAATAAAATCTTCATGGAATTTCCATTAAGAAATCCATCACCAGAAAGGCTAATAAAATTAGGGCTTTATAGAATTTATGTCATAAGGATGCTTGGATTGTTAAAACATATATGCATCACAAGTAACAGAGATATCAAGAGAACATTACCTGATTGCCTGCATATCTTTCTTGGATGGCCTTGATCTTTGGCTGAAGATTTTGCATTGCCAGTGTTGACTCGACCTAGGAAAGAAAAAAACAATCAGCTGAAAGCATGAAAGATATGGTAAAATAGTATATGAAAGAATGTAAGGACCAATTGCAATTGCCTCTAAGGTAATCTGTGGCCTGTGCACAAGAATGAAGCAAAGCATCAGTAACAACAAGGTTGAGAACGCTATGATCAGTGCTAATTGGAAACTTCTTGCATGTTCAGCACCACATAATTGTGCAATAATATATGGTCAGTTGTTTGTATGTAGTGTCCATGTTGGAAAGGAAGCTGGAAATCTTATTCTCATTTGCCACTGTGATTTTCATTAACTAGTAAAAGAATTCTTTACCTGCTTCTTTGTCAAAGGAAATGTTGCCACTTTAACAATGACTGTGAGCAAGATAATGGCAACACCATACGCGTAAGGCACATGTACAGCTTGAAGTCCATCTTTTAGTACCTGAAACCAACAGAAAACAACATAATGACACAATCCATGCATTATCCATGGTAACATTTAGATATAGTTTAAGGTATTTTTTAATTGATCAAGGAACATGCGCACAGATTTAACACCTCCTCTGATAATTTAGTCCAATTCTAATTAAACAGACGTGTTGAAAAAATAAAAAAGAAGATAAAAGACAGGATATCAGGACACAAATTGTACTTGTTTGATTTCGCTAAATTTAGGGGGGGATCCTGAAGTTATCAATAGTCTTAAATTTTCAAAGAATGTCGTGCTGATGGACACACACACACACACAAAAAAAACAATCATCAGTATCTGTCACTTCTACTTCTTAGCCAAGACCAGAAAGATATCCATAGTTCAGCACCCACTGATCCACAATTGTGCTAACATTGTTTATCTTCATATTCAGAAAGTGTCCAAATATTAGCCAAGAACAGCTAGCAAAGACAAGGTATTTCCATGAGACACCCATAATTCAACAATCCTTGAGGTAAATCTACACCTACAATCTTGCATCCACGCATTCAGAAAGTGTCTAAATGGCGTAGCTGTGAAAACGTACCCCATGTGAAACTCCCATAGCATCAACAATCACCAGATAAAATACATATAAGCCCATAAGGATTCTCGACTAGGAATTAGTCAATTAGGCACTAAAATTGACCGCACACCGTCCGCTGGAAGAAAGATTATCTTTCCACAAATCAAGTCAAACAGCTCGGAGGAGCCACTGGCATGGCCTCTCATGAAAACCTCACATCCAAATCAAGATTAAGCCTCCAATAGAAGCTCCCAGAATCCCCCATGCGAACAAAAGCCGCTCAACCGCGTCGCTCACAAATTCTCCATTCTCCGAAATTAAACAAGAGAAGGTACAAGCTGAGAACCTTGAGAACTACTTCCATGGCGTCCGATATGAACCCGAACCACCCCCCGTTCTTTTGCACAGCCGCTGCAGCAGCGGGCTCACCAGCGGCAGTAGCAGCGGGGTCCGCGGCCACGGCGGCGTCCGCAAGCGTGTACAGTATTCCCTCCGCCCGGGCGATGATCCCCTGGATATCCACGGATTCCATCCCCGGCGGCGGGGGGATCCCGTGCAAGCTCATCCTCACCCTGGTGTCTGCCCTCCGCGGCCTGCAGAGAGGGTGGCTCAGGTGGCGGCCATGGCGATGGAGCCCGGGGGACAGCGGCGGCACGAGGAAGGAGGGAGAGGAGGAGACGAGCCTCGCCGCCATGGCCGCGGGGTGGGGGGTGAGGGGGTGCTGTTTGGGAGGGCGAGGCTTCTCGGGGGCGGAGAGGCCTCTGCAGATAAGGGGGCCCTCCCGACTACGGAGTTCATGGCGGGCAGGTGAGAGAGGTAGGGCAAGGAGGTGTGTGTTTCCATTTTTATCTATTTATTTAAAATTTAGGATAATTATAAAACTAGCCTTCTTACATAAATATTAAAAAATAAGATTATCAGATGTATGCTAATGAACATAAATATAGTATATAAGCATATGTGTAAAAATACTCCTCGCATTAAGTGCGGTATTATATTGCCAAATAAATTTAAGGAATTTCTACATATATATTTCGTAAAATTTAATTTTATCAAGTATATTTTCTTAGTATATTATCATAAATATTTTTCATTTAGATAAAAATATTATGATTATATTTTTAATTTATTATCGTCGATGGAAGGAGAATATTCTGTGAAATATGTCATCTACGATGATTAGATCTAAAATATATTTGACAAAATTAAACTTTACAGTGATATATATATAAAAATTTTACTCTTTAATTCACACTTAACTCAGATTAAACATACGGGAGTTACGACGATGACATAATCGTGATATTACTTATATTTTAAAGATATTTATAATAATATATTCGGATGAGAGATATATTTAATAAAATTAAATTTTATGAGAGTATATATGTAAAAATTCTTAAATTTAACTAATATGAGTTAAAATCTAACTAGACTGCTAGGTTTAAGAAAAGAAAAAAAGTAAAAAAAAACTCCGGCATCAAAATTTTACAAGGATATAAAGTAATCTTACTAGACAAGTACAAGTGCGAAAAAATATCGTTCCGTTGTCTGCCCTCAACTATTTTTGGTAGACAATTAATTGAAGGAATATTTAGTAAGGCCATTTTGTTATATATAAATATATACATAAATAACATTTTTATAGTTATATACGTAAAAGGGTTAGTTTTAAAAAGATTCCTTCCTTAAATTTCTGTCTGGGTCCTCGTATCTTTGGTTGAGCTCAAGGTTTGTCGTCTTGGACGTCTCGGTCATCCCGATCACGACTCGAGACGGGACGAGACAACTCGAGACCGTTGCTCATCGAGTTAAAAAATATATTATATATATATATATATATATGTTACATTATAAAATAACTCAAATAATCTTATATGTAGTTGGTTAGTGACTGTATGATTTTAGCGAGTGTCTCTACTTCCAATCTCCCCTCATATATAGTCTTAAATATTTATTTTAAAAATAATTTTTCAAAAAAATTAAAAAAGGCACTTTTGGCATGTTTTTCACTTGGGTCTCACAATTAACCGTGAGATCTCTCATCCAACCATCTAACATATTAATTTTATTGTAAAAAATTTAAAATAATATATGAATCGATCTGATTACGTCTATCAATCATCCCAATTTATGACCGAGATACGGCAGCCTAAACCGCCCGTCCTCTCTAGATTTGTAAAACCTTGGCTGAGCTAAGTCTCTCGACCAATCACATCTTTCCGGCTGCAGTTGTCGAGGTTGATCTGGCAGTACGACCGCACAAAATTTCCTGGCGTGGACGAGTAAACCAAACCCGATGTTGTTTCATCAAATGTGGGAGGAGTTTAGATGACGTACGGAGGTAATTTATAAATGGACTTCTGAATCTCGTTTTAAGTTCTTACTTGATATTATTTATTTTTTTTCATATTAATAAAAATTTAAATTAAATTTATAAGCTGATTTAAGAGGCGTTTAATAATTCCCATCACATCAAATATGACCTCAACAAGGAAAAACCAAGGCCAACCTGCCAACGACAGTTGGGCTAAAGATACGAGGTCTTTCATTTTAACTTTTTTTTGCACAAGAATGTTAATAAGTTTGATTTATGTAGAAAATATTGCTTGAAAATAAAATTTGTTTAAAATCGTGAAATTTGTTTGACTAATTATAATATTAATTCTAACATTCGTGATTATGCATTTTTTTTAATATGAATAAACTGCATGTTTCTAGCATTTTTTTTTGCTGACTCCTCCAAGGAACTAAGACACTATTACGAATAAAATAACTAAGATATGCACGTGGACATGCCAAATGAACCAATTAACGCTTTAATCCCTTTGAAAGATTTTTAAATTGAAAGATTTTTAAAAGATGTCATTCCTTTCTCGAGTAAATACTTTCTTAAGGGTGTATAGATGCAAATTACAACCATATTTATGGCTTTGGTAACTACGTACCATTTTGTGGTATTTTTAAGTAATGCGATTGCCGATTGGATCAATTTCTCATGAATTGTTTGGAAGTGTACAGAGGGTGGAGGAGAAAAACTTGGAAACTCGTATCACTTTGTTTTTATTAAACCGTTGCTAAGTTGTCAGGCTATCTCATTTTGGACATCCATCGGTCCATCTTGACATATCTAACTTTAAATTGATCATATCTTTGAATTTATTTTGAATTAAAATAACATTTACGGTGATCAAACTATAGAGCCCTTTCTTCTCCCTTGTTTAATCCTCTCTACTTTTAAGGTCCTAATCCCATGAAAATATTGATAATTTAACACTCTAAGGGTGCCTTTGACATCGGGTTAAGATAACCGAATGGATGAGAGAGAGAGCGGTGGGCCCCGCTCTCTCCTCACACACAAGACACCTTACCGAGCTCGGTTAGCTTACTCGACCCTTCGGGGTCGAGTAAACTAACCGGAATCGGATGTCAAAATGAGCTTAACTGATTCATAAGGGGTGGAGGGAGGGGGGTTTGTAATATTCTCAACTTAAGAAGATTGTTCATCTATCTAAAATCTCAAAATCCTTAACATACTCATCTGTTCCTCATTTTCTATACGTCTAAGATTATCCAAGTCCAGATCCTTTCTCTCCCTTAACCATTTACAATATATTTCTCCCACTTATTATCATTGATTACCTCGATTCAAAGTGATAAAAGGGATATTAATAAGAGTCATTAATCCATAATAGGACTTAATTTCTGGAATACTATATATGTCGGTCATTGACGTGGACACAATTTTCAAGTAATGTCCCAAGTTACTTTTTGTTGTAATCCAATCATGGAGGCGTGAGATGGTAAAACTGGGGAATGCTAGGGGGAATGTTCTTTCTAAGGGCGCGTTTGGCAACAAGATGAGATTATAGATTTTTTTTATAATCTCTAGACCGAGCAAAAACTAGGTTCGGCAACGAGATGGGATTATAATTATTTTTTCATAATCTCTGAATCGAGCAAAAAGTAGGTTCAACCAATTTATGGGGATTTTGAAAAGACATTCCTTGAGATTATAGATTTTTTCATAATCTCTAGATTGAACAAAAATTAGGTTCAACTAATTTTTGGGGATTTTGAAAAGACACTCCTTTTCTCCCCGTTTGTCTCTAAAGTCTATAATCTATTTTTTCCATAATCCTATATGACAACGTCGTATTTGGAAAAAAATTTGAGAGATGAGAATTTCAAGATTATAATTCACCTCAAAAGTCTTTCCAAACACACCCTAATGTTTATAAGGTACTTAAGAAACATTCCTTTTGAGACTAATTTCTAATTAAATCTTATCTCATTTAACTTATTGCTCTTAACTTTTAGTTTTCTTAATCAGATACCCAAAGGAGAGACTTAATTTCCCATTACTTCTCGCCCTTGTGAGGGCATTACCGTCACAGCCAATGATACTATTGCCCACGTGAGTGTGTCCCTCTTGTTGTCAATCATTGCATCCATCTTCCCTCTCATTAGCTCCATTTAGTGTGCATTTGTTGGGTGTCAAAGATATTCTAAAGAGAAAAGGTATGTCAAAAGAAAAAAATCAGAGAAAAGATGAGCAAACTCTGTTGTTAGGTCAAACATGACCAATTTTTTAGGTGGAGAAGGAAGGAAGAGGAAAACGAAATCCGCTATGAGGAGATGAGATCTCATGTAAAGTCGTGGATCGTTAGGACAATCGTTAGTCGTCGTCACCTCATAATAGAATTTTATAAGTCTAGACCTTTCTCAAAATATATTTAAAATCTTTAATATAATCATTGTGAGGGCATTGCAGTCACAGCCAATGGTACTATTGTCCACGTTAGTGTGTCCCTCTTGTTGTCAATCATTGCACCCATCTTCCCTCTCATTAGCTCCATTTAGTGTCCATTTGTTGGATGGCAAATATATGTCAAAGAAAAAAGGTATTTTAAAGGAAAAAAATCAGAGAAAAGATGAGCAAAATCTGTCCATCTCTAATTGTGACCTACCTCACTCTTTGCTCTCTCCGCACCTGTCCATCTTTGGTTGTGACTCTCACCTCACGAGTTGCTCCCTTTACAATTGTGGCCTTCTTCTACTTATTTGACTTCTAACTTGTCAAATAAATGATATTAATTAAATAATTCATGATCACTTCTTCCATGTGATATCTGATATTTTTTCTCCATACAAATATGGTTATTCTGCATTTAATTATATGGTCAATGTTTTATAACTTAGAACTTTTCTAGGGATATGAATTCATGGGTGCTGACAATAACAAAGGAGACGGTACCACTTTTCTAATTTTAAGAAAGCAAGTCAAAAATTGTTGTGACAAAAATTTTTTAAATAAAAATAGCTTTAAAAAAGCCACTCTGAACGTCTTATAAATCTCTGCTCGCCTTTAATCTCATCCAAAATTTCGAACAACCCGACTCATTTCACGGGCCAACTTGTTGGCACGGCTATCCGACAGATTCAGGTTGGGATGCGATACCTTCCCCTTATTGGACCCGGAGACACCAAGTGAGAAAGAAAATAATGGACCCCACGCTCTCTCACTCACAGATGTATTAACTGGGGTCAGTTAACAAAGACGTCTTAAGAATCTAACCAATAAAATAAGCAAAATGTTCATTGCATACTCAAGATGTGATGCACACTCTGAGTGAATAATATTTTTATTTTTATTTTTTAAAATTAAAGTGACTTCTGAGATATTTTGATTTAAGATATAAATTACGTTATCATTGAATTATTTAAAAAAAATAAAAAATAAATTCACTAATCCTCGTCATCAGTGAAGTTCGAATCCCAAAACTCACAAATCCTTGTCATCAGTGAAGTCTGAATCTCAAAACTCATCATCAGATACGTGAGACTGATCACCCGTATAATCTAACTCTATCCTAGTGGGTGGAGGTACATATGGGTGGGACTGAAAATATGTAACCATCTGCACAAATGATGGGTCATGTGCTGCGGTGGAGGGTACATAAAAATCTGTAAAAAAATTCATCACTACATCTATAGCTTCAATTCTATCATGTGCGACTGGTGCTGGTGCTGCTCGAACTCTGGACGTGGAGGAAGATCCTACTCCGCCCTATGCTCGTGGTGGAGGTACTCGGGACGTAGAAGAAGATGTCCTGGGTGTGCTACGAGAACCGTATTTATCATGTAACTGTGTCCGAAAGGAATGTCGGTCATCTCCCGGAACTCGGTCACATGCACGAACATCGCGTCCCACTCCCGCAAGGTGCTCCGCAAACCTGTGTATGCCGGTGACGCGATGTTCGCAGTATCTACAGTGCACATGTCTATCACCCTCGACAGAGTATCCATGCTCCCGCGCAGGGTGACGCCGTCCGTCCATGATGACCTGCAAATGATGTAAAAGTTTACATTAGTGATTTCAATGATAAGTACAGAACTCTATATATGAAGAAATCTACAATTAATTATTAGTTAGTTATAAATATAACCAAATGATACATACTAATTAAGAGTATGGACCCAAACTGGGCCAGTGCCCATCTCCAAACAATTTGACATTAAACGTGGTACGCAGATAGGACATATAGTCTTCATAGCGCATTGAACCTGAATAGTTCTCCCAGTACATGCGTACGTAGTATTCATACTGCTGCGAACCTTGTGCGTACACGACCTCTACTAGCGCAGCTGCGGTATAAGGATATGGATACGATGGGAAAAATGAACTACTGTTATCTGAGTCGCCATGATACATCGGCTGCTGCGGCCATGACCGTCCATACGAGCTTCCAGATCCCTGGGAGTCATGTGTGCTCATGCTCTCAAAATCAGACAATATGCCTTGATAGTTGGTACTGTCTGCAACCGAACTTCCATAGTAGGGATCCCAATGATCAACTGCCCGTCTTGTCCCTGCCGGTGGAGCACCGTGGTCCTCATCTTGCGTGGCGTGTGTGAAGTGATGCTCCTCTGTCCATGCGGCATGTTGACGGCCCCCACGACCTCTACTATGACAACTGTTGTACTCTCTGCCACCAGCACTAGTATCCTCACCATGACTCCGTTGACCACCTTCACCACCGCCACCTCCATGGGATGAAGACCCTCTCGGTGTACTATCATCATCGGAGTCATGACTCCCACTGCTGCGGGGCTCAACAGAGGGCTCGGGAGTGTCGTCATCTGCATTGGGATCTAATGTATCCATGTCTGCAATATCTATCAGATTTAATGGTGGTCCCTTGTCATTCTTGCTAGTGAATAATGTGGTCCATGATGATTTTTTCTTCTGTGGAGCAGGGGGCGGCTTACCTGCTGCATGTTGTGTCCCTCTAGATGCCTGAGAAGCAGAAGCCTGCTTAGATAATTTTTCAACTTACTTTCTATTGTGTAAGTCTGTACGTATACCTGAGATGATTGATTGGGTGCCTTAGATGTTGAGCGTCGTGGTGCAGCAGACTGAGATGGTTGTTTCGATGCTACCGAAGTTTACACAATTGAAAGAATAATATATTCAATTACCAATGAAATACAATAGGACAAATGTAGAAATGACAATACAATTTCACATCTCTAAATGAGGAACTCCCCCTAGCCTCTCTTGAAGTGGATAACCTTCTTGGTTCCGCAGATATTGAATGCCGCGGTGCAGCAACTCGAGACCACTGTTCTCCCGTAATGTTGTCATTTGTCGGACCGACCTGCAATATATTTCTTACATCATCATACATCAATATATGACTACGCTATCTAATGAAATTTGCGATTCGATTTTCATGTATTAATTCACCTGAGGTGGCTCTTGATGCTCAATTGATGGAGGTTGCATCAATCGCTCCCATGCTGTATCATCGTACGCTTACGATGTGTCTCCACCCCCAATGACGAGGTCTTCATCTAAATTAACTTCATCATCACGTCCCGTTGCTGACTCGTCACCACCCAAATGCACATGGATGTCATCTCCCTCCCCCACTGCCTCTTGTACAGCTGATGCGAGAAAAGTATTAGGCCGTGGTGTCTCGCCAGGTTCTTCAGCCTCCTCATCCAATTCTGCCTCACCACGCTCGATTGTGGCTCTTGCAACCCATGCTACCATAGGGTCATCATCGTCTCGCAAGTACACAGCATCCGTTGGGTCGTAATGTCCCTCTCCTCTCCTTGTATCCATTTGCACATGTCGGACCTTTAGCCTCATGTTGTAATGAACATACACCATTTTGTCTAGCCTGCGGTGTGTCAGCCTATTCCTCAGCTTAGTATGCAAGAAGGAGAACATCGACCAATTCCGCTCACACCCACTCGACGAGGATGTTTGCGATAGAACTCTCATTGCGATCTTCCTTAATACGGGTGCACTTGTGCTGTAATTTAGCGTTGCGGGACGGAAAACCGGCACTGCCTGCAACATTGTTATTTTTACTTTTTTCAAGGGAGGCGTTCATGACATAAAATTTAATGGGCGTTTTTGTGTAAATAGAATGTGATCAATGGTATTTTGTAGAAGTTCCTTACTATTATCTAGTTGCGCATTTGTTGGTTTATGAAGTATAAACGATGTTGATGAGGCATTTATACTGAAGGATGTCTAGTTGTTTGTCTTCGATCAGATGCAAAGCGTTTGATTGGCAGGAGATACTCTGATCCTTCAGTCCAGAATGACATCAAACTTTGGCCCTTCAAGCTTATCGCTGGCCCTGGGGACAAGCCCATGATCGTCGTTCAGTACAAGGGTGAGGAGAAGCAGTTTGCCGCGGAGGAGATATCCTCCATGGTTCTCATAAAGATGCGCGAGATTGCTGAAGCTTACTTGGGTTCCACCATCAAGAACGCCGTTGTCACAGTGCCTGCATACTTCAATGACTCCCAGCGTCAGGCCACAAAGGATGCCGGTGTAATTGCGGGCCTCAATGTCATGAGAATCATCAACGAGCCCACCGCTGCCGCCATTGCCTACGGTCTGGACAAGAAGGCAGGGAGCGTAGGAGAGAAGAACGTCCTGATCTTTGATCTGGGCGGGGGCACCTTTGATGTCTCCCTCCTCACAATTGAGGAAGGTATATTCGAGGTGAAGGCTATTGCTGGAGACACTCACCTTGGTGGGGAAGACTTCGACAACCGGATGGTGAACCACTTTGTTCAGGAGTTCAAGAGGAGGCACAAGAAGGACATTAGTGGGAACCCTAGGGCTCTCAGGAGATTGAGGACGGCGTGTGAGAGGGCGAAGAGGACGCTCTCCTCCACTGCCCAGACAACAATTGAGATTGACTCCTTGTACGAAGGTATTGATTTCTACTCCACCATCACCCGCGCAAGGTTTGAAGAGCTCAACATGGACCTCTTCAGGAAGTGCATGGAGCCCGTCGAGAAGTGCTTGAAGGATGCAAAGATGGACAAGAGCAGCATCCACGACGTTGTCCTCGTAGGTGGTTCGACTAGGATTCCAAAGGTCCAGCAGCTGTTGCATGACTTCTTCAATGGGAAGGAACTCTGCAAGAGCATCAACCCTGATGAGGCCGTTGCATATGGAGCCGCCGTCCAGGCGGCTATCTTGAGCGGCGAGGGCAACGAGAAGGTGCAGGACCTATTGCTGCTGGATGTCACACCTCTATCCCTCGGCCGGGAGACTGCCGGAGGAGTCATGACTGTGTTGATACCCAGGAACACCACCATTCCCACCAAGAAGGAAAAGGTCTTCTCCACCTATTCCGACAACCAGCCTGGAGTTCTTATCCAGGTTTACGAGGGTGAGAGAACCAGGACAAGGGATAACAATCTCCTGGGCAAGTTCGAGCTGTCTGGTATCCCTCCTGCACCAAGGGGTGTGCCTCAAATCACCGTGTGCTTCGACATCGATGCCAACGGCATCCTCAACGTCTCAGCCGAGGACAAGACTACGGGCCAGAAGAACAAGATCACCATCACCAATGACAAGGGCAGGCTGAGCAAGGAGGAGATCGAGAGGATGGTGCAGGAGGCGGAGAAGTACAAGTCCGAGGACGATGAGCACAAGAAGAAGGTGGAGGCGAAGAACGCCCTTGAGAACTACGCTTACAGCATGAAGAACACAACCCAGGATGAGAAGATCAGCTCTAAGCTGGCGCCGGCTGACAAGAAGAAGATTGAAGACGCCATTGACGGGGCCATCCAATGGCTGGACGGCAACCAACTTGCTGAGGCGGATGAATTCGAAGACAAGATGAAGGAGTTGGAGAGCATCTGCAACCCCATCATCGCCAAGGTGTACCAGGGTGCAGGTGCAGACATGGACAAGGATGGTCCTTCGGCGCCCGGCAGTGGCGCTGGACCGAAGATTGAGGAGGTCGACTAAAAGTCTCCTTATTGTGTCCACTTGGGAGGTGCTTGTTTGCCCTTCTTCCCTCTCTCAAGTCCCCCCCGCCCCCGCCCCCGCCCCCCATCCCCCCAGCGTGAGAAGTTTCTTCGTATGGGAAAGCTCTATGTATGTTGTGAGTTTAAGGAGAAGGTAACAAGTATACAATTTCGTGGTTGAGTGTTTTTGTGTTTTCAAACATAATTAATAGGTCGAGTGTTTGAATTCGGGCACGGGATGGGTGAAAATTTTTTCTGCGTATAACTCTCACAGGTTTTAATTTCTAATTTGTTAACAAGTTGGTTGTAAAAAAAAATAATACGTCAATTAGTGATCTTACTAAATATTAAGCTTAACATGTCAGGTGTCCAGTTTAAATTTTACATTAAGTGTATTAGATTTCAGATTGTCAAAAAAAAGTATACGCATTTAGTTTGACTAAATAGATTAAGATTTTTTGTGCATAGATAATTATTAAAATTAAAATGGTAAAAAAAAATAATTCTTGAAAACTCATTAATACGCGTATCACTAGTTTTAACCATATGGCATAAAAATGCCATCGTTGTAACTTTATGTTATTAACCATGGATTTAATAATGGTTAATTTTAACTAGATCGGTGAAAATATCAAAAATATCTATAGTTAAAATAAAAAATCAATAGTCAACATCTCCCTCCTCCCTCTGTTGGACTTCATTTTCCCTTTACGACCTCTCGATGAAAACCCCCCCTACCCTTACGATCTCCCATCAGATGACCTCCTAGGGAACTACCCTCCCTTGTCGTTAAAACCCCCTAGAAGCCCCTCCCCCTGTTGGTACCCCCTCCACTTACGTTGCAACCCACCTTGTTGCAACCCACCCTATCAGAACTCCACTTATCTCTATTGGACCCCCTCCCCTTGCCCTGTCAGAACCCTCCCCCCGCATTGCAACCTTACTCCCCCTATCGTTGTCGGCCCCTCCCCTAGCTTGTGCTACAATTCCCCCTATCGGAATTTCCCTCCCCGTATTGCTATTGAACTCCCTCCCCCTGTGTTGCAACCCCCCCCCCCCTCTACTGCAACTCTCCTGCTGGAATTGCCCTCACGCTATTGCTTTCGGACCCCCTCCCCCTGTGATGCAACCCCCCATGTTAAAACCCCCCGCTTGCCCCTGCAACCCCCCCTCTGCATGCGTCGCCTACCACTCCCCCACCCCCTCTCACACGACATCCCCATGTCGTAACCCCACCCTCTTGATCAGCTCCCCCTCCCTCCTGTCCACACAGTGGACGTCCACCTTCAGCACCACCGTTACCCTCCTCTCATAGTCGCGTAGCCACCAGTTCTCCACCTCTCTCACTTCTCGATGCCCTCACCAGCTCGTCACCAACACCTGTCCACCTTCCTTTCCCTCCACGTCTCCTTCTTCCCCTCCTCCTCAGCCACAACAATAGGGAGGATTCTAATCATTAGAATTTCTTACAAAAATTTTAAGCTAAACTAAATGCATCATGTGTCCTCCACTTTCACGTCCAGTCAGATTAGGAGGAGAGGAGTTAAAAAATACTCAGAAACTCCTCCGGTGAATTTCAATGTCCACCCATAAGTTCATGCCATGTTTAATGCTCATCCAACGTTTAACCATCAATTTAATGTCATGATTATGTTAATCTAATATTTTAAAAGTGAGATGATTATGTTAATTCATTATTTAAAAAGTGATAGGAGAATGGTTCATGACAATGTACCGGATATTCGCTATTATCTAACTTCTAAATTTTCTGACCTTTCAAATCGACCTTTGTAACCTCTTGGAATCATTGAAGTCTAAGGGCGTGCTTGGAAACATCTACAAGTTTTTTCATTTTCTCATAATCTATCCTTCGTACTGACATGACAGTGGGAGATGATTAACAATCATTGTTAATCCTGAGAATCTGGTCTCTGCTTCATTATGAAGATTATGAGAATTTGACAATTTTGTGTCTTTGTTCTCTCTCCTCCTCAAAATCTATTTGCATCAAAACCATGCTGTGCCTTTACATTTGAAAAGGATTAAAATTGGTCGAAAAATTTTAACCCAAAAATCCATGATGTAGATGTTCCCAAACACGTCCTAAGAAATTCTCGAACTAGTCTCGGTCCAATTATCAATGCAGAAACTCGAGGGAGCACATCAGGCTATTCTGACAGTGAAGTAACACGTTAGAGTTGTTATTATCAAATTATTAAATATTTTGATGAAAATAAATAACTCATGCTTATGTACTAAGGAATTGTTTTGGAACGGATGATCACATTGAGATTTTTTTTTAAAGCACTTCATTGTAAATGCACCAGATGTGCCATGGATTTTTATTCATTAAAAAATTACATTTGACAACAACCGTTACACCTCCGCACATTCGTCTCCCGCCATCTTGTCTACCTTGTCATAAATTATTCTCATATCATTTTTTAAATATTGAATTAACATAATCATCTCACTTTTTAAATATTAGATTAACATAATCATGACATTAAACTGATGGTTACATATTGGATGAGCATTAAACATGACATGAACGGATGGATGGACGTTGAAATCCATGGACGGAGTTTCGGAGTATTTTTTAACTCCTCTCCTCATGTGTACTTCTCTCTCTCTCTCTCGTTGAAAAAATCTGATTGGACGTGAAAGTTGAGGACGGATGGTGCATTTAGTTTAACTTAACATTTTTGCAAGAGATTTTAATGATCAGAATCTCATAATAAATCTAATCACATGGACCCTAAATTGTAAATTTATCTTTCCTACAAATGAATTGGTAGGGATATCTTCAAATATGATATTGTGGTTAATTATTGTCAGAGAGGCACGAATATTTCACAGAGATTTGAAGATTTTCATTAATTTGCTGGGAAATGACCAAAATAACTTTTCCCTCTCCACCGAGAGAGAGAGAGAGGTTGCAAGGGGGAAGCGGGCCACAGGGGGAGCGCTGTTGTAGACCGACGAGGGGAGGGGCTTGCAGACCGAGAGGATAGCATAGGGGAGGGGGGTTGCACGGGGGGTGGGGGGCAGGGGGAGTGGTGTTGCGGACTGACGAGGGGGAGGGGGGTTGCAGACCGAGAGGATAGAAGAGGGGAGGGGGGTTGCACGGGGGGGTGGGGGGGATAGGAAGGGGGGGGGGGCACAGCGGTGTTCTAGACCAACAGGGGGAGGGGGAAGGGGATGGCAGGGGGGTTGCAGACCGGTGGGGGGGAACCGAAATCAGAGTACGCGGGGCGTGATCTCGAGTGGGAGCAGGGTCCAGGGCTGGCATGTGGAGGGCTTCAGGGGCTATCTGTTGGATGATTCGGCGCTTAAAACCTAGGCCCATGCTGGCTATGGGAGCAGTGTATAGCCCACTGTCTTCTTCGACACCGACAGATTAGGGCAAGCAACAACATTCAACACAGAGGTAGCAGGGGGTTTTTGAGGATTCGATGAGTGAAGCTGGCCATCCTGCCGTTGGATGGATGTGTGTGATTCTTACGACGGTATGGCACAAGAACTCATCGAAGCAAAGGTAGGAATCGATCCAACAGTGGGAGGCATGCCCATCTCTGCACAGGGACCCGACAATGGAGCAATGTAAGGGGCCTTGCTAGTGCGGTGGTATGAGTATGGTTTTGCTGCAGTAGGTTCCAAAGTATGAAGGGAGGGGAGCCAGTGTGTCCGTTGCCGTCGGTGCTTCGCCAAGCGAGCCACCAACTTCTTAAAGGACATCGAAGGAGTTGGTGAGCAGAGCTGGACCTAGCATAGAGGTCTTGGTGACCCAACAACATTGGCGGCGACTGGGTTGAGGGGGGCGGGCAAGCTTAGTAGTAGGGTCTGGGGGAGGGTTCTGGGCCTCTTGGAGACATCATGTTTCCTGTTGCAGACCGGCGAGATTGTACGATGGGGGGGTTGGTTTCCGACAGGGGGAAGGGGGTTGCAGATTGGCAAGGTAGAAGGTGGTGGTGGGGGTGGAGGGGGTTCCGGTGGGGGCGAGGGGGGTTGCGGGGGGGGGGTTCTGCCGAGGGGAGGGGGTTGCATAGAGTGGGGGGTGTTCCGGCGAGGGGGGGTGGTTACTGGTTGCAGAGGTGGGGTGTTGGTTTCTGGAGGGGGGAGGGGGGTAGAGGGGGGGGGGGGGGGATTTTGGACGGAGGTGGGATATTGTTATCTTTTTCCATGTTTAGTTAAGTTGATGGATACTCAGGGGAGTTACGAGAATGACATATTTTAAAATTTTTGTCAAAATTAAGGATAACCATATTAATACATTTCTAGGAATGATACATATAAAATTTCGTCTATAATCTTGATTTATTTGTCAAAAAACCAATTATACATAACATAATAATTGGTCTGGTATTCCTTCGGACGTATAGAAGTTCCTGAGAAACGAGATCACTGATACGAGAATATTGAATACCTTAGGGTGTCAAGAAACTAAACTCTAATACATAAATAGAGAGGAAAATTGTACGACGTGTCAGGCGAGTGGGGCTCTTTTTCTCACCTTCCGCACAGACACCCCTCTTGTAAGATTTCCCCTCCCCACTTGACCACTTCCACTAGACTATCTGTAGTAGGGGTGTTAACCAGACCACGCTAGCTCAGAGGCCCAGCTGGCCCATTACATTGAAACGGACCACAAAGCTTGTATGGGCTGGGGTCAGAGCTTTTGTATGGCCCAACGTGAGCTTTTCAAACTTAAAAGTTAAATTCAACTAATATGCAAAGATTGTATTTTTAACTGTATTGAGTTAACGTATACCATGATAATCTTATTAGGAAGGAACATAATCTCTCACACAGGTGAAATATATTTTTTTCTTGATAGGCATATAAGTGTAAATATGTTAAAATATATATAAGAGAAAGTGAAATATAGTTTTAAGTATAATCCGGGCCAAGGCCAGGCCTAACATTGTCAGACCGGGCTGGGCCCTGGCCATTGATGCCCCTATCTGTATCTGGTCAAATAAAAAGAAGAGGCAAAATGTTGCTAATCTATATATATATATATATTGAGTTTTGCAGATTAATGTAGTTTGAAAATAACCATCCTCAGTTCACACACTTTAATTAGCGATCTACACAAGGGATATTTTCTTAAGAATTAAAATTAGATAAATAAAGATAGATAGTAGCCATCGGTAAGATATCCCGTTGATTGCAACTCGTTAAAATTCATGTCAAACTGATGTTGCCGTTGTCAACAGGATGCCCTTTTCCTAGATGAAGGCAGGCCCCCCTCTCTTTAATGCATCGCCGGCACTGCCGAGACATTACACCTTTGATTTACTGATGTGCTCCACAACTCGACCTCCTTACATTCTCCAGCTCCTCCTTACGTGTCCCCATCACTTGTCCTCGAGGAGGGTGATTCTGATAACAGGTTAGAATATGTTATCTGGGCGGACCCGAGTAAGTCATTTTAAAGATTTTTCTCTTTTTAATTTTGATAACTTATTCTTACTCCGAAGTTAACTTATTTTATGTGAAAGAATCAAATGAATTAATTTTAAAATAAAGATCTTAATCTTCATCGACTCCAGATAATTTAACTATGTTATCAACTCAGTTAAAAATAGATAGACAAAATAACTCACCTTATTTTACCATTATTTCGTTATCAACTGCAGCACCCCTTCTTATGATCACCATCTTTGGGGACCATCGCTTCTACTGCTCCACCGCGAAGCCATTCACAACGAGAAGTAAGGGATGTCGTGGACAGTGAGAGATCGAATAGAACCTATTCACTGAGTGATCCTATGATCTATATGGGATATAGACACAAACCCCTTATGAATAATTCACCAACTGCGACACCCTTTCTTATCGTCAGCATCTTTTTGCCTTCGAAGGGAGAGGGGAAGCAATGAGAGGCATTCGACGTCGAAGTCCAACTTTTTGCCGGATCGAATCGATTTTCTGGTGGTACAATTAAAAATCACAAACAACTATATTGCGATGTAGGTGCATACGCATCCAAGGCATCGAAGGCAATTTTTTTCATACCTGGTGAGCTACACGGTACGAGCAATCGAAGGGTAAAAGAGGGTTCATAAAGAAAATCATAGGTAACTCAAAAAAACAGCTCGATTAAGCCGTCCTCGTGTTCACTTCTCATGGATGTGTACATGGCATATCACGGGTATCCCGGACGACCCAGCTTGGTTGTGAGAAGAAAGTCTGCTTTTCTAATGTCTATCCAGAGATTATTACATCTGAGTTTAAGGCAAATAAAACACTATCTCCGACTCAAGACATGTACGTTAGGCAAACCAGGCTTATAATACCACCTGCAAACCGAGGCAAAAGTGATGGGTAGAAAGAAAACAGACCACTCTGGATCAAAACCTAAGTTAGCTAAGAAGCAGCCGACTGCCCTCTGTTGACGTGAAGGGGGCAACATTGGCCACTTGAACAGGCTGAAAGTGAACCACGGTCAGCCACTTTAAGCAACTCTTCAGCGCTGCACATGTTTCCCTGCACAACCACTGCTCCATCCCTCCATGCTCTATGCTCCTCCCTTACCTCTCCATCCATCCTCTCCTCTTCCCATGGGCCATGGCTATCATCTTCTTCCCAACATGGCCAGCAGCTATCCTGAGCACAGGGAAGAGGCCACCAAACCAACTCGTGCCGAGGTCACCACCATCAATCTAGAGTGGAGGATGCCACTGCCATTAACTCAATAGGTGAGAAGACAAGGAGGAACTGTGATTCCACCCTCCAATTTTTGTGCATCTTGTCACCCTTCCTAGCGTTTTTTGTAGGATGTGGTTGGCAAGGATAGCCAAACAGGTCGGGCAGGGGTAGCAGCCAAGCAGTGATGTAGGCAAAACTGATTAAGGGACTAGTCACTTCTATATTCGATTGCCAAGCAATGTGTTCAGACCACTTTACTATCCAAATATGACATTGCAAACATATATACCCAGTATTATCAGAATACCATAAGCATAATGCTCGGTGTTCCAATATTCCCACATGTAAATCCCGCATTAGACTTCAGTGCATGAAGGGGTAAAACATAGCAAATGACCTTGACATTCTCGACCAAAAACAATGATCAAAGAGGCCTAAATTGGTCAGATTAGCAAGAATTTCTTTTTTGTTTGTTTGTTTTGGAACTGAAGTGACCCAAATCGGCCAACACCAATCTGATTCACCATTGATTTTTGCTGGTCACAGCTGACCACACACCAAGTCCAGCCAACCCAGTCAATCACCCCTTCCTTATTCTTGAATCAGGTATTGCCAATTCCAACCACATTTGTTGATTCTACAATCAAGCGCAGGAGGGCATAAAAGACAAAGGTATTCCAACGAATATATGGGAAATCCTACATTATCAAAGGCATTTGACTCATTTGAGTAGGCAATGAGGCAAATCGAGGGGAGACATAACTATCTCTCTCAGGCAACGAGGCAAAGTGAGGGGAACCATAACTCTCTCTCTCTCTCTCTCATCTGTCTTACAGTACATGGCATATCTGCAGCTTAACTTCGTATTGTTCTTGTTTATTTAACATCTAGCCTCAAAGTGATCTTTTTTCCCTTTTGGCCTGTTACTTTCAAGCCTCAAACAGTTTTTTTTATAAAAAGTTTTGGCTTGTTTCTTTAATTTCTTATAAACTTTTGCTTAGTTATGGTGAAGTGTTTGCTAATAACAATTCCACGATGCCTGTGCTTAGCTATTTTTCATAGTACATGCCACTTTTTTTGTCTCATTCTCACTGACACGTAATGCCCTATGTTTTCTTTTATTAGATTACATGGTACTGATTTTTCTTATCCTACATGATCCCTTGTACCATCCACTGCTCAGATGGCACCTTCTGACAAACTACTCTTCATGTATCGGACTTGGTTCATGGTTTCGAGAACTTTAGACATCATTCTTCTTGAGCTTTTTCTCTGTCTTCTCTTACAATCTTTTTTTCCTCCACAGTGACCAAGAAGGAGAAAAAATGTCACCTCAAATGTTTAAGTACTTGCGAGGCTTTAGAGGATGAGGCGAAAAAAGGAGGTTACGTGCTTGTCCCTCACCTTAAACCACGTACAGCAACCCCAGAATCGTACAACGCAAAAAATTGCAGCAATTTGAAGACTATGCTCTATTTGCATATCCATTATTAAAACCAAGGTGCACTAATATATTTTTTTTCCATTTGAGAAATTTGCAGCTTAGGAGCCATTTCCAGCTGTTCCTGTCTGGATTCCCCTTTGTTAGTTTATAATGGAAGGATACCATGCATGATAACCTGACTATTTCCATGTGTAGCCAAATAGAGCAGCAAACAAGGATCATGCTGCAAGATTTAACCACAAGTTGCCAAAGGCATACCATCAGCGTCCAGAAGCAAATGAGCAACACAAAATGATGAATGACAGAGAACCATCTAACCTAAAGGAACAATATATTTGAACATGTAGAATAACCTTGCTTAAACAACACAAACACCATAAACTTTAGCCATAGTGACTTTTTGTACGCCAGCGAAGTCAGTAACACTAGAAAAAGCCAACTAACAATACTGTCAAGTTGACATTTCATAGGAATCCATATCAAGCAGTGGTTATTATATTCAAGTACAGTTCAAAACACTTCTTTGAAGAAGCACGGCAGGTTCAAGGACCACATATTCCAGGATAAACAAAATGAAAAGAAAAGACTATGCGTAAAATGTATTACCATTAGAAACAAAAATACAAGCAGTTTGCCTGACCACCCACTTGAAGAAAAATATAACAAAAAGAGAAGCCATGGCTAGAAAATTAATAATATAAATAGCAAAAGTGTCATCTCTAAGTGAGTAACTTGATCCTTCAATAAGGAATGAGCATGGGCAGCTCCATGACAGTTTTGTAGAGTACCTACAATTACATATAAAGCTTGAAAAAGCAACACTTTCCCTCTTTTTGTGGAAAGTGGACAATACCTTGAAAAAGCACTCTCTAGCAATCCCCAACAGAAAATCAAGCCAACTAAATACGAACAGCATAACATTTCACAAGGATAAGCTGAAAATGGAAACATAGAAGGCAAGGATGCACTTTCATCCATTGATTCCCTCCCGTTTTTATGGTTACAGACTACAGAGTTGGTAAATAATGATGAATATACCAGGACAGAACAACTCAAGCAGAGAATTTTCACTTTCTATGTCAACAGTTCATTGGCTCCAAGGTGAGGACGTAAACATACACGAACCTCATGTTCTTCTGATCCCACACGGTGTTTTGGGACAAGGATCTCCAACACAGTGCCAGTCTCATCATAATATGCTTCCAGCTTGGCATCTTCTGGGATGCGGGTGGCAAGAGGTATTTCCCTAACAAATTCACCTGGTGGGCAGTGCTCAGGAGATGGATCTGTAAGCTTAAATGTCCTATCATGTCTCTTTATATATGGCATCCGAGCAGTACTGACACAAAGTATCTTTACTATCCCATGGGTAAGAGTGTTTTTCCAAGAAACTTTCACATTCTGCAAGTCTGAAAAAGGTAAGCTCACCATGATTAAGTATCCCTCGTCATCCTCATATATAGTCTTCGCAGCTGTAACTGGCCCATGGGCATGCCTCATCACACCACTAAACTTGCTCAGCCACGAAGGTTCCACTAGGTGTAACTCCATATCTTGGACAAGCACAGGTGAGGGATTGATAGGTAGACAGCAATATTCATCCATCCCATGTGGAAAAAAATCCTTCCTGCGCTTGTTGCACGCTGTAGAAAGGTCCATCCCGTTGCTGCTAACATGGTTAAATGGCTGTGTCGATAGATTCAAACCTGACCCATTAAGCAGTCTCTTTGGATGTGAATGGGATGTGTTTTTTAATGGAGGAGGTGGCCTCTCAAGCTCAAACTCTGTGTTTGGGAGATTCCTCCATGACTCAAAGTCGCTGGCCTCCAGAGGGACAGAGAAGTTCAGATCCCTTCCTGTGAGTTCTATCCACTTCTTGCGGTCTGCCTCAGATACCACTGTCAGGCTGGGGTGCCTCACAACCTCGATCCCATGTACACACTGCGGGTTTGAGAGGCCTCTGTACTGTTTCCGCTGCATCCGGTGGGAGCGCACAAAGCCCCTATCCACGCTGAAGGGGAAATGGGGCTCACCATGGCGGGAGTGCCCATTCATGTAGCTCCTTAGCTGCATCTTGCCCAGCGCATTATCAGGTCTCTCCTTGAATACCCACATATACATGTTCTCCATGTCATGCTGGACCAAGAACACATCGAGCCTCAGGTCCGACTTCTCGAAGCCGGAGATCCCAGCGGCATCACGGGTGACCTTACTCTTCGATTTTTCTGCTAGGACGGGCTTGAAGTAGAAAGTGAAGAAGAACCATGCCCCCCAGATGCTGTCCCCACGCTTCGCGCATTTGCGGCCCCCAACCTTTTGAAGGTTGAGCAGGGACTCGGTCTCATAGATCTGGGGGCCGAGGCCAACATCGAGGATGTCACACGGGTCGGAATTCCATGGCTGGGGCGGAGGGGAGGGGTCGGCGGAGAGGGGGAGGTTGATGTCGGGCGGGCAGGAGAGGGCCATCTCCATCTGCTGGCGCGGCTGGACGATCATCTCACGGTCGCATTCGTCAAAGGACAAGGGCATGATCGGCACACCCGTGGGATCCATGGAGAGGAGGGTGGAAGGGCGGTGGTTCTCCATGGACAGGGTCGTGAGGAGCGACTCCCCCATCACCGCGTCTGCCCTCCTCCTCCCCCTCCCCCCTCGCCACTCTCCCTCTTCTGCTCTGCTACCCGCACCCTCCCCTCCCCTCTATCACCCCCTCCTGCTCCTCCTCTTCTGCCCCTCCTCCCTACCCGGGTGGCCTCGATCTCCACCGCCACATTCAAGAAACTCCCCCCAAAGGAACCCCTCACAAATCCATTCCATAAAACCCCACCCCCCAAGCCAAAAACAATCAATTCTAAAACAACCCCAAAACCGCACAGAAAAGAAGAACCAGCGCGATGATTTAGATCGCTTTCCCAAGAACACGACTGATAGCAAAAGAGAGAGGAAAACTGGCAAACCCTAGATGGAATCGAAGAGGAACACAACAAATCCGGGGAGAGATCGAGAGAAGCGGCAAATTCCAGGTTCCGGGCTGGGGAAGAAGGAGCTATAAGGAAGAGGGCGACCCAAGGAAGGGGGGGATGGAACCCTAGAAGAGATGGGGGTACCTGCAGGGAGCGGCCAGGGTTCAAAGCCAGGGGAGGAGAAGTCCTTCTCGAGAAGGGATCGCCGCCGCCGCCGCCGTCTTCGCCATGCGTCTTCGTCTCGTTTTCGTAACAGAGAAGGAGAAGCAGAAGAAGAAGAAGAAGAGGGGAAGAAACGCGCGTGGGGAACCAAATGGAAGAACGGGATGGGGTGGGAAAACGGTAACGGATATCTTCTCGGTAAACGGCTAGACGGTCAAGGCGTTTCTCTGCGGCTCTTTTTGTTTGAAAGTCCTAAGGAATCTGATATTCGTAAAAAAACCCTGCGTGATTCGTTCATGTGGAGCAACCGCTAACGTTTTCGGTCCCCACTTGGGAATTGGGATGACCCAGCTTCCGTAGAAAACGAGGATATTCTCGGGAGATTCTGAATTTTAGGAATCTGTTTTTTTCGTGATTAGACTCTGCTTCCCACATTTGCACGCGCATGTACACCCTTCGTACGTGACTATGGTAACATAATGCCCTTGTCATCTCAAATTGTTACTTGGTTTTGTCATGCGTCACTGCAAGATATCAAAATGCCAAATTCCATTTTAAAATAAATGTAAAATATAAAAAACTTTAGATTCTTTTCTCTATATGGGACCAGGGTTTGCCGTCCCGCCCCGACCCGCACTGACCCGCACGACCCGACCCGACCCAGGCGGGCGCCGGGTCGCACGGGCCGTGGGTCGTGGACGGGACGGACCGACCTGCTCTGTCCCGTGCGTCTCGCCACGTACCGGTGCGGTGCGAGGCGGGACCCGGCTCGGTACGAGCGGGTCGGGGCGGGTCGGGGCGCCGGAGGTGAGAGAGGGGGGCGGTGGGGGGCCGCAGCAGGAGGCGGTGGGGGGCCGCAGCCGGAGGGGGAGGTGGGACCGTGGGAGAGGTGGGGGGGGCGGTGGTGGCCGCCGGAGGTGGGAGAGGGGGGCGGTGGGGGGCCGCAGCAGGAGGGGGAGGGGGAGGTTGGACCGTGGGAGAGGTGGGGTGGGCGGTGGTGGCCGCCGGAGGTGGGAGAGGGGGGCGGTGGGGGGCTGCAACAGGAGGGGGCGGGGGGGCGCCGGAGGTGGGAGAGGGGGTGGTGGGGGGCCGCAGGAGCTGGGAGAGGGAGGGGGCGGTGGGGGCGGGGGGGAGCGATCTCGGTGGTGGGGCCGCCGGAGGTTGGGGGGCGGTGGGGAGGGGGGAGAGGTGGGGGGGCGGTGGTGGCCGCCGGAGGTGGGAGAGGGGGGCGGTGGGGGGGCGCAGCAGGAGGGGTAGGGGGAGGTGGGAGAGGTGGGGGGGCGGTGGTGGCCGCCGGAGGTGGGAGAGGGGGGCGGTGGGGGGCCGCAGCAGGAGGGGGCGGGGGGCGCCGGAGGTGGGAGAGGGGGTGGGGGGCGCAGCAGGAGGGGGGCGGTGGGGGGCCGCAGCAGGAGGGGGGCGGGGGGGCGCCGGAGGTGGGAGAGGGGTCGGAGGGTCGCAGCAGGAGGGGGCGAGGGGCGCCGGAGGTGGGAGAGGCACCGGGGCGGACCGGGTCGCAGTGCGACCCGCCCGACCCGACCCGTCCCGCGCAGAGACCGGGTCGGCCGGGTCGGACGGGTCGGCAAACCCTGTATGGGACCCGGAAGAAACTGTGATCAGCAGTTTACAAGAGAATCGCATATTCTATTTTTTCATCAAGAACCACCGCAAGGCAAATTGATGGTTTATTTTCCTCCCAACTATGATTGATCACGAGATTCCACATAAATTTATTTTGATTTGTTAACCAAAGATGGATGTTGGTAACTTCCGGGTAATAGCACGACTAATATGATCGGAGTGCGAGGCATATATTTCGTAGTGCAAGCAATGGATCCACGTAGTCTCGTGGAGGCAGAGAGATATGTTACGAAAGTCTATCTCTTAATGTTCCATGCTCTAAGATCCGGGGACGGAGGTGATATCCCCCCATAAGATGTAGTCGAGATGACCGAGGGAAGACAACTCTCCCATGGGCTATGAGTGCAACGTGGCTCCTCTTAGGTGAGACACAGCTCACAACAAGGCGGCGCTATCTTTGTTCTCTCTAGGAGGAGAAGAGAAGGGAGGAAGAAATCGAGCTAGGCAGCGATCGCAACCTCCTTGGTCACGACTATCTCTCTTCCTCTTCTCACAGTGAACTAGAGCATAGCCGGGCGGCCTGCTCCCTCTCCTCAGGCAGGTCTCGCTGGGCTGCGACTCTCTCTAGGGCACTGAGTTCCCTTTGTGGATGCATACTTCCTCTCTCCCCTTACCCTCTTGTATATAGGGGTGTGGAGTTTGGAGTCCAACTAGGAGTTGGAGAGGAGGCGCCTTGGCACCCAAGGTGCATAATTCTAGCAGGATTGGGAGAGCAAAGCAAGGAGGGTGGCCGGCTGTGGTGCAAGTCCCTGTGGGACTTGGAGAGCAAAGGGAGGAAACCCCTTATGCATGGCAATCCCACCCGAGGTGAGATAATAGAACCGTCGCGGGCAGCCCAAGTCTCGGTGAGACTTGGGTCTCACCCCCATGATGCCATTAATGGGCACTCATCTAATGGGCTTTGGCCCATTTGGTAACAATGAGAAACCGAAACCATGCACTTTCAAATAACTAATTTGAGTATTTGAATAAGAATTGAGAAAATGATCATGTGTAACTTATCCCCAATATATTCAAGAGAAATAGTATAGTGCCACATCGTTTAGTATATTTTTGTCAATTTCTTTTTCCATGGTCTAATTTAAAAATTTGATAGTAAGATAGAGTAATTCGAATTTGGCACTCCCAAACTCATAACACTAAATTTAAGTTACTCAAGCCAGCTGTGGACCCCATGATAAGTCAGCTGAAATGAGATTGATAAAAGATGTGACACTATATATTATTCTATGTTTATTTAACTTTTTACAAAACTAAACTATAGGGGCATGAGTAATCTACAAGATCATGTAAGTGACGTTTTCATGGAATGATATATCATTTTGAGATCTCTCCCGGGGTGAAGCAGAGACTGTGGCAACTGAATTAAAAAAGAAACCCCATCCATTAAAAAAAAAAGAAAAACCCCATCCCTCTCATCATTGCCAACCTGTCATGCCATAGATGCCCCCACCCCTCTCGTCAAAAACATCTCCTCCATTCCCTCGATCATGCCTTCTTTTAATGGGGTTTGATCATGTCTTATTTTAACGGGGGTTTGTTATCCCTATAAAATATCGCGCGTACTTATATTTCTCCCTTTTCTTTTTACCTATTATCAACAATATTCTTAACCTACATCGCATTGTCGCGGTTATACACTTATTGCTCCCAGCTGGCAACATCGACAAATGTTCCAAAAATATGCTCACAGAAATCATTTAGAAATATAAAATTTTAAAAAATGCCTTGTATTTGAGAGAGAGAGAGAGAGAGAGAGAGAAGGGTGGTGCACGTGGCTCCTCTCCTTCACCTCCGGTAGATTCCCTTCTCCCACCCTCTCCCCCACCTCCGACGAGCACCCCCCCCCCCCCCACCGCTTTCGGCCCCTCCTCCCGGATTTGCCCCACCTCCCGACCCTCCTTGCCCCCTCTCTCCCTCCGGCTCTCTTGAGTAGGGTCCCCCTCCCGGATCTGCACCCCCACCCTCCCTACCCTCTCTCCTCCTCTAGCTCCCGTAAACTGGCCACCCCACCCTACCCCTCTTAGATGTAAATATTGTGTTCAGGATAAATGATCACATGTATCAATAAAATCTTTAGAATAGTTCTAAAATATTATGTCCATGAATGAAATATATTATACAATAGTGAAACATAATGTTTAATAATGAAACATATTATTTAGGAACAATCGATGCAATTTATTAATGAAATATTTTACATAGTTCTGACATATAATGTATAATAATAAAATATATTATACAATAGTGAAATATAATATACAAGAATAACATATTATTTACGAATAAATGATAAGAGCATATCAATCAAATAGTTTGTACAATTATGAATGAACGTATAAGAATAACATACAATATACAATAATAAAATATAATAATCAAGAATGAAGTATATTATTTAAGAATGAACGATGTTGTGTATCAATGATTTTTTTACAATATTATGTACATGGTGGAAATATATAGCCACAAATCATAGTGTGTAAGAATGAAATGTTACGTGTAAGAATGAAAGATGATACTCAAAATTGGATATTATCGGCAAAAATGAAACTATGTGTCTCAAGACATCACCTATCATTTTATAGATAGTTAATGTGTAGAAATGAATACTCTCCATCTATTTAATTTTTAAAATAATAAAAAACACAGTCTACCGTCTATCATAAATACAACTCTTGCTTGTATTGCAATGAATACGTTTCCTCCACTTTCAGTTACATCTTTACTTTTGAGAAAACGAGGAAACGAAATTCTCAAGACGAGAAAATGATGAAACAACTACCATTTCTTCTTCTTCTTTTGAGTCAGATGATCTACTCAGTTGTCTATCCTCTGCCATTTCATCTTCTTTTGGCTCATATGATTTGCTCAGTTGTCTGTCATCAGACGTTGGACTCCATTCAATCTGCCCTAATAGCTTAAATGAGGAGAAATGAAGTAATTGGTGACAAGAAAATGGCATCTTCGTGTAGTCAATTCGTAAGGGTATTTTCGGTAGGTGAAAGTGAGGTATGTGTGAAAATTGTTCTCATTTAATGCGACTTTGACGGGACTATCATAGCTTTGTTTTCACTACGCGATCGTGTCATGTTATGTCTGCAAAGACCAATCCCAACAACTGTTGCACGTTGACGTTGACTAAGTGCAACGTTCGTATTGCATAAAGTATTACTAATAAGAAAAAGTAACTTTTATGACACCCATGTCACAGGGTACAAATTTTGCATAATTTAAAATTACATTTGAGAGTTGGTGGGCAAGATATTGAACCCATCTAGGCATTAGGGTTTTGGGGGAGAATTTGAAATATGTGAGGGGACGGTTTAAATTTTTTTTTGCTAATTAGGTAGTTGACTTTCATTTGCATCGTAAATATTTAGTTACGTAGCGTATCCTCGTTTTTTACTTTTAAATTTTAATTATTAGTATTAATATTTTTATGAAATATTTTAGTATTACAATATAAAATTATTTTATAAAAGTTAATAAAAATAATTAAAAATAAAAGTTAAGTTCAAAATGTGAATAGTGCTAGGGTATATATATATTTTGGTGAATAGTTGAGTCCATTGGATCACAAGAGACTTTGAAAAAATAAGGGTCTTAATGAACTTTTTTTAAAACTATTTTTGTGTTAAGTATAATAATAAATCAAAATTAACTATTTTAATAAAAATATAAAATATATATTAAAAAATCTCTCTCTCTAGTCTCTGGACTCTCGACTAGATTTTAAAAAATTATACATTAAAAACATTTTGCATAGGGCTGAGGATTTCTTCTTTTTTTTTACAGAATCCGCCTAACCGATTCTAAAAACTAGGGTGCGTTGAGTCCATCTCTCTCTATTACTTAAATCTCTGGCTTCACATAAGACTCGATCTGCCCAACAGTTTTTTTTTTTTTACAGAATCCGCCCAACAACCGAACCAACAGTCTATTAATCAATCAATCTATTATCTAATTAGTAATGACCAAATTATAAATTAAATAACATTTATATCCATTTTATGGTGAAAAATACGTGCGCTAAAGATGGTACTAATAATGAAAAGAATATTGATAAGACAATATTCATGTTGCTTGGTGGCTTTGGACCTTTACTAGTGAAAAGAATTTGTTACGCGCGTCATAAAAAATAAAAAAATAAAATTATACTATGTTATAAAAATACCCATGTCTAAACTTTGTCAATATACTAGTCATATTAGTTTTTAAAATTTAAAAATAAAATTAATTTTTAGAAGTAAAAGTGTTTGAAGACGGTTGAAGGGAATGTGAACTTGATTTTTAAAGTCGATAAACTCAAAAGAATCAAACTCTTAAGTTAGGTAGATTTAGAAACTTGAAAAACATAACTATAAAATATTAGACATAACTCATCTATTTTGAATATTCTTTAACAATCTGACATCTAATGATGTCAAATGATTCATAGTTCATGATACTAAAAAGGGTTTTTTTACATAAATACCCTTATAAATATGGGTTATGCCAAATATACCTCTCGTTTGATCATATTATCAAAAATATCCTCCAAATATTGTTAATGATTACGGTTATAGACGTACCGTCACTCCCGTGATGTTGACTCGAGTTACACTAAGGTTAAAAGTTGAAGTTACTAACCTACCCTTCGGTGTACGACCCTCGCCCGCCCAATCTGTTTCCCCCCCTTCAGAAACTCGTCACGATTTACCCCCTAGGGTTCCTTCACGCGACGAAAGGGTTCTTCCGATCTATCTCCGACCTGCAATCGCGCGATGGAAGGGTTCCTTCACATGACGGAAGGGTTCTTCCGCTCCATCTCTGACCTGCAACGGCCTTCGCGCGACGGAGGGGTTCTTCCACTCCACTGGGTATGTATCGCATACTCTCTCTGAATCTCTCACGACCCCATCAGTCCCCCTCTTCGCATGGTCCCCCTCTCCTCTATCTCTGAACCTTAAAATATCCCATCGGTCCCCCTCTTCGCATGGTCCCCCTCTCCTCTATCTCTGAACCCCTCACGACCCCATCGGGCCCACTCTTCGCATGGTCCCTCTCTCCTCTATCTCTGTCCCTCGATATGTAGAAAATCCTAATTTTTATCCCTTGACTGTGGATGCCAATTGTTGATGAGGTTAGTTAATGCATCCGGTAGGAACAATTGTTGATGAGGCTTCTTTATTTTTTTTTAGGGTGTGCTTTAATTATGTCTTTGTCTGAGATTAGGCATTTTTCCTTATTTACAGCTTCAGAACGAGACAGAGCAAGTGAATGAGTAAACCCTACAGAAATTAAACTTGCTGGATTGAAAGTTGATTCCTTTGTTTGTTAGATGTTACACAGTGGCAGCTTATAAATCCACCTATACTTTGTGTAACGACCCAGAGTTCAGGATACCGATATACCGATAACATCGATACACCGATACCAAGAACTGGGGAAGCCACCCAAGAGGCTGATGAGGCCCCTGAAGGGTTAGAAGAAAAGCGCTGAGGGGTATGCATAACGAATTGGAATTTGGAACGCGCAATTTACAATTAAGTAAAGAAATTAACACAAGCGCGGAAGCAATTCAAAAATAACTGGAGTGATATTCATATACTAGTCCAGAGAAACAAGAGTACTAGTCCACAAGGTACAACTACGCGGGGCATACCCCGGCAAAAGTACAAGCAAGCCACAAAAGGCGCCTCGACTAAAGCTGGCAGCTAAGCACGGTCTCCGAAACGGCTCACAAAGCACCGGGAGACGACGGGCGCGGCTCACCTGAAAGGAGAAAGGGTGAGTCACAGCCAGACTCAGTAGGGGTCACGCGGGTCCCTACCTCGCACTAAGCAAGCATACATGCATAAATAAAGCAAGTAGAGCATGCATTTAAATAGCTAACAGGCAATGGCAAGAAATAACTACTCAAGTAAAGCTGCAGACTCTAACTAAGCAAGTATAACAGCTAAAGCATGCCACAGCTAACTAAACGCAAGCGATTAAAACTAAAGCTACCAAATAGAATAAGTCTTAACTAATCCAAGCAACAAGGAAGGACAACCACTGGAGCAGAAACCAGAAGCGTCCACTGACGACTTACACTGCGTCTCAAGCACTCGCAGTCGACGAAGCGACAAGCTAAGCGCATAAACAGTACCAAACCAAGTGACCAGTCGGAGTGGCACCCGTCGGTGTCAGTCCACAGTCTCCGACCACGTGTGCACACACTGACTCTAGCCTGAGCCAGGCCCTCTAGCTAGTTTTCCCCCTTGGTAGGACGCTACCATTGGCTGGGAGCCCACGGAACTAGCTTATAAACCGTGCATAGGAAACACACCCCTCCGTCATCCTCAAGCGGGTCGGCACTCAACAGACCTTAGGGCAACAACAGTGGCTCCATTGCGTGGAAAGAAAGACTACTCTAATGGTAATAAAACACGCCACTATACATTAAAACAATACGAATATGGCATGAGCATAAAAAGGAACGCATAACAAATGGGCTGGCAACATATTAAAACCATCAGGGAAGCGGCGGTCTAATACCCACGCGCTACTTGAAAGTGACGGTCAGGGACTGGCGCGTTACACCAAGAACGACGCGCTGGTCTCCATCCGTTACTTCCACCTGAGTTCAAGCTCAAAGGACCTAAGAGGGAGAGTGACGGTGGGGGTCCTATGCGTTGCTTCGAAGCAACGCGCAGAAGCACCGCCGTTACTTTCGCCCGAGGCCTAAAACCAACGTACAGCGTTTAAATCAATCGCAGGCGAAACGACGCCCCGGGCTCGGCGCGTCGCTTGGAAACGACGGCCGGCCGACTGGCCGTCAGGCGCACCGCCTGACCAAATCAACGTAAATCAACGAGAGCGCGACGGCTGGAAGCCCTACCGTTACTCTCAATGTAACGCACCCACGATGGGCCGTTACATTGAAGTAACGCGCTCACGAAAGACCGTCGGAGATGTGACGGTTCCTGGCGAGACCGTCACTTCACCTGGGTCCCGGACGGGTTATATATAAAAATTGGTTCCCTCCCGGACGATCTGAATCGCCGGGTAACGGCGTAAAACCTGTAACCTGTCAAACCATGCAACCCATACGATAATATAACAATTAAAAACATCACATGCAAGGCCTAATAAGCATTAATCTCAAGAATTTCATTAAAACCCTACAAATGGAAGAAATGAACATTATGCATGTCACGGGCTCTAATCAACAGAACGAGCCACAGGAAATGATCCTAGCGAGATCAGGATTCCATCCCCCTACCTCTCGCAAGCCGAAACCGAGGAAAAGGCCGCATGCAAGGAGGAAGAGCTACGAAGCCTCCACGCTCCACCTCGCTCCCACGATCACCAAACCATGCCGAAGTGGGTACCCACGCGTTCTTCTCGACGCGAGGAATCCACCGGCGCCAACCACGCCTCAATCCGATGCCGTCTCGCCCGCGTTCCCTAAGGAGGAGAGAGGGGCGATCGCAAGAGGAGAGAGAGAGAGTGAGGGTGAGGGCGAATGAGAGATCGACGGGGGAGAGAGGGTGAGAGAGGGATTAAAAGAAAAGAAGAAGAAAAGAAGAAATTAAAAAGAAATTAAAATATATATAATATAATTATTATATATATTAAAATCTCATTAATTCTAATAACCCTCAAACAACTCCAAATAAATCCGGAAAAATACCAGACAAATTCCTAAAAATCCAGGAAAATAGTCAGAAATTCCAGAACAAATAATAAAACAAAAACCATCAAGGATCCATTAAGGCACGGGCCTTACAGTCTCTCCCTCCTTATAGAAATTTCGCCCACGAAATTTACAACAACCGAAAAGGAGGAAACTGAGAAAGGACTTATACCTCACTGGAATAAAAAGGGAAAAAGCTGACGCATCTCATCTTCACGCTCCCAAGTAGACTCATTACCAGAGTGACGCTGCCAAGCAATTCTTACCAGAGGAATAGCCTTATTTCTCAACCGCTGATCACGACGGTCTTCAATTCTGATAGGAAATTCTGGCGTGGACAAATCAGCAGTCACCTCAGGCCACACTGAATCATTAAGAACATGAGAAGTATCTAGCACATACTTCCTCAATTGAGACACGTGGAACACATCATGAATAGCTTGCATAGCCGCAGGAAGTTGCAAACGATAAGCCACCTGACCAATAGTTTCAACAATCGGAAAAGGGCCAACATACCGCGGACTAAGCTTTCCACGCTTCCCAAATCTGGAAACACCTTTCATCGGAGATATTTTAACAAACACCATATCTCCAGGTTCAAATTGTAGTGGACGTCTGCGCTGATCTGCGTAGCTTTTCTGTCGACTTTGAGCCGTCAACAATCTCTGCCTGATCAGACGAACCACATTAGAACATTGCTGCACCATGTCAGGTCCTGTCAACAATCTGTCCCCAACATCAAACCAGTTCAGAGGAGTTCGACAAGGACGACCATATAGTGCTTCATAAGGAGCCATTCCAATACTGGAGTGAAAACTGTTATTATAAGCAAATTCAACAAGTGGCAAATGCTGACTCCACGAACCCTGTCAATCAAGGCAACACAATCTTAGCATGTCCTCCAAGGTCTGAATAGTCCTCTCTGACTGTCCATATGACTGAGGGTGATACGCTGAACTGAAAGCTAACTCAGTGCCCAAAGCTTTCTGGAAACTACGCCAGAAGCCGGAGGTAAAACGTGGGTCACGATCTGACACAAGTGAAACAAGAATTCCATGCAGTGGCACGATCTTCTGCACATACAGCTCGGCCAACCTCTGCACATTCCAAGCAACCTTAATCGGCAACAATCTGGCAGTTTTAGTCAATCTGTCGACTAACAACCAGATGCCATCAAAACCCTGAGAAGTCCGAGGCAAACCCACCACAAAATCTGTAGTAACATGGTCCCATTTCCACATCGGAATCTCTAACGGCTGAAGCAAACCACCTGGCTTTTGATGTTCGGCTTTAACTAACTGACAAGTCAAACACTTAGAAACAAACACAGCCACTTCTTTCTTCATACCTGGCCACCAGAACTGCTTCTTCAAATTCTGATACATCTTGGTGACACCCGGATGAATAGCAAAACGAGAACCATGGGCCTTACTCAGAATCTCAAGTCTTAAATCATCATCAGCGGGAATATATAATCTGCCTTGAAAATTGACAACTAGCTCATTATCAAAATCCACATCATAGCTTGATATAACACGAGCCAAATCAGAATCAGCCTGCTGGGCATCTTTAATCTGATGATATAAAGCTGAACCCAAAACTAAGCTAGCACAAACTGCCATCTTCGGATCAGCAGGAAACTCTGCACTAAATGCCTCGCTCGGAAGCCGTTCCCACAATTTCCATTCATAAAGCAACAAATGACTGACCTGTACTTTCCTGCTCAGAGCATCAGCCACTACATTCATTTTACCAGGCTGATAGGAGAGTGTAAAGTCATAATCTTTCATGAATTCCATCCATCGCCGCTGCCTGAGATTCAGATCTTTCTGGGAGAAAATATACCGTAAACTCTGATGATCGGTGAAAATCTGAAATTTTTCACCATACAGATAATGTCTCCAGATCTTTAAGGCAAAAACAACTACAGCTAGCTCTAGATCATGCGTGGGATAATTTCCTTCATGTTGTTTCAACTGCCGGGACGCATATGCAATAACCCTACCATGTTGCATTAGCACTGCACCCAAACCTACTCGAGAAGCATCTGTACAGACCATAAATCCACCCGAGCCGGAAGGCAAAGTCAACACAGGAGAAGAAGTCAATAGCCTTTTAAATTTAACAAAGCTAGTCTCACACTGATCCGACCAGACAAAAGACACATCTTTATGAGTCAATCTAGTCATTGGGGCTGCAATCTTCGCAAAGTCTTGAATGAATTTGCGGTAATACCCAGCCAAACCTAGAAAACTTTGAATCTCTGTTACAGTTCTCGGTCTCTGCCACTCAAAATAGCATCGATCTTTGTAGGGTCCACTGCCACTCCATCACCAGAAATCACATGACCAAGAAAATGAATTTCCCGAAGCCAGAATTCACATTTACTAAACTTCGCATAAAGCTCGTGATCTCTTAGAGTCTGCAGAACGATCCTCAAATGCTGCACATGATCATTATCAGAGGCAGAATAGATCAGAATATCATCAACAAAGATCACCACAAACTGGTCCAGAAATGGACGAAAGATACGCTGCATCAGGTCCATGAAAGCTGCTGGGGCATTAGTCAACCCAAACGGCATGACTAAAAATTCAAAATGACCATAACGAGTGCTGAACGCAGTCTTCTCCACATCGGATTCCCGGATCCATAACTGAAAGTAGCCAGACTTGAGATCAATACGTGAAAAGACAGTAGCAGACTGTAACTGGTCAAACAAATCATCAATCCTGGGAAGCGGATACTTATTCTTGATAGTCACCTGATTCAACTGCCTGTAATCAATACAAAGTCTCAGGCTTCCATCTTTCTTTTTCACAAACAGCACTGGGGCACTCCACGGAGAAAAATTGGGACGAATATAACCTTTTTCCAGTAACTCTAGTAGTTATGCTCGCAGTACGTTCAATTCAGCTGGGGCCATTCGGTACGGCGGCTTTGCTAAGGGGCCGGTACCTGGAATCAGTTCAATCACCATCTCTATCTCTCGCTCTGGGGGCAAGCCTGGTAACTCGTCAGGAAACACATCAGGGAATTCACAGACAACCGGAATATCACAAACATCCCGTCATGATTTTTCAACAATAACCACTGAAGCAAGGAATCCCTGGCAACCTGCGCTAAGCAACCTATAGGCTCGAATAGGAGAAATAATCATACGAGAAGATCGGGATCGAATACCTTGAAAATAAAAGGCTGATTTTCCCTGTGGCTGAAAATATACTTTCTTCGATCTGCAGTCAACCACAGCTCCATAATGCTCCAACCAATCCATTCCCAGAATAACATCATAATCTGCCAGCTGCAACGCATACAATCTTGCCGGCAACTGGTGATTATCAATCATCACAGGAGATTCTTCCAGGCACAAAGGTGTAACCATGAAATCTCCAGAAGGTAATTCAACAAACATCTCACAAGATACCTCGGAAGTCGGTTCCTCAATACAGGCCATGAAATCCTCAGAAATAAAAGAGTGAGAAGCACCAGAATCAAATAAGACACGAGCTGAATGACCATAAAGTATAATCGTACCTTCCACAAGATGGGACGCAACAGCATCAGCTCTAGTCAAATGAGAAACCTTGCCTTTCTGCTTCTTAGAACCAGCTGAAGATTGCTGAGAAGACGCCGACGCTTGAGAGTAAAATTGCTGAGCTTGAGGTGCAGTCGGAGGTCTGAATTGCGGCCGCGGAGGTTGAGAAAACTGAGGAACTTGCAATTGTTTCGGCCTCAGCGGGCAATCACGAACCACATGACCCGGCTGATCACACCTAAAGTAAACAACAGGAAGAGAACACGACTGGCCCTTGTGATGACCACCGCATCTCCTACACGTCCATGGTTGACTGACAGCTGAGCTCTGACGAGTCTGAGAAGAAGGTGCTGTCGGCTGCTGAACAGAATCTGTACCGGACGGCTGTTGGAAAAACTTCTTCTTCTTCTTGAACCGCTTGAACTTGGGCTTGGAAGGAGAGGAAGCACTAGAAATCTCTGACTGGACCGAGGGAATACCTGGCACTGGCGGTCGGTAAGTCTGCTGCGACTGAGCTACCGGCTGCACTGACCCTGCCTGAGGATATCCACCAGGTCTCGTCATCTCCAGCTCTAAAGCCACCGCTGTCTGGCACGCACTATCAAGATCCGCAACACGACTGGCGATAAGAGGCATCTTCAATTCAGGCCTCAAACCTCGCAAAAATTGCTGAGTCTTCAAAGCTTCACTAGCCAGCACATGAGGCGCATACTGACCCAATTCCATAAACCTATTCCGATACTGAAGCACAGTCATATCGCCCTGAGTCAGCTCCATAAATTGATACATCTTGTCCATCTGAAGACAGGCGGGAGTATAGGCACGCTCGAAAGCAGCAACAAACTCTGCCCAAGTGATCTGCCGAAGAGGTCTTGAACGGAAGGCAATCTGCCACTCGGCTTTCCACCACGTGATGGATGTACCATGGAGTTGAAAAGTAGCAAGCATAACTTTTTCATCTTCAGCACACTCCATCGATACGAACACACGCTCGATCGCATCCAACCATTGCCTTGCCACCTCTGGATCAGCTTGACCATCGAAAGCAGGCGGATTGAACATAAGAAATTCTTTCAATGCCTTGCCTCGACTGCCAGGCGCTTCAACAGGAGGAGCAACAATCGGCGCTGGAGGAGGAACAACTGAAACAGCTGGAACTGCAGGAGGAGGTGCAGAACCACTATCTTCCCTGGGCGCATCTCGAGGAACACGAGGAGCTCGAGGGGGTCTTCCTCGACGGGGAGGCATAATTACGCTGCCAAAACACAAATCAATCGCAATTAATCAATCATACGGAAAACATCCTATGCCAGCAATAGACGACAACAGGACTAGATCTGGACAAGCGCAAATTTCAATTCCTTATACAATTCCTCAACTAATGCTCTGATACCAACTGTAACGACCCAGAGTTCAGGATATCGATATACCGATAATATCGATACACCGATACCAAGAACTGGGGAAGCCACCCAAGAGGCTGATGAGGCCCCTGAAGGGTTAGAAGAAAAGCGCTGAGGGGTATGCATAATGAATTGGAATTTGGAACGCGCAATTTACAATTAAGTAAAGAAATTAACACAAGTGCGGAAGCAATTCAAAAATAACTGGAGTGATATTCATATACTAGTCCAGAGAAACAAGAGTACTAGTCCACAAGGTACAACTACGCGAGGCATACCCCGGCAAAAGTACAAGCAAGCCACAAAAGGCGCCTCGACTAAAGCTGGCAGCTAAGCACGGTCTCCGAAACGGCTCACAAAGCACCGGGAGACGACGGGCGCGGCTCACCTGAAAGGAGAAAGGGTGAGTCACAGCCAGACTCAGTAGGGGTCACGCGGATCCCTACCTCGCACTAAGCAAGCATACATGCATAAATAAAGCAAGTAGAGCATGCATTTAAATAGCTAACAGGCAATGGCAAGAAATAACTACTCAAGTAAAGCTGCAGACTCTAACTAAGCAAGTATAACAGCTAAAGCATGCCACAGCTAACTAAACGCAAGCGATTAAAACTAAAGCTACCAAATAGAATAAGTCTTAACTAATCCAAGCAACAAGGAAGGACAACCACTGGAGCAGAAACTAGAAGCGTCCACTGACGACTTACACTGCGTCTCAAGCACTCGCAGTCGACGAAGCGACAAGCTAAGCGCATAAACAGTACCAAACCAAGTGACCAGTCGGAGTGGCACCCGTCGGTGTCAGTCCACAGTCTCCGACCACGTGTGCACACACTGACTCTAGCCTGAGCCAGGCCCTCTAGCTAGTTTTCCCCCTTGGTAGGACGCTACCATTGGCTGGGAGCCCACGGAACTAGCTTATAAACCGTGCATGGGAAACACACCCCTCCGCCATCCTCAAGCGGGTCGGCACTCAACAGACCTTAGGGCAACAACAGTGGCTCCATTGCGTGGAAAGAAAGGCTACTCTAATGGTAATAAAACACGCCACTATACATTAAAACAATACGAATATGGCATGAGCATAAAAAGGAACGCATAACAAATGGGCTGGCAACATATTAAAACCATCAGGGAAGCGGCGGTCTAATACCCACGCGCTACTTGAAAGTGACGGTCGGGGACTGGCGCGTTACACCAAGAACGACGCGCTGGTCTCCATCCGTTACTTCCACCTGAGTTCCAGCTCAAAGGACCTAAGAGGGAGAGTGACGGTGGGGGTCCTATGCGTTGCTTCGAAGCAACGCGCAGAAGCACCGCCGTTACTTTCGCCCGAGGCCTAAAACCAACGTACAGCGTTTAAATCAATCGCAGGCGAAACGACGCCCCGGGCTCGGCGCGTCGCTTGGAAACGACGGCCGGCCGACTGGCCGTCAGGCGCACCGCCTGACCAAATCAACGTAAATCAACGAGAGCGCGACGGCTGGAAGCCCTACCGTTACTCTCAATGTAACGCACCCACGATGGGCCGTTACATTGAAGTAACGCGCTCACGAAAGACCGTCGGAGATGTGACGGTTCCTGGCGAGACCGTCACTTCACCTGGGTCGCGGACGGGTTATATATAAAAATCGGTTCCCTCCCGGACGATCTGAATCGCCGGGTAACGGCGTAAAACCTGTAACCTGTCAAACCATGCAACCCATACGATAATATAACAACTAAAAACATCACATGCAAGGCCTAATAAGCATTAATCTCAAGAATTTCATTAAAACCCTACAAATGGAAGAAATGAACATTATGCATGCCACGGGCTCTAATCAACAGAACGAGCCACAGGAAATGATCCTAGCGAGATCAGGATTCCATCCCCCTACCTCTCGCAAGCCGAAACCGAGGAAAAGGCCGCATGCAAGGAGGAAGAGCTACGAAGCCTCCACGCTC
This sequence comes from Amorphophallus konjac, assembly GCA_022559845.1. Taxonomy (NCBI): domain Eukaryota; kingdom Viridiplantae; phylum Streptophyta; class Magnoliopsida; order Alismatales; family Araceae; genus Amorphophallus; species Amorphophallus konjac. The sequence continues at coordinate 318,825,203 of CM040122.1, read as the reverse complement.
CACCTCGCTCCCACGATCACCAAACCATGCTGAAGTGGGTACCCACGCGTTCTTCTCGACGCGAGGAATCCACCGGCGCCAACCACGCCTCAATCCGATGCCGTCTCGCCCGCGTTCCCTAAGGAGAGAGAGGGGCGATCGCAGGGATAATATAATTATTATATATATTAAAATCTCATTAATTCTAATAACCCTCAAATAACTCCAAATAAATCCGAAAAAATACCAGACAAATTCCTAAAAATCCAAGAAAATAGCCAAAAATTCCAGAACAAATAATAAAACAAAAACCATCAAGGATCCATTAAGGCACGGGCCTTACACTTTGGGTATCAGTCCTATGCCTCACAAGACACAATGGATTAAACTTGGAATAAAAGTTCTGCCACCCAATGTGAGAAGGCCACCGGGAAGACCTAAAAAGAAGAGAATCAGAGACCCAGATGAAGTCAAAAAAATTACAAAGGCCCATAAGTGCAAAAGGTGTGGTCAGTTTGGACATCATGCAAAGACATGTAAGAATCCAGTCTCAACATTGGGTCAAACTTCTACGTCACAAGCAAGGTAATAATAAATGACACACTTTTGTTTATGAAAGTAATTTAATTAGCACTCATACATGATTATGTCATGCAGGAGGCCTCCTGGTAGACCAAGAAAGTAAAGGGGTCCTAACCAAACATCATGTGAAACACAGGGTTAGATAGTCCTTTTATATGATCCATTTAAATTTCTTATTACTATAAAAAGGAATCCTTATGTTTGTGCATTGTGTTCACAGGAGAGCTTGACAAGGTAACCTAATGTAGAAGGGAGGACTACTGCTGTAGAAGAAGGCCTCCATTCAACCATTCAAATTAATTCTAGTCATGCAGGTGGATCCAGCGCAATTCCCTCCCAGACATCTTCCTCAAGTTCTGTCCCAGTGCAGAGTAGAGCTCCTACAGTTCTTGTTCGGGGTCGTGGCCGGGTGGTGGATTCAAGGTTCAGAAATGTGTAGGGTTGGGTTGAAGTTGGCATGTGTCCGTTTAATGTTGAAGTTGGCATGTTTGCTATGAGAACTTTAAAGACCTTGTGTAATTATTGTCTAATGTAGAACTGAACTTGTGTCCTGTGGTGGTTATTGTCTTTACAAAACTTTAAAGACATGTTGGCATGTGTCCAATTATGTAATTATTGTCTTTACATCTACCCCTTTCCTTTTATGAATATGTTTTTTATATGTCATTTGGTCGGTGCATATGGTCTGTGCATAGGTATGTGCATATGGTCTGTGCTATACAAGGGTCTTTACATATACTATGGTCTGTGCTTATCTCAGAGGTCTGTGCATTTAGACAACTGAACTTTGTGTGCATGGCATTTGGTGGATTGTGTTTGGATTGTGTGCATGGCAGGACTCAAGAACTTTGTCAGTCGGGATATTGATTAGTTGTACACAGACATTTGGTGGATTGTGTCCACAATTAATAATGTATGAAGCTAGAGTTCTTACTGAAATCTTCACACAATTGTTAATGGATTATCTGAATGAGCATGCATGGTGGTTCGACTAATGCCTTTACAGGTACACTCAATGCAATGTTCTATTTTGATGTAAATTTTCTCAAGTCTTCATTAAGCCATTGATATCATCTGATGTTACTCTTAGAGAAATAAAAGTAGTTGATTCTGAGAATCAGAAAAACTTACTATCTGACAGTTGGAGAATGGATCAGCTTAAGAGGCATTTGTCTTCTATTTGTTAGAGTATGTTAGTACCATAAATTCAGCACAGGTAATTAGAATATGTTAGAGTATGTTAGTCATATATTTGTCCTACAGGATTATGTTACTCGTGTACAGCCAGGACCCAAGAACTTTCTGATATACAGTTATTGTCCACGCATTACTAAGCATTTATATCAACTTCTCCCAATTGTTGTATATACACAAAGGGGCACCTGTATTTGAGTCCCAGGCACAGCATTGTTGAAATATGCCCAAAATGCTGACATCCAATTCTTCCTGTCATTCGTTAGAGCATGAATACCAAAGATACCAAAGCTGAGAACAACAGTAGCTTGGATGGCCATTCTTCAGGGACTGAAAGGATGGTAGTACACTAAATGTCCAAAGACACATAAAACCATTATAAACAGTGACATATGAAACCATTACAAACATACTATTCCAACTAACTATTTTGACATTTAGACATTAACATGAAACCATTACAAACAGTGACACATAATCCCCTCCTAATCCCTTTACCCATTACAAACAGTGACACCTCTAGTTCACTTGTTATACATCCATTTACCAAATGTAGTGAAATATAAAGTACAGTATGCCCAGCCCCAGTAAGGGCGATACTATCTTCTTGAATCCCATCTTCAGTCGTAAGCCATTCCCTCTTCCACCAGCAGCGGTTGTCATGTCTATCTTGGATTGTATTATGTCTATTTTTCTCTCTAGCATAGTCAACTTCTTCTCGATCGATGATTCCATAGAAATTATTTGATGCTTCAAGTCCACGGTATTATGATGCGCATCATCAACCCAAACAAAAAAGCCACAACAGTCGTCCTCCTGTAAACATATATATATATGATCTCTCAATTAGAAATTCAAGAAATATATCTAAGAAATTACGTCGAATACGTTGTGAACTTCTTACCTTCCACCTTGCACATCGATAAAATCTTCTTCCTCTGCTTGTTTCTTGAGACGAAATGTATACCCTACATCTTTTCCTGCAATAACATTGTGGAACTTCATAGCACTCTGATGTATTTAATGAACGTATAATACTAGATTGTCTGGTGGTCGTATCACTCATCTTCTTTGTCGGATGATGTATTTAATGCCGTGAGATGGGGAGAGTTCTTCGAGAGAGGGTGTGCCACCCTAATAGAGGGTGTACCGAGGTGAGATGATTTGGTGAGATGGGGAGGTTTCTTCGAACCGTGGCGTTGAGTGGGGGGGGGGGGGGGGGGGGCTGAGATGGGGAGGCTTCCACAGAGGGTGTGCCGCCGTGGGCATGAGATGGGCAGGCTTCTTTGACGGCGTCGGAACAGTCAATTCTGGGGTGTGTCACCGTGGGCTCGAGGTGTGCTGCCAGTCGGCCGCCTGAGATGGGGAGCCTGCCAGTCACCCGCCTGAGATGGGGAGCCCGCCTGAGAGGCCGCCTAAGATGAGGAGCCTGCCGTTCGCGTTGTGAAAGACGTCGGGAGGTGGAAGAAGACTCACGGGGTATAATCGCCTGAGATGGGGAGCTCGTTCGCCTAAAGATTCCAGTTATTACATAACGGGGGGGTATTTTAAGTTTTTCATACAATTTAACGGTCTTCGTCAAATATCTTTAACGGAAGTGAACCACGGGATATAACCGCAATCATTAACAATATTTAGAGGATATTTTTGATAATATGATCAAACGATGGGTATATTTGGCATAACCCATATTTATAGGGGTATTTATGTAAAAATCCCTACTAAAAATTACATTTTCACCGTTGCCCTTAGGAATACATAAAAGCATTCCCACCGCTGCCCTTAGAAATACATAAAATTTAGTTATGTTTAATATTTAAGGTCAATGACATCCAAGAAGATAAAGTGAATTAAGAATCATTCGACTAAAGCTCTATGAATCAAACTTATAGAAGTTAATGTGCACAACTAAGAAATATGATTACCTCCGGTGCAAATACATAATTAGTTGTAAATAGCTCAACAATCTGAAAGAAAAATGACTTGATAATTTATATAATAGAGTATTAGGCTGTTAGTAGTTATGGTGATCAACGTGTTGTTTCCCTTCATAAGTCAGACGCTATACCTCACGAAAGTGATGAAGTGACTAGAGATAAAGGTTAGGGGATATCTCTTAGTTCGTATTTTCTATTCCAAATATTTATCCATTGTTGTAATCTCCTCATGAGATATAAATTGGACTCTTAGATAGATACAAGACTCTTGACGTGCGGTTCCACATGTGAGAGTCCTACACTAAAGAGTCCAATTCCTTATTATATTATTGTAAACTCTATAGGGAAGAGAAAAAATGGGAGTCATGAAAATTTGTATCGGAATAGACATATAACTGAATCGGAGGAAAAAAATCGGACAATTCTAACTGAACCGGAGGAAAAAAATTAGACTATTCTTTTATAGTATATAGTATAGATTTGAGGTAGAGATGTTGGGTTCAAATTCTATCTCCTCACGGGACGTAAAAACCTTTAGAGTTCATAATAGAGCCTACTGCAGCGGTCTTTACTGATGGTGAACACTGGAAAGAATATTACTTCATGTTCTTGGATTTTCATACTTGAAATAATTATCTGAAAAAATGTTAAAAGCTGCAATGAGATAGATAATCTTCTCGTTTAAGATAATTAATTGAAGATTTTCATAATTAAATTCTCTTCACCAAGAATGATTTGTAAATATTTAGGTGTTGTTTGCTTTGATTTAATTCTTCGATTTTAGAACCATTGGTTTTAAAATCAAAGTATTTCTCTAACTTTAAAATTAGAACTACTTTATTTGGTTGACCTTAAAATAATAATAAAAATGTTAGTTAGTTATATTTCAACTAATTTCTTCTTTGATTTTGATTTCTAGTAGATATGGAGAGTAAACAAAAACAGAGAATCTCAGTGTTACGGGGATCACATATATCTCATTTACACTATTTTACAATCAACAAATAATTAGAAAAAGTTATAAGATAAGATAAAATAATGTTACGATCTTAATTATGGTGTTTTATGATTTTATGATGAAACAAACGGGTACTATTCAATTGTTATGTACGTATATAAGAAATTACTCTTTAGGTTTATCAACAGGTAGCTGAATTATTTATCTTTACCGTAATAATTGGCCTTAATGGGCACTAAAAATTTATGACATTTAGATGTGTTGCACATGTTGAGTGTGAAGTATCTTTAATTTTTTAATTTTTTAATTTTTTAAAAAATTAAAATTACCTTCAAGATATTCTAATTAGGGGTGCAATTCATGTCGTCGTCCGATTATAAAAAAAATTAAAAGTGAAATGGGTCGATTTTTAAAAGAATTTTTATTCCTTTTGAGATAATCTAGTGGTGACGCGACTTATACCTTAAGTTAAAATATCGTAGGAGCCACTTCAAATAAAATTAAAAAATTAAATACATTGTCTGCACACCCTGTGTGCAATGACCCTTACTTTTGTAGAAAAAGGCGGGTATGATGGACCTCAACTCAAGAAAAGTGGTGAGGCGGTGGCCACGCAAAATGTTTAGGCGCAGGCCTACGTCGCGGTGTGCATCGTCTCATAAAGTGACATTTTTAGGTTACGAATTAGGTAACCAGCTGACGTGCAATTTTTTTATTTTTAAATTTTTTCTCTCTTAAAGATTCATTTTAAGTGTTGTTTAATGTATCATAAATTTCTTAAGATATTGCAAAATGTTGTAGATTTTTTAACGTATGAAGAGCTATGAATTGTCTTTATACTGAGAATGATGCAATTGAGTTTTAAAATCACGTTGGACCCCATGTGACGTTGCTTCTCTACTTTTATCGGATTTTGTTTTTTAACATAAAATTAAAAAAATAGAATTGAAGATTTGAATTTAAATAAAGAATTTTACTTTCATCAGTTTTAAAATCAGTAACGTCAAGAAATTGATATTTTATAATATTTTAGGTAAAACTAAACAACCCTCGGGGAAAAAGGGTTTTGCATATAACTTATTATCAAAATAAAACTATAAATATATTATTGCATTTATGTTTACACAAGTATCATTAAAAGTATTTGGCAGCTCTAAACTTTTTTAGTGCTCTCGAGAGCGTGTGGTTGCTCTCCAGAGTTTATACATGCTATTCGCATGTTCTCATGTTCATGTCATCTAGATCATGCTCCGCAGAGGATGAATATGCCTGAGAGAGCACCAACATGCTCTAGAGCAAGGTTATCCGACTCGTTAATCTGACTCGTATTGGATCCTCGCTAATTGGGTCTGGGTCGGTCCAACTCGAGCTCAAAGTGACTAACTCGATGGAGTCAAATACTTGACATCTTGTATTTTGTTACATAACATTAAAACTTCTTGCAACGATTGAATTGTTTACCCTATATTTAAGTTTTAAAATTATTATTTCCTGAATCTAAAGTATGTATTCATTATTTAGTCTATTTTTTATTTTTATCTAATTTTTAAATATTATATTATTAAGTAATCATTAAATGAATAAATTTGACAATAGACTTTAATGTTCATCTATGAAGTGCAAGATCTATGAATGATGTTGTATCATTATATGATTACTATATTTTAATTTTTAAAAATAAATTAATAAGATATTATATTTTAGTTTAAATCATTTATAATGAAATGGACTACGCTAAGTGGATCACGTGTCGGATTTGTCCGAATACGATCCAGGTCACCCGTGTCGGAACAAGCCGACCAACCATGCTCTAGAGATACAGCACTTAGGAATCCTATTCAAAATACTCAGGTGAATTTTTTTTATTAAATTAGACATCCCATGTCCGCTGATGCGCGCATGACATCTACACTTATTCGAAAGTGTTAAAATGCATTTAACGGCGGTAACAAATCCCACAAGGAGGCATAATAGGTGGCGCCATGTAGTTGATCCGCATAAACCTTGTATACAAGCTTAGCACTCGCAAAAAAAAAGTGATAGCTGTCAATGTCGATCCAGACGACGGAAAATGCAAATCGTCGTATCAAGCGGGGAAAGACTCCAGTTATATATATCAAACGTTTCAAGTAGGAAGGAATAGAATAAACTGAAACTTCAGTGTTGCATGTACCTGCAGCCAAAATCAGTTTAACATTTTGCCAAGATACGAAAGAACCTACGATAAAACAATCTATAACATAACTGGAGGACAGCTAAACGTAATAAGAAAAATCCAATGTGCCACAAGTACATGTCCATCAAACTGACCAAAAAATTGCAATCAGGCGGTAGTAGCAGTAGTAGTACTAGTAGCAGTCCACGAAACTCCCCCGACCTACTCGATAAACCAAACAGCTGAACTTAGTCGACCTCCTCGATCTTGGGCCCAGGTCCGCTGCTACCGGCCGACGGACCATCCTCGTCCATGCCCCCGGGCATGTCCGCACCGGCTCCCTGGTACATCTTGGCTATGATGGGGTTGCAGATGCTCTCCAGCTCCTTCATCTTGTCTTCGAATTCATCTGCCTCAGCAAGCTGGTTGCTGTCCAGCCAGTGAATGGCGCCGTCGATGGCATCTTCAATCTTCTTCTTGTCGGCGGCGGCCAGCTTGGAGCCGATCTTCTCGTCCCGGATGGTGTTCCTCATGTTGAACGCGTAGTTCTCAAGAGCATTCTTCGTCTCCACCTTCTTCTTGTGCTCCTCGTCCTCAGACTTGTATTTCTCTGCCTCCTGAACCATCCTCTCGATCTCCTCCTTGCTCAGCCTGCCCTTGTCATTGGTGATGGTAATCTTGTTCTTCTGGCCCGTAGTCTTGTCCTCAGCTGAGACGTTCAAGATACCGTTGGCATCAATATCGAAGCACACGGTGATCTGTGGCACACCCCTTGGTGCAGGAGGGATACCGGACAGCTCGAATTTGCCCAGGAGATTGTTATCCCTTGTCCTGGTTCTCTCACCCTCGTAAACCTGGATAAGAACACCAGGCTGGTTGTCTGAGTAGGTGGAAAAGACTTGTTCCTTCTTGGTGGGAATGGTGGTGTTCCTGGGAATCAACACGGTCATGACTCCTCCAGCAGTCTCCAGCCCGAGGGACAAGGGGGTAACATCCAGCAGCAACAGATCTTGCACCTTCTCATTTCCTTCACCACTCAAGATGGCGGCCTGGACGGCAGCACCATATGCAACAGCCTCGTCGGGGTTGATGCTCTTGCAGAGTTCCTTCCCATTGAAGAAGTCCTGCAATAGCTGCTGGACCTTCGGAATCCTAGTGGACCCACCGACAAGGACAACATCATGAATGCTGCTCTTGTCCATCTTAGCATCCCTCAAACACTTCTCTACAGGTTCCATGCACTTTCTGAAGAGATCCATGTTGAGCTCTTCAAACCTGGCACGTGTGATGGTAGTGTAGAAATCAATGCCCTCATACAAGGAGTCGATCTCAATCGTGGTCTGTGCAGTGGAAGAAAGGGTCCTCTTCGCTCTTTCACATGCTGTCCTCAGTCTCCTAAGAGCCCTGGGATTCCCACTAATATCCTTCTTGTTCTTCCTCTTAAACTCCTGAACAAAGTGGTTCACCATACGGTTATCAAAGTCTTCCCCTCCAAGATGGGTGTCCCCAGCAGTGGCCTTGACCTCGAAGATACCCTCTTCAATTGTGAGGAGGGACACATCAAACGTACCACCACCAAGATCAAAAATCAGAACATTCTTCTCACCAGTACTTCCGGCTTTCTTGTCCAGACCATAGGCAATAGCAGCTGCTGTGGGCTCATTGATGATACGCATGACATTAAGACCAGCAATAACTCCTGCATCCTTTGTTGCCTGCCTCTGGGAGTCATTGAAATATGCAGGTACAGTCACCACAGCATTCTTCACAGTGGATCCAAGATAAGCGTCAGCTATCTCCTTCATTTTAATTAGAACCATGGAAGATATCTCTTCGGCGGCAAATTGCTTTTCCTCACCCTTGTACTGGACAACAATCATGGGCTTGTCACCAGGGCCAGGAATAACCTTGAATGGCCAGAGCTTGATATCGCTCTGGACAGAAGCGTCAGAGAATCGTCTGCCAATCAAACGCTTGGCATCTGAAGAACAAAATAGAATTTTGTAAGAGAACAAATCATATCCACAGAGGCAGTATGAGAACAGCGAATTAAACAAAAGAACTAATTAATTTTGAATATATTGGTCTTGACTTACGGTAACTAAAAACAGAGAACATCCTATCCAAATTAATGGAGAAAGTAAAAACACAACATAGACTACAGAACTCACCAAACATAAATTGAAGCAAGAAACATCACCATCAAAAGAAACATTAGGGAACCATTTCACAATCAAATATTTGACATCCAAAAAACATAATAAAATTTAGTTACTAAGAAACCAACTAATTCTTCAAAAGCTACTAGAAAGGCAAGAATCAGACAAGAATTCCAAATAACTCGAGTATTATAACATCGGATAAATTTTCCTCCAATAGGGATATTATTTTCCAATTAAAGACAGCAGAAAATATAAACAAAGACTGCAAAGCATTTCAGATGTAAATTGACAAAAAATGTCAAAAATAACATTTATTGGCATTTAAATGTGTGGAGTACAATCTAGGATGAAATAGCTTATCGTGGCAAAAGCACACAAGGGTAAGAACCAGCCTAAAAACAACAAATAGAACTTAGTCTACAATAATTGGAATTAACTTTGGACAACCAGAAAATACGATATTGAAATTAATGACAATGACCATCCGAGTAGTTCACTTAACATGGAAACATTAGAGCAAAGAAATTCATATGAAACTAGGAGTTAAATGACACAAATTTCATGAAACTTCCTATATTTGCAAGTACACAGAACAAAAACAGTCAGAAGCTTTGTCATGCAACACAATATTATTTTCATAAAAGTGAGAAAAAAGTCTTGCCATGGGTAGAATATAATGAAGGTTACAGATTTCCCACAGTAAAGTTAAGTTTCTGTAAATGGTTTTTCCAGTGGCTAACTTAGACATAGGAAGCCCTCAAAAAATGGGGGTTTGAAACGTGCTCCATAAATGAGGAATAGGAACATTGGTATTCTGTTCAGAATTATACAAGAAATAACTGTGAAAAATTATCGGTTGCCATAAATCCTAGTTTTTTGCCCCTTTGGGGGGAGGGCATAAAGTTACTAATATATACACATTCTTCCACCGTCATTCAGTGTAAAATAATTGCAATGACTTACATACCCCGTGATTACCCTTGGCTCATCAGTAGTTTGCTCCTCTGTTGCATTTAGATATTTTGTTTTCTTGACGGGCCTTTTTGATGCTGTCTAATGGACGTGTTTTCTCCATAAAATCCTAAAGGGGGAAAGATAAGGAACTAAGACGAAACAATGTAAAAATCCATACATTGTTGTACAACTTAGATATTAACAACACCAAAAATCCGCTGAATAACAGTGCTCACATAATATTTATAAGGAGTCGGGACTGAGCACACTTTACTTCTATAGAAAAAAAAATAGGATCCTCACGAAACATTTACGGTGATCTAAAAAACCAAGGTCCCGCAGAAACATTGCTGCAGGTCTTAGTCTCTTCCGTCCTCTCACCACAAGCACAACAAGGGAAAAAGAAAGGATCCTTTCCGGAATAAACTCAAAATAACGTGAAATATAAATATTATCCACGAATTTACTTGACAACCAATCCAAGGAAAATTGTTATCTAGTGTGGTCGAATAAATCTCCATATATCTGCTTTTAATTTATAATATGTTATAGTTTCGCACTTAACCAGCACTGAATCAAATGTTTTGGAATATTACGCAATAGATAAGCACATCTCAGAGGAAACATCGGAACAGAGCACACAATAGTGACTTCATGACCTACCGCCTACGATGAACGCATCAAGGCATCCAAAAAAAAACTGCAGGGAAACTAAAGCATAAAATAGAAAGACATATTAGAGAACAACATGAATAAAAAACCGTTGAAAACTTAACTTTCAGATCTACGAATTTCAATACAAGATCTACTAAATCTCAAACATCAGAACGCCAGATCTACATCCGAACACGAACACACACATCCCAAACAGCAGAAGCAAAACCAGCAGATCGAACTGGCACAAGACGGACACCAGCCGCTACTCACCGAAGACGGTGTTGATGGGGTTCATCGCCACCTGGTTCTTGGCGGCATCGCCGATGAGGCGCTCGGTGTCGGTGAAGGCGACATAGGAGGGGGTCGTCCTGTTCCCCTGGTCGTTGGCTATGATCTCGACCCGGTCGTGCTGCCAAACGCCGACGCACGAGTAGGTTGTGCCGAGGTCGATGCCTATCGCCGGCCCCTCGCCCTTCCCGGCCATCTCCCTCGTGTTGGATAGGAAACCCTACACGGAGCAGAAGCAAAGAAGGAGAAGGCGGGCAGAGGAGCAGCAGCTCGCGTCTCCAGAAACGGCGGGGGTTGCGAGAGAAGGTTCCTCAAAGGCCGACGAGAGGCCTTTATAGGGTAGGGGATTAGGGCTCTGGAAAGTTCGGCTGAATAGGTCGGCCGAACGATCGTATTGGACGGCCGGTGAGGAGAATGGCCTCGATGATGGGTGGCGGACTAGAATCCGAGCCGGGTTCTGACCCGGGGGCCCGTCCCCAGTTGGAAAGTACCGAGTCCATGTGGTGTTTTAAATGCTTATAGGATGTGTTGTGTGGTTATAATTTTTTGAACACTTTCTCTCTCATATTATATTTCAATAAAATAATAACTGCTCAACTCATTTTTTAGTCACCTTACTTAATTTTTAGAAAGAAAGTTAACTATTCATAATTTTTTAAATAAAAAATAACTATTTACTTTTTTAAAGAGAATCACCAGCCCACACTTCCTTTCTCGTCTTCCTCCTACGAATCCCACCCCTCCACTCTCCCCCCTTCTCCTTCCTCTAGCGTCTGATGCCTCGCCATCCAACTCTCCCCTTTCCCTCCTCCTTCCTATGCATCTGACGCTCCGCCGATCGAGCATCCTCGGGCCCTTTACTATTGGTGCTTCGCCCACGTCTACATCTTGTGGCGTTCATTGTCCAAGGAGAGGTAGGCTCGGCCCAGTCCTCCATGGCTGATGTTCTGAATAAGCATGTGGAGGGGCAAGGAGGGGATGTGCGACCTTATCGGCGCCTTCGGCGAGGAGGCCAGGTTCTCTTGCCAGGGCTACCGTGCATGTTCGGGACACTGGTGTCTCTACGAGTCCTCTGCAGACGACCATTGCATGGTGCAGATCCACGGACACCGTGTGACGGCTAACAACCCAATCACTATAAGACAACCATCTGTTTGCTCGCCGAGTCATGCCCTGATTGCAAAGAGGCATTCGTGTTTCGAGAAACTGGTCCTCCTGATCATCTCTGTGCTTCTTCACATGATGGATTCCTGACCTTCGCAATTGTCTAACACCGGGGGATGCCAAAACAACATCTGCACTATGCTCGCGTTAGAAACGGTGAGTGGATCAAGTTGGAGACGCCCTTGGTGACCAACTATTATGAGGTCGCCTTCCATGACGGGAAGGTATATGGCACTTGTTCAGGCACTGATCTGTTGATTTGTTATACCAGCAGTGCTTCTTCTCTTATGGTGACCCAAGTTATACCACGGGGCCGGGGAGGAATGGCAGATTGCAAGAGTTCAGTCCACTCTTCCTGGGGTGGATTGCTGCTAATTCAGATGTCCCACTACAAGGGTAATACTCGGGGTTGGAGTATTGGGTGTACGGGTTGGAGTATTGGGTGGACAGATGGGACACTAGCACTGGAGCTCATGAATGGGTGGCGGTGAAGAACTTGGGGCAAGATGCAATCTTGATGGACACCACATTGTTGACACCCGTTTTTAGCTTGCAAGTTGAATTCTTTCTCTTATCTATCTCTTGTGATGTCCTGAATTATCTATTATTTTTGTAACGACCCGAGAATCCGATTATCGGGAAGGCCCGATAATCCGAGACTCGAACCGCCGCCCATGAGCCGGGAGAGCTCGGAAGGGCTAAAAGGAGTGTGGAGGCACAAAGAAATAGGAAATAAAGCAGGACAAGCCAACAATTAACAGAAATAAATAAATAACTACAACAGAGTCCAGTCCAACAGAAAGTACAGTCTAAAGCAGTAAAACGTACCACATGCCAAGTGAACACTCGGCCCGGTAAGCTGGCAACTGAGAACCTCCGCTCCGCACCTTCGAACCTCGAGGAAGGACCGCCACACCTGAAAAGCAGGGAATGAGTCTCCAAAACAGAGACTAAGCAGGGATCCCGCGGAACCCCAACCGGAAACAACGGCGGTAGCGGAAAGGAGAGCTACAACTACAGTAGGAACAGCAAACCGGTGGCCGGTCAAAAACTCGGCACTACAGCTACTCCTACTGCCAGAAGGCAGACCTCGATCACGCAGTCGAAGCTACCGAACCACGCTAGTACCACCTACCGAAGTAAGAACACACGGTAACCACGCCGTAGAGGCATGTCCCCCGGACAGCCAACCTGGACACGCTGTCCAAGGTGCAACCCCGACCATCCGATCGCGGGTACCGCACAACAAGACCCAACCTCGGTAAAGTCACTAGCACTAATCTCATGACGCGAAAACCAACACACGCGTCACGGCGAAACAACCGAACTCACCGGTCAACACGACCGAAAGCCCTAAGGTCAAAGACACAGAGACTGACAGTCTGTCACTCCGTACTCGACAGGAGTACCACCCACTAGAAGCACAGCCGGTAGCGTACCCTGACGTCTTACACCGCACCGCAGGTGAACCACCTGACGTGGTAGGTCCTACCCGAGGCACGAACACCGTACAAGTAACCACAAACAAGTGACTAGCTGGGGTCACGCCCGTCAACGTGCGTCCACTGTCCCCAACCACGTGTGCACACACAGACCACGCGTCCTAGGTCTGGCCCTCTGACTGGTTTTCCCCTGGCATTGGACTCTGATTTGACGAGGGGCCCGACGGTAACCAGTCTAAAACCGTCCTCAGGGTAAGCCCGTACACCACTCCCTGGTGCAACCAGCACACGCGTACTGATAGGCTACGACTAGTGGAGGGTCACAAAGGAGTAGACTCTCAAGTCAACGGAAAACAACGTCCGAATCCGACGACGTACGGGGACCACCCCACGTACCGGCCCCGTCGCACGGTGACCACAGTCGGAGAAGAAACGGGACTCACAGTCCACGGCCACGCACGCATCGTGCGCTAGAGTCGAGAAAACTCAAGTGGCGCTAAGCCACTAGACTCTGGACAGTCCTCCAGACGCACTACACCCAACGGTCCTTGAGTCACAAGACTCGGGGTCAAGACCGTTGTACGCAACAGCACAAGGCCGTCAATCTAGTCCAATCTTTATGTCTAAAACCACGGTAGCACAAGTACCGAGACAGCTCACGAGCCGTCAAGACCACTCCCTCGGAAAGGGGATGCAAAGGACTAAGGCCACCCACACGGGCCACACGGAAAACACAGAAGCACGATTTCCAGGGCAGCACACAAGCCACCACGATGATTTCCCATCTTGTAGCAAGCGGGAAACCTCCAGCCCCAGGCCGGATAACTGGACTCGCAGTCCAAGGCCAAGCACATGGCCCACATGGGAATCGCCTTCCAAAGGAAACCCACGACATGCGGGGGAGACCCCACCGCACGCACACCGATACACGGTGACTCGATTGAGCGTAACACGAAAGCCCGGAACACATGAGGTCACTCAGACCCACCACACCTACGGGCACGCTAATCAAGGAAACACGGTCCCTCCCGACACCCCAAAAACACAGACACAGAACCCATGGGGTGTCCGGGATACTCACAAGGCCGGAGGTCGACCACTAGGTCACAACCGGGTGAACCGGGCCGTTCACCTAGGCGAGTGTGGTACCGTTGCGATCGGTGCGTTCCGAGGATCGCGAGGGTGTGATTTTCTATTTTTCAGGATTTTTCTGATTTTTCGGATTTTCCTATATATACCCCCCACCCTCTCTCTTCTTCTCATTTCTCACTCTCACCCTCTCTCTCTTCTCCCACTCTCTCCTCTCACTCTCTCCTCTCCGGCGACCGACGGACCGAGGCGGGGGCGAGGCGGGGCGATGCGGGCGAGGAGGACGGCGAGGATGGGTTGAGGATCGAGGCTCGAGGGCGCGGTGAAGCTCGGCCGTGAGTTCGTGGAGCGGCGAGGCTTCAACAGCGTTTTCTTCGTGGATCGGCGTCCACGGTGCACGAAATCTTCGGTGGAGGTAGGGTGATGGACCCCCAGCTCGTGCACTTCCTTTCCCGCAAGTTTCGTAGGCTACGGTGAGCCGAGCGGGCTAAACGGGGTGATTTGGGCAAAATCCATGTTTTAGGGCTTGTGGGTCGATCTCCCGTTTCATTGCGTTTCTGGCCGATCCGAGGCCGTAGATGCATGCTAGGGGTTATTTGGGGGCTTCCCCTATGTTTTCCCCCTCATCCGTGGATGTTTGGGGGTGTGGCGTGGATTTTTGGGATTTTCCCGCCGTTCTCGGCTTTCCAAAATGGTCGCGGTCCACCAGAAATCGCGTTCATTGGTCGCGGTCTTGGGAGAACCGCGTTCATCCTTTGTGTTTTGGTCGAGGAGGCCTTCGAGCGTCGCGGTCGTGCGATAGACCGCTTTGGTCTAGTCGCGGTCATGGGATGACCGCTACTATCTGGTCGCGGTCCTCGGGCGACCGCTACCAGCGGGGTTGCGCGTGGCTAGTTGCGGTCGTGAGATGACCGTGACAGCATGGTCGCGGTCTCCGGTCGACCGCTACCATCTGGTCGCGGTCCTCGGTCGACCACTATCTGGTCGCGGTCACCAGGTGACCACTACCACGTTCTGGTTCCTGTTTGCGCTGTTTTGACCTCCGGTCAACCCGGTTGTGACCCAGTGGTTGACTTTAGGTCTCTTGAGTGTCTCGGACACCCCGTGGAGTTCCATGACCGTGTCTTTGGGTGTCCAGAGGTTGTCCCACTTATCTCGTTTTGCGTGCCGTGAGCTTAAGGGTCTAGGTGACCTTTTAGCGCTCCGATTGTGTTGTTTTGGTCTCCGGTCAACCCGGTTGTGACCCAGTGGTCGACCTCCGGCCTTGTGAGTATCCCGGACACTCCATGGGTTCTGTGTCTGTGTTTTTGGGGTGTCGGGAGGGACCGTGTTTCCTCGATTAGCGTGCCCGTAGGTGTGGTGGGTCTGGGTGACCTCATGTGTTCCGGGCTTTCGTGTTACGCTCAATCGAGTCACCGTATATCGGTGTGCGTGCGGTGGGGTCTCCCCCGCATATCGTGGGTTTCCTTTGGAAGGCGATTCTCATATGGGCCATGTGCTTGGCCTTGGACTGCGAGTCCAGTTATCCGGCCTGGGACTGGAGGTTTCCCGCTTGCTACAAGATGGGAAATCGTCGTGGTGGCTTGTGTGCTGCCCTGGGAATCGTGCTTCTGTGTTTTCCGTGTGGCCCGTGTGGGTGGCCTTAGTCCTTTGCATCCCCTTTCCGAGGGAGTGGTCTTGACGGCTCGTGAGCTGTCTCGGTACTTGTGCTACCGTGATTTTAGACCTAAAGATTGGACTAGATTGAAGGCCTTGTGCTGTTGCGTACAACGGTCTTGACCCCGAGTCTTGTGACTCAAGGACCGTTGGGTGTAGTGCGTCTGGAGGACTGTCCAGAGTCCAGTGGCTTAGCGCCACTTGAGTTTTCTCGACTCTAGCGCACGATGCGTGCGTGGCCGTGGACTGTGAGTCCCGTTTCTTCTCCGACTGTGGTCACCGTGCGACGGGGCCGGTACGTGGGGTGGTCCCCGTACGTCGTCGGATTCGGACGTTGTTTTCCGTTGACTTGAGAGTCTACTCCTTTGTGACCCTCCACTAGTCGTAGCCTATCAGTACGCGTGTGTTGGTCGCACCAGGGAGTGGTGTACGGGCTTACCCTGAGGACGGTTTTAGACTGGTTACCGTCGAGCCCCTCGTCATATCAGAGTCCAGTGCCAGGGGAAAACCAGTCAGAGGGCCAGACCTAGGACGCGTGGTCTGTGTATGCACACGTGGTTGGGGACAGTGGACGCACGTCGACGGGCATGACCCCAGCTAGTCACTTATTTGTGGTTACTTGTACGGTGTTCGCGCCTCGGGTAGGACCTACCACGTCAGGCGGTTCACCTGCGGTGCGGTGTAAGACGTCAGGGGACGCTACCGACTGTGCTTCTAGTGGGTGGTACTCCTGTCGAGTACGGAGTGACAGACTGTCAGTCTCTGTGTCTTTGACCTTCGGGTTTTCGATCATGTTGACCGGTGAGTTCGGTTGTTTCGCCGTGACGCGTGTGTTGGTTTTCGCGTCATGAGATTAGTGCTAGTGGCTTTACCGAGGTTGGGTCTTGTTGTGCGGTACCCACGATCGGATGGTCGGGGTTGCACCTTGGACAGCGTGTCCAGGTTGGCTGTCCGGGGGACAGGCCTCTACGGCGTGGTTACCGTGTGTTCTTACTTCGGTAGGTGGTACTAGCGTGGTTCGGTAGCTTCGACTGCGTGATCGAGGTCTGCCTTCTAGCAGTAGGAGTAGCTGTAGTGCCGAGTTTTTGACCGACCACCGGTTTGCTGTTCCTACTGTAGTTGTAGCTCTCCTTTCCTCTACCGCCGTTGTTTCCGGTTGGGGTTCCGCGGGATCCCTGCTGAGTCTCTGTTTTGGAGACTCATTCCCTGCTTTTCAGGTGTGGCGGTCCTTCCTCGAGGTTCGAGGGTGCGGAGCGGAGGTTCTCAGTTGCCAGCTTGCCGGGCCGAGTGTTCACTTGGCATGTGGTACGTTTTATTGCTTTAGACTGTACTTTCTGTTGGACTGGACTCTATTGTAGTTGTTTATTTATTTCTGTTAATTGTTGGCTTGTCCTGCTTTATTTCCTATTTCTTTGTGCCTCCACACTCCTTTTAGCCCTTCCGAGCCCTCCCGGCTCGTGGGCGGCGGTTCGAGTCTCGGATTATCGGGCCTTCCCGGTAATCGGATTCTCGGGTCGTTACAATTTTGGGGTCCTCCTTGATCATATTTCGAGTCCATTTTAGTTCATTTCCCAACCCATAGGGTCTTGGAGGCTATTTTCCTTGATTCCCTCGCGTTTGAACCTATTTTCATAGTCGCGATCGGGGCCAAACTGCGTTTCTAAGCAATTTCGATCGACCAATGTTAAGTTCGGTCAACCAACTTTCTGAAATCGGTCGACCTATTTCCGCAGCTCTGCTAACCCTGGTCGCGGTCGCCGACCAGACCGAGTTCTGGCTGCGTTGACCCATGCCCTGACTGCGTCGATGCAGGTTTCTGACCCTTTTTGCGACCTGCCAGGTCCTGGCCTGATTGGAGACCGCGATCAGCAGATCGTGGTCTCCTACCAGACCGCGTTCTGCCTGCTTCTTCAGGTGCGTCGACCCATGTTCTGGGGTGCGTCGACTCAGCCTCTTTGAGCCTTTCTTGCCTTTTCCAGGTCGCGGTTCTTGCACGACCACGTTCTTGAGGTCGCAGACGCGCGATAGACCGCGTTCTGCTTGCAGAGTCCTGACTATCCTGGGCTCCATTTTCTCCGGTTGAGAATGTTTTGGAGTCTCTGTTCACGCCGTTTTCGTCGAGGATTCGAGCCACCTCGATTATTTTTCACCCTTGGGATATTATCCTATCAATATCTCATGAATTTATCAAGCTAAATCCCCTATTTTGGGTGTTGATCCTCAGATTTCGACCTAGGGTTTCTAAAAGTCTATAAATAGTCTCCTAGGGTTGTGGGCTCGCAGGAGGGTGTTTTTCGAACTTGGGGTGAAACCATGCCGCACCGTCGAGTCTAGGGATGTCAATGGATCGGGTTCGGCTCGGGTAGACCAATACCATACCCTATCCGTGAAAATTTTACTAATACCATACCCGGATAGTACCCTATTATTTTCGCGGGTATGGATACGGGTATATCCGTCACGGGTATGGATATATCCGCGGATATCCGTATCCGTCCATAAAGCATGAGTCAACATTCACATCCAAAGAAATGTGAGATTTATGAGAATTAGAAAAAAAGAAATCTGGTCAATTCTTTCCTTTTTAAAGTAATGTTTATGTTTTATAAAAACGTCCTTATAATTTTAGCAAGAAGTCTAAACTCACAAACTCAACAAGACGGGTAACGGATTGGGTTCATGTCAAAATCATAGGCCTAACATGCACAATAAGTTATTAAGAGCGGGTTCGGATCGGGTACGGGTTTGGGTACACTAAATCCATACCCTATCCGAATATGAGACGGGTATTTTAAACGTATCCGAACCCGAATCCATATCCGTTTATTCGGGTATTACCCGACCCATCACGGGTCGGGTAATGCGGGTAACCGGGTTTGCGGGTATTTTTGACATCCCTAGTCGAGTCTCCTCTTCGACCCCGAGCCATCCTCCCTCTCTTCTAGGGCTTCTTTCTTTCATTATCTTTCTCCCTTTCAACACTTTTTCTGCACTTTGCTTCTGCACAATTTGCTACATGCATGCACTTTGCACCACGTTTTTCATTGCCGTTCCTCTACGTTTTAAATCATCTTTGCATCATTTAATCATCACAATACATACACCTACTTGTTTGTCCCTTTTACATGGGTTAAAAACCCACCCCCGGTGCGTTCTTCTCCTTTTCTTCATGCTATTTTCTGCATACGGGATAGATGCTACACGCATATGTCTAATGGGTTTTTCTCCCTTACTTGGCTTTGTTTCGCAGGAAGGCATAAGTATAACGTGAGGCCCTCACTCTCTGGCCGGCTGGAAGGCGAGGAGGTGTCGATCCACATAGTTTCCCGCACCCGTTTATCACACGCGATCACGTTGCGGTTGTCCTTCAACCGCGTATTCCCCCTTCTCCAAGGTACGCAGCAGGCCTCTTAGTCTCCTTAATATCCTTTCCTGTTGTTAGCCCTTGGTGGCAATTGATAGGTGAGCTAGGCCCGGATTCAGAGGGAGGTGAATGAATCCCTCTTATAAAAATTTTAATCAATTAAAAAATTACTAATTACACCCAGTTAAAACTTGTGAAAAAGCAAAGACACGGAAGCGATATGGGCATGTAATTAGCACGAACTGGATGCTCTCTACGAAGGATGAGAAGATGACAGATAAACAAAGTTTCAGAGCTCTGTAGAATAGACTGATAATAAGACCAGACTTCACCAAACTCACACGAGACCGAAATCAAACGTGCGGTATGCAAATGGAACACTCGCTAGATTGGAAGAACAAATCAATCGGCCTAAACATACATCTAGCGAGAGCAGAAGAGACAATCAAACCACAGTGCACAAGGTAATTTTAAGGCGGTTCAGTTTGCAACCCACAGACCTACGTCCACCCCACACTCCAACTAGAGTGTGGCTTCCGCTGATACACAGCTTAACGGCTGGGCCTCACAGCTTGCCTACATCCGCTAACGAACAGCTTGAACAGCTGGGCATTACAGCTTCGCCAACCGCTGACTCACAGCTTGACCCGCTGGGCGTTACAGCTTAGCCGACCAGAGGATACCACACCTCTGCAACCACTGGGGCTTACAGCTTAACCCCTCCAGAGGAATCCTCCTCTGCCCGCTGAGCATCACAGCTTGCTCTGCTGACAAACAGCTTGAAAGAAAAGTAAAATGAAAACAGACGACACAAGACAACAGCGACTGAAAGCTGTAAACAATGAAATGCAGATGTGGCTCTCAAGGAGCTGACTGGCCTGGATTTGATCCACGATCCAGTAGAGCAAATCTTCGGTGAACTTCTTCTCCTCTTCGATCTCTCTCTCTCTCTTTCTTTCTTCTTCTTCGTTTCTTTTCTTCTCTGCTACTCTTTCTCCCTTTTTCTCTGTTGAACTCTCTCTTCTTCTGCTCTCCGATAATTCTTCTTTATCTTTCCTGGAGCCATTCTCCTTGACTTGTAGAAGGGTGGCTTATATACTTCCTCAGACTGAAGATGCGCACTCATGTCCTAGGCGTGTGGAGATAACACTCCCGCCTGGAAGCTTCAGGAGACTCTTTCCACTTGTCAGAATCTGGATGAATAAGAATCCACGTGGCAGCGTCTATGAATGAGGATCGCCATTGGATCACGTGCCTTTCTTAAGGAACACGAGCTGTTGACCTGTTGCATAAGTGACTTTCAGTTAAGTATAAAGGATGCACAGACTTCATAGTGCGAATATAAATCTAAGCACAGACGTTGTATTTGATAAGTAGGAATCTACACCGAGACTGAATGTTCAAACAGAGCAATGCACTGACTTTGATGAATCATGCACGGACTTGGTATGAGTGCAGAGCTAAGAGATGCACAGACTACGTGTGTGCATAAGCAAATGAATGCACCGACTTGGTGTGTGCAAAGTGCAGACACTTCACGGACGTAAAGTGCCAAAACCTATCTTGCACAGACTTTATGCAATCATGCACTGACATCATTTTGCATATGTAAGATGTGCACGAACTTTGAGTATGCACGGTACAAAAAGATGCACAGACATGCCACCGAAGAATATACATACTTTGTATGCATGGTACAAAAAGTTGCACCGACTTGATGTGGAATATATGCAAAGTATGTACAGACTTAATAGCGTGCAGTGAAATGTTGTACCGACATTCAATGTACAGACAAAGTATGCACGGACTTGAATGCGATAGATGCAATGAACACGCACCGACTTTCAATGCGTAAACAAAATATGCATCGAGTATGTATCGGCTTAAACAAGATATGCACCGAGTGTGTATGCCTTAGACACAAGCAAGACGCTAAGTGAAATGCAGACTTGCACCGACTTGGCATGAGCGAAAGGAAGAACGTGCACTGACTTATGACCACCATGAAGCACAATTATGATATGCACATGCCTAGACAATTAACCCTGCACTGACTTAAGGTTTATGCAGCAAACATATGCACGGACTTAGCTTGTTTAGGATGAGAGTATGCACCAAGAAGACATGCTCAGACCTAGACCAGCAATTAAACACACATCAATATATATATATGCAACCGTGACATTCAATCAAGCACCTGAAGTGACTCAGCTATCATCAAAACATTCTTCAACCATTCATTCTCAAGTGGTGACTCATAGTGTTGCTATCATCAAAACTCATGAAGCAAAACATCATCAAGGCACAGGGGCACAATAATCTCCCCCTTTTTGATGATGGCAACACAATGAGTCACACTGACTCGTCAAACTATTCTCCCCTTTGACTTCATCAAAAAAAAGGTAGTTTGCGAGAAAAATAATATAATGCATGAACCTATTCTCCCCCTTTGAAAAACAGTCCTCCCCCTTTGACATAATCACGAATATCTATAATGCCCAGAACTCCCCTGAGAGCATGAAAGGAATCGAAAAAGCAAGCACATGATGTATCTACAGGGATGAGCTCTGGTTGTCCAATGAATCAATCTGGAATCTACCACCACAAGAATTCTGAACCAAAATTGGTTGTGGCACCTTACATTTGTATGGACAGAACAATGCAGGTGAAAGGCCCACAGAACCAGAACCGGGTACAAGAGTCATTCGTCAGGGATACAGAAACAAGATGGAAGATTCCAACAGTGTGGAGAGTGAAACTGATGATGTAAATGAAGTAGATGTAGCCAAGGGTAGTAGTAAGTAACAGCAAGCAAGTCACAGGATCTCCAACATGTGAGTTAGCATGATGATTAAGTTGTCAAAGGTAAACCTAATCAGAGAAAACAGTATGGCAGGTACCACAGCAATAAGTCCTCACAAGGAAAGACTCTCCTATCATAGGGGGTTATGAATTAACCGACATGACCCAGCTGATTTAACCATGATGTATACCAAATTTGTCAATTAAATTCAATACTCATATCTGAAGGTAGGTTTTAATAAAAGTGAACAAATTAATCAAGCAATACTCAAGAACAACCACCTTCCATCTTACTCACATGAACTCAATGACCCCTTTGAGAGTTACATAGTATAGTATTGAAATTAAACACTCTTACAAGAATGTGAGTTGACAGCTTTTGCAAGAGATTTTCTTTCAATTAGCACAATATTCCCTGAGCAATTTAAGTTGATCAACACCTTTTTACATGAGGCACAACACGTCTTTGGTGAAGTGACCCAGTTACTCAGTGTGATAACTGCCATTGCCTCTCACTATGAGAACAAAGTTAGCAAAAGGAGTGTCCTTTTACATGAGGAGACACCTTGATCAGAGGTCAGACTCCCCAGTTACTTAACACTAACATGCCATTGCTCTGTCAGATTTTCAATACATTTTTACCAGATATAACTATGGAACTTCATGACATAGGTTTACTCTATTTCATTGATAGAGAGCCTAGTTTCTCAGTTACCAAGTTATTGCTCTGAATACAATTTTTCCTTTTAGTCAACAATTTTCAAGTTAATGTTTAAAAACAATACTATCTCTATGTATCTCTATCAAAGAAGCCTTGATGATAGATTTTCAGGTTTCAGATAAGTGAGTCTAGAGTTTTCATGACACATGTGGTTAAGATTTATTAAAACTTAACATTCAGATATTTTCAAATCATTAAAGAGCAAATCTGAGAATACATTAAACTTATATCAGTCTAAATCAATGGTCATTCTTAAACCTGTATGATAGGAATTTCTTTTACCTTTTCAGACTAATAACGTGGTACACAACTTGAATTTCTTAGACCAGTTTAATCAAGGTAGCTGAACAACTTATCATCACTAGAGCAAAGATAGATCAGTCATACCAGCTAAAGAGAATATGAGGGATGAGGGTAAGCTGGCAGTGCAACAAATAGCAAGAGAAGAACATCAAAGTTGTGCTGGATTAAATTCAGTAGCTGAGTCTGGAATGCAGATAGATCAGCTTTGCAAGTAGAGACAGCAGAGAATTTAGGTGAACCACCTAAATGCAGAGAATGGATCAGATTGCTAGACAGAAAGAGTTCAAGAGGTGAAGAAGTGATGAAACAGGAATGCCCCCCCTGTCTAGACGCAATATGTAATAAAACTATACATGAGCAGCATGAAGATTAAACGAAAGCAGTCAATCTCCTCCTGACTAAGTGCATGGTATACAAAGAAAACGTAACACATGGGTTTATGATGAAATCTCATGAAACAGTCATGCAATTCAATCAAAAGGAAATTACCATAAACATTATGCGCAATTCAACTTTTCAGATGATTTCAATTCAGCACAGATCGAATTAACATGATATTCAAACCTTTCAAACTCACAGTTTCAGATGACAGAATTCGAAGTAAGTGCTCAGAACAGACCTGAAGAGCAGGATCATGGGGTCTTTCAATTTTTTGAGTGCCTTGGTTTATTGACCCCTCTTTATTCATTCCAAGGCACACCTGTAGCAAAGTAATCATTTTGATCCTACAGGAACCCAAGTAACCTTGGGTCCTGTATTAGCCCTAATAGGAGTTATGAACAGTTTCTTAGCGACATTGTCATCAAAATCCATCAGATAACAATTGGCCATGAAATGATCGAATTTACCACAATATCTACATGAAACAGCATATTTTCTGATCCTATGATGCGTATCAACAGCATCATGAGACCTATGAACCTGAGCATGAAATGTTCTGTTGTTTACATGGACATTTTGATTCTTATTCTTAAATAGCCAACATTCAGCAGATTTGTGACCTGGCTTGCCACAGTTAAAGCATGAAAAGTTCACATGTCGTTTTGTAGAGAATTTGACAAAATAGGGATTAATAGAATTTTCATGAACATGCCAGCAGTCCTTGACTGTATGGCCATTCTTCCCACACTTGAAACACCTGATGTGCTTACCTTTAGAACCATTTTTACCCCAAGTAGATCCAAACCAGCACTCAATGGCTTTGTGACCACGTTTGTTATAGTTAAAACAAATAATGTGCTGGTTTGAAGCAAACATGTTTCTTTTAGGGCCATGATGATTAGCAGAAGACCTAACATGTATTGTATCATCTTGTTTCATGATGAAACATGCATTCATGAGATGACCATGCCTACCACAGTAATAACAAGATGCACCAGACTTCCTAGTAGCATGGTTTCTACCAAATAAATTTCTAGAATGCAATGTTTCACTCGCATGCTCATCTTCTATCAATAATCTGCAATCATCCATTACGTGGCCTACCTTGCCACAATAATGGCATGAAACACTCTTATCAGATGCATACGAATAAGTAAGTGAGTTATGAGCAGTATGCATTGACCCATCAGATGCAGCAGAGCTAGCAGATTTCAAGACACACATAGGGACATTTCTGACCTTATTTTTCTTACCATTCTTGTTCAATTGTTTACCCTTGTTTACAACTTTTGTTTGTTTTTCATTTTTCTGGGCCTTGAATTGAAATACGGATGATGAAGGTTTTTTCAGATTTTTATTTTATTTTGGGGATTGACTTGAGGTACCAGCTACATCAGAGCTTTGCACACAAGTGGTGTGTAGCTGATTTCTAATGATTTCCTTAACACCAGAATTGCAACTAATCCCCTTTCTTGAATCATCATCCTCACCTTCCATGACAACTATCATTTTTCCTTTATTTTCAGCAGACTTGGATGGAGATTTTTTCAGATCATGAATTTTATTTTCTAGGGAAGCAATGTGTAATTCATACTTGGCAATCTCATGTTCACTACAATTAAGAAACTCACTTAGCACCTTATTTGTAATTTTATGTTTCTCAACTTCTTGTTCCAGATTGCACAGTCTTTCAGCTTCTTCTATACCAACAGCTTTATCCTTTTCTAAAGTAAGAAGCCTTTCAGATATGGCATTATTCAATTGTTATTCATGCAACTCAAGTTCTGAATTCCTATTCCTCAGATCTTCGATCTCTTCTTTAAGAGACACAACTTGTTGCTCTTGCAGCCTAAGTTCAGATAGGAGATCATTATGCAACATCTTAACAGAATCACATTTATTGCATGAATTTTCACTTCTTTTCAGACTGTCTTTTAGGTTGGCGTTTTCACATTTCAACTCTCTAATTTCATGCAACATGGCCTTTTTCATCTCTTTCATTTCATGTTTATAAGATTTATAACTATCAAGTAAATTATCATGCATCTCAATCAGTTCATCCAATGAATTTTGTTCTGTTCTGGAGTTTACCTTTGATGAAGAGTCGTCAGACTGATCACTCCTGTGATCCTTTGTCATAAAGCACTTATGGTTCTCTTCACCATATCTGAAGGTCAGCTCATCCATCAACTCCTTAGCATTCCTGCACTTAGTCATGCATGAGAGTACATTAGCCTTTACAGCCCCTTTCAACATTTCCAGGGCTTTTCTATTTTCAGTATTCATCAACTTGTGACCAATATTCCAGTCTGACTTGTTCACTGGTATATCATAGGGTCCATGTTCAATCAAAATCAGTAGATTCAAATCTACGGAATTCATGTAATCCCTAAACTCTCTATGCCAGTCAGAGAAGCACAATCCATCGAACATTGGAACTTCAGACACAGAATCTATGACAAATAAATGAGATGCTAGACAATCTACACAATCAATCAAGCTACCGAAAATAGCAGGATCCACTGCAGATCGTTGGATCTGATAAATCAGTGACCCGCTCTGATACCAAAATGATAGGTGAGCTAGGCCCAGATTCAGAGGGGGGTGAATGAATCCCTCTTATAAAAATTTCAATCAATTAAAAAATTACTAATTACGCCCAGTTAAAACTTGTGGAAAAGTAAAGACACGGAAGCGATATGGGCTGGTAATTAGCACGAACTGGATGCTCTTTACGAAGGATGAGAAGATGACAAACAAACAAAGTTTCAGAGCTCCGCAGAATAGACTGATAATAAGACCAGACTTTACCAAACTCACACGAGACCGAAATCAAACGTGCGGTATGCAAATGGAACACTCGCTAGATTGGAAGAACAAATTAATCGGCCTAAACATACATCTAGCGAGAGCAGAAGAGACAATCAAACCACAGTGCACAAGGCAATTTTAAGGTGGTTCAGTCTGTAACCCGCAGACCTACGTCCAACCCACACTCCAACTAGAGTGTGACTTCCGCTAATACACAGCTTAACGGCTGGGCCTCACATCTTGCCTACATGCGCTGACGAATAGCTTGAACAGTTGGGCATTACAGCTTCTCCAACCACTGACTCACAGCTTGACCCGCTGGGCGTTACAGCTTAGCCGACCAGAGGATATCACACCTCTGCAACCACTGGGGCTTACAGCTTAACCCGTCCAGAGGAATCCTCCTCTGCCCGCTGAGCATCACAGCTTGCTCTGATGACAAACAGCTTGAAAGAAAAGTAAAATGAAAACAGATGACACAAGACAACAGCGACTGAAAGCTGTAAACAATGAAATGCAGATGTGGCTCTCAAGGAGCTGACTGGCCTGGATTTGATCCACGGTCCAGTAGAGCAAATCTTCGGTGAACTTCTTCCCCTCTTCGATCTCTCTCTCTCTCTTTCTTTCTTCTTCTTCATTTTTGTAGCATCCCAAAAATTCAAATGTAGAATAAATGAATGACTAAAATATTCGTCAAGAAAAAAAATTAAGTTAATGAGCTTAAATGATAATAAAAGTATAAGTAAATAAATTGAGAAATGAAAATTGGTATGACTTTTTATTTGAGTTTTAAATTAGAAATATAAATCAAAAATAAATACGTACATATACACACAAAGATTTTTCATAGGAACAAACCCGGCTCTGATACCCGAAGCAAATAATAGAAAATTAATAAGATAAGAAAATAAATAAAGATATAGGAAACAAGGCTCATATGAATATGGAGTCTACTAAATAAATTAGTTAAAGCTTATATAATAATGGGCTAAGACACCTACTCACCCACACACCTTTATCCATGTATAAACATTGGGTTCAATTAGTAGGCTTGGTGTAGGGGCTTAAGAACCTTGGAATATATGTATAAATATATATAAATATAGATGTAGATTGTACATGGGCTTTGAAATGAATTAATGGGCCTTAACAGATAATAGGTTTTACACTTAATACAAAGATGAGCTCCCACGTTAAAACCCAAACCCAATTAACATTAAGGCAAAAAGGGCCCCACTAGAACTCAACATGACCCAATGTGACTCTAAAGGCCTTTATCCTAAACCCATTGTTGAGCTCTTACGTAGCTGAGACGGCTCCCTTGACTAAACATATAACTGATAAAGAACTGTCACATGTTAATAACCAACCCAATATATATATATATATATATATATATATATATATATATATATATATATATATATATATATATATTAGTGGGCCTTGATAACGCATAAGGCTGAACACATGTACAAGACCATCTCCCAACCCGGTAGAGTTAAAAATGTGAAACGGACTCTTGTTAATGGACCTTGAGACTCTGAATGGGGAAAAGAATTAGGGCACGTAATGGCTTTTTAGGGTGTATATATATAAATAATATTATTATAAGGTTTTAAGTCATGCCCTTTCATGTTCGAAGCGTTGAATGAGAGATTGGGGTTTTAGTCGAACTAGGGAAGGTGGCTGTGAACAAGGGATATGATCAAAATGAGGGAATTTAAGTCTTAGTAGGACGCATGCTTTGGCTAGGATTGGTAAGGCTTGAGAGTATTATAAATATGAACCCCCGCGATGGCAAGGAGCTAATGCTGCTACTGCCATTCGAACACTCGTGCTGAGGGTGTGTCGTCCTCGTCTTCCTCCTTTTTCCCTATTCGCATGGGCGAGTGCAGCTACTGAAGTTGCGGTTGCTGCCGTTGATAGAAGAACTGTCGCAGTCGTTGCTGTGGCAAAGCTTCTTCTTCCTCTCTTTCCTCTGCTGTAATATCCCGGACCTTTCGGATCCTTCTTCGCGGGTCCCGGATCTGGTTTTCGGAGTGTCCGGCTCCGTTGTGTCCGAAATTTCGTTTCGGACATCTTTCGTGTTCGGATCGACGCGATCCGGAGTCGTTTCAGAGGCCCGGAGGCGTTCCGCGGCTTTTCCGTGTGTGTTTTCCGATTCCCGGTGTGTGTTTCGGCTTTTTCTTCGGACGCTCGCTGCGGGTTAACTGGGCCGTTCACCCGGGCACGAGTGGTACCGTTGCGATCGGTGCGTTCCGAGGATTCCGGAAATGTATTTTTGTATTTTTCGGTATTTTTCCGAAAATTCGGATTTTCTATAAAGCCCTAATTCTTTTCTTTTTTCTTTTCTCCTTTCTCTTTCTTCCTCTTCCTCTTCCTCCGTTTCTTCCCACCGTGAGCCCCTCTCTCTCCCTCTCTCCCATTCGGACGTGGCAAGCCCCTCTCCGGCTACGGACGGCGGCGGGGCGACGGCGCGGACGCGTGGGCGACGGTGACACGATCTCGTGGGCGTGCGGCGAGCGTGGGAAGCGTGGGGAGTTCGTGAAGCTTCGAGCATTCTTCGAGATTCGTGATCGATCCGGCGGAGCATTCGCTCCATTGAGGTAGGGTGACGTTCCTTAGCCTCATGCCGATCTTTTCCGTGATTTATAGGCCGCGGGGAGGCCGAGAGGGGATCGTTTGAGCGTTTTTGGGTTTTTCCATGATTTGGGGAGAGCTCGCCCGATCTAGGGATTCAATGCATGGATTCATGTTTTGATGGCCTAGAATCATGCTAGGGGTCCCCAGGGGTCTTCCCCTTTGTTTTCCCCCTCTCCTATGGAGGTATGGGGGCGTGGTTAGAATTTTTGGGCGTTCTTACCGTTTTCGGCCGCGGACTGAGAACGCGCTATACTCCAGTAGCGCGTTCTTGAGGTCGCGCTGCCCCGACCGAGCGCGTTCATCGGAGAAGATGAACAGGAGGCGGTTCCTGTCGCGCTATGGGATCATAGCGCGATCATCCTTGTCGCGCTAGGGTTCCCTAGCGCGATGGTCCGTGTCGCGCTATGGGGCCATAGCGCGACATCCCTTGTTGCGCTAGGGGGCCCTAGCGCGACATGCCCTATCGCGCTAGGTATCCCTAGCGCGATTTGATCCGTTGTTGGGTGTTCCCCTTAGGCCGTGTGTGCGTCCCGGGCACCCCGTGGAGTTCCGTGACCGTGTCTTTGGTGTCCGGAGGTTCCATTTACCTCGGTCAGGCGTTTGACCGTGGGCCGTGCGTCTGTTTCTTTTCCGACCGTGGTCACCGTGCGACGGGGCTGGTGTGTGGGGTGATTCCCACCTGTTGTCGGGTTCGGACGTCGTTTTCCGTTGACTTGAGAGTCTACTCCTTCAGTGACCCTCCACTAGTCGTAGCCTACTAGTACGCGGGTGCTAGTCGCACCAGGGAGTGGTGTACGGGCCGACCTTTCGAGACGGTTTGTGGACCGGTTACCGTTGGGCCCCACGTCTTGCAGCCAGAGTCCGGCTGAGGGGAAAACCGGTCAGAGGGCCAGACCTGGGACGCGTGGTCTGTGTGTGCACACGTGGTTGGGGGCGGTTGGACCCACGTCGACGGGCGTGACCCCAGCTAGTCACTTGTTTGTGGTTACTTGTACGGTGTTTGCGCCTCGGGTAGGACCTACCACGTCAGGCGGTTCACCTGCGGTGCGGTGTAAGACGTCAGGGGACGCTACCGGCTGTGCTTCTAGTGGGTGGTACTCCTGTCGAGTACGGAGTGGCAGACTGTCAGTCGTGTGTCTCCGACCTTCGGGTTTTGGCGGTTCTACCGTTGAGTTTCGGTCTTCTCGTACCGTGGTACATGTGTCGGTTGCGTGCCGTAGGGTCTAGTTCTGTAGAGTGCAGGGCTTTCCTTTCCGAGGTACTTTCCTACCGCTAGAGTAGTGGTTTCTCGTTTTTCGAGGTAGGGTTCGAGTGATCCCTACTGAGTCTTGTTCCGAGACTCATTCCCTGCGTGTTTTCACCGTGTTTCAGGTGAGACGCCACCTTCGGGGAGCGCGTCAGGAGCGCAGCGTGGTGCGGGTGCCCAGAGGTAGTGCCAGAGGTCAGAGCCGGGGGATGCCCCGTGTAGCTGTACTTTTCTTCTTGTCACTGTACTAGTCGTGGACTACTGTTGCTGTTGTTGTTATTTTATTGTGGACCATGTAAATTGTTAATTTATTTCCTGCTTAATATTATAACTGTTTAATTTCTGCAATTATTTGTGATACTTGTGTAGTCTCCACACCATCCTTTTAACCCTTCCGAGTCTTCGGGCTCGTGGGTGGCGGTGCGAGTCTCGGGTTATCGGGCCTTCCCGGTAATCGGATTCTCGGGTCGTTACAGCTGGTATCAGAGCGCGGTTGTGGAATTACATGAGAATCATAGGTAATTGTAGTGGTCCACTAGTCCACAGCGATGATGTACAGGTGACGCTGGCATTGGGCACCGTGTGTTTATTTTTGACCGTGCCGTTTCCGTGTTTTTTTGTCTTGTGCTTCAGGAGAGAGTATGGCGCCGAGGAGGAGTTCTCGCTCTCAGCAGGGGCAGTCGGCTGGAGGTCAGGAGATCCAGCAAGGGGTCCAGAGGGACCAGGAGGAGCATAGCAGAGTTCCGGGAGCTACCGAGGCCGCGGATGCTGCGAGAGTTCCGA
Organism: Amorphophallus konjac; assembly: GCA_022559845.1. NCBI lineage: Eukaryota > Viridiplantae > Streptophyta > Magnoliopsida > Alismatales > Araceae > Amorphophallus > Amorphophallus konjac. Next base: position 318,793,929 of record CM040122.1, on the reverse strand, counting down.
GGGCCGAGGATTTCTTCCGTGGCATGTACCATCTCATGTCTCAGCAGTTTGGCGGAGAGGCTGCTGAGGGCTCATTTGTCAGGGGTGGGCCAGGCCGAGCAGTGAGGGATTTCATGCAGTTCCATCCACCTTACTTTAGCGGCCCGGCAGACCCTGATGCGGCTCGTGATTGGCTCGATGAGATGGAGCGGGTGTTCAGTTCTGCAAAGAGTACTGTCGAGGACAGAGTAGTGTTGGCCTACAACCAGTTGCAGGGTACGGCTCGGAGGTGGTGGTCTTCCGAGTGGAAGACGTCCTTTCAGCTTCGTCCACTTGAGCAGGTCGAGTGGGATGACTTTGTCAGTGCTTTCGAGCGTACGTACTGTCCAGACGTCGTTGCTACGCAGCGGATGCGGGAGTTTCTGGAGCTGGTGCAGGGTGACATGTCCGTGTTGCATTACAGGGCCCGATTTGTCGAGCTGGGTCGGTACGCACCTCATATCATGGAGCATGAGAGGGTGAGGACCGCGCAGTTTGTGTAGGGCTTGAGGCTGGAGCTGAGGCACCATTTGATCGCGAATGGAGCCACTGATCTAGAGACGGCGTCTCGTGTTACGATTTCCCTAGAGATGGATATGCAGAGGACTCGAGGACCGATCAGCCAGGGGCAGTCCGTGTCAGGTCGTAGCCAGCAGTCGGCTACCCAGCAGCAGGGTTCCTTCCAGCATGCGATGAGTGGTTCAGGAGCGCCGGCACATGCAGCTTCGGTGACAGGATCTGCGTCCTTCGGCTCGAAGGTCAAGAAGTTCTTCAAGAATGGGTTCGGCAAGAAGAAGTCCAGAGATCAGGGGCAGGCTTCATCGGGCAGTGTACATCAGCCGATTCCTTTGCAGCGTCAGGGATCAGTGGGTGGATCGCGAGGACCTTGTCCACGGTGTGGTGGGACCCACCCAGGCAGGCAGTGCACGGCGCCGATTATCTGTTTTCGGTGTGACCAGCCAGGGCATATGGCGCGTGACTGTCCTCAGAGGCCGCCGCAGCAGCAGGTTCCCCAGCAGCAGCAGCAGCAGGGACAGTATCCGCCGCTACCCAGGTCAGCTAGTGTGGGCGGCAGGCAGAGGGCTCGTGGCCAGATCACGCACTTGACCAGGGCAGAGGTAGTGGCGTCGCAGCTCGTGGAAGGTACCGTTCAGATTTTGGGTTGTGCGGCTCGGGTTTTATTTGATTCTGGCGCGTCTCATTCGTTTATTTCGGAGGATTTCGCGTCGAGCGTCGAGGAGCCGGTGACCCAGTTGTCCTGTGATTTGGCAGTAGAGTTGCCTTCGGGTGATTTTATGGTCACTCCGTATTGCTTCGACCAGGTTCCGGTGTGGATCGATGGGCGGAGTATGCCAGGCAGGTTGTATGCGTTGCAGCTTCGGGATTACGACGTGATTCTAGGCATGGATTGGATCGAGACTCATGGAGCGGTGGTGGATTGTGGGATGAAGAGGGTCTACTTCCAGCATCCGAGCAAGAGGACCTTCTATTTCCAAGGTATCCGTTCCGCCTCTTCTCGATTTCTTATCTCTGCTATTCGAGCCCGTCGGTTGCTTGATTCAGGTTGTCAGGATTTTCTCGCGTCAGCGGTTGTGTCTGACCGGATGGAGCCGGATGTCGAGGACATTGCGGTGGTGTGCGAGTTTCCCGATGTTTTTCCTGAGGAGTTGCCTGGATTACCTCCCCAGCGGGAGATCGATTTCGTGATCGAGGTTGTACCTGGCACGGGACCTTTGGCGAAGGCTCCCTACCGTATAGCCCCCGCTGAGTTGAGGGAGCTGAGGGCGCAGTTGCAGGAACTGCTGGCCAAGGGGTATATTCGTCCGAGCTTTTCCCCTTGGGGTGCGCCCGTGTTGTTTGTGAAGAAGAAGGACGGTAGTCTGCGGCTATGCATTGACTATCGGCAGCTGAATGACGTGACCATTAAGAACAAGTATCCGTTGCCGCGGATTGATGATTTGTTCGACCAGCTGCAGTCTGCGCGAGTGTTCTCGCGGATTGATTTGCGGTCCGGTTACTATCCGCTGAGAATTCGTGAGTCCGATGTGGAGAAGACTGCGTTCAGTACGAGGTACGGGCATTATGAGTTTCTGGTGATGCCGTTTGGGCTCACCAATGCCCCAGCAGCCTTCATGGACTTGATGCAGAGGGTGTTCCATCCGTATTTGGACCAGTTCGTGGTCATCTTTGTGGATGACATCCTTGTTTATTCGCGGTCTGCTGAGGAGCATGCGTACCATTTGGGTGTGGTGCTGCAGACGTTGCGAGATCACCAGTTGTATGCGAAGCTCAGCAAGTGCGAGTTCTGGCTCAGCGAGGTGCACTTTCTGGGACATGTGATTTCTGGTGATGGTATTTCCGTGGATCCCGCCAAGGTCGAGGCTGTGATGCAATGGCCGAGGCCGAGGTCGGTGACGGAAATCCGGAGTTTCTTGGGGCTCGCGGGTTATTATCGCCGGTTTATCCAGGATTTTTCCCGCATTGCGACCCCGATGACGAGGCTCACGCGGAAGGATGTGCCTTTCGTTTGGTCCGAGGAGTGTGAGCAGAGCTTCACGGAATTGAAGAGATTGCTCACCTCGGCTCCGGTGTTGGTTTTACCTTCTGGATCGGGAGGTTTTGTGGTGTGTACAGATGCTTCCGGCGTCGGATTGGGTGCTGTTCTGATGCAGCATGGTAGAGTGGTGGCTTATGCATCTCGGCAGCTAAAGCCCCATGAGGAGAACTACCCTACCCATGACCTTGAATTGGCAGCAGTGATCTTCGCGCTGAAGATCTGGAGGCATTATCTGTACGGTGAGAAGTTCGAGGTGTTCACTGACCATCAGAGTTTGAGGTATGTGTTCTCGCAGAGAGATCTGAACCTCAGACAGAGGCGTTGGATGGAGTTCATGATGGACTATGACTTCACCCTGTCCTATCAGCCGGGCAGGATGAATGTCGTTGCCGATGCCTTGAGTCGGAAGGTTGCGGTCAGTACCTTGATGTTGAGGAGGTGGAGGCTCTGGGAACAAGTGCCCGAGGTATCTTTCAGGCTCAAGATTCCCCAGGAGCCAGGGTTGGCAGTGCTTGCAAGTCTGACTGTCACTCCTGCTATCCGTCGCCAGGTGACAGAGGATCAGCATGCGGACCCTGAGTTGCCCCGGATTCTGGCTATGGCTGACGTAGAGCTTGGTAAGGACGGTGCTGCGAGGTTTCGTGGCAGGCTGTACGTCCCAGCCGAGGAGCAGGTTCGTCGTGCGGTGTTACGCGAGGCTCATGGGAGCAGGTACACTGTACACCCGGGTGCGACGAAGATGTATCGGAACTTGCGGAGGCAGTTCTGGTGGCCTGGCATGAAGAGAGATGTTGCCGAATTTGTGGCCAGGTGCCTGATCTGTCAGCAGGTGAAGGCGGAGCATCAGCGACCAGGAGGTACTCTCCAGCCTTTGGATGTTCCTGCTTGGAAGTGGGACCATGTGACCACGGATTTTGTGGTGGGGTTGCCAAGGACCCCGAGTGGGCAGGACAGTATTTGGTTGCTGGTGGATCGGCTGACGAAGGTGACTCGATTGTTACCGATCAAGGTCAGCTGGAGCGTGTCTAAGTTGGCTCGTTTGTATGTGGAGCGGATCGTGCCGTTGCATGGGGTTCCCATTTCGATCGTGTCGGATCGAGATCCGCGCTTCACTTCTGGATTCTGGAGGGGTTTCCAGCGAGCTCTTAGCACGGAGTTGGCGTTCAGCTCGGCGTATCATCCACAGTCAGATGGTCAGTCTGAGAGGACCATTCAGACCTTGGAGGACATGCTGAGATCCTGCTGCCTGGAGTGGCAGGGGAGTTGGATTCATCACCTACCGTTGGTGGAGTTTGCCTATAACAACAGCTATCATTCGAGCATCGGCATGGCTCCCTATGAGGCTCTGTATGGGCGTCCTTGTCGGACTCCACTTGATTGGTTTGAGGTGGGTGAGCGTGTTTTGACGGGACCGGAATTGGTGCAGCAATGTGTGGATGTTGTGCACCTGGTTCGTCAGAACATGTTGGCGGCCCAGAGTCGGCAGAAGAGCTATGCTGACCGTAGGCGGCAGCCTCTCGAGTTCGCCGTGGGCGATCGTGTGTTCTTGAGAGTTTCTCCGATGAAGGGGGTGATGCGTTTTGGACGGCGTGGGAAGCTGAGTCCCCGCTATGTTGGTCCTTTCGCGATTGTGCAGCGCATCGGTGAGGTTGCTTACCGGTTGCAGTTACCTCCTGAGTTGGCGTCGGTGCATGACGTGTTTCACGTCTCGATGTTGCGGAAGTATATGCCCGATGACTCTCATGTGCTTGAGTTTTCTGTTTGGCCTGAGGTGACTCCAGATCTTTCTCTCCCAGAGTTTCCGATCCGCGTGGAGGATAGGCGAGAGCAGCGCCTGCGGAACAAGGTCATTCCCTTGGTAAAGGTCGTGTGGCAGCGACACTCTGGTGGTGAGGCTTCGTGGGAACGTGAGGATGAGATGCGTCAGCAGTTCCCGTATCTGTTTGAGTGAGTCTTCCTCTTCTTTCCCCTTTGGTTGTTCTCAATTTCGAGGACGAAATTCCTTAAGGGGGGAGGGCTGTAATATCCCGGACCTTTCAGATCCTTCTTCGCGGGTCCCGGATCTGGTTTTCGGAGTGTCCGGCTCCGTTGTGTCCGAAATTTCGTTTCGGACATCTTTCGTGTTCGGATCGGCGCGATCCGGAGTCGTTTCGGAGGCCCGGAGGCGTTCCGCGGCTTTTCCGTGTGTGTTTTCCGATTCCCGGTGTGTGTTTCGGCTTTTTCTTCGGACGCTCGCTGCGGGTTAACTGGGCCGTTCACCCGGGCACGAGTGGTACCGTTGCGATCGGTGCGTTCCGAGGATTCCGGAAATATATTTTTCTATTTTTTGGTATTTTTTCGAAAATTCGGATTTTCTATAAAGCCCTAATTCTTTTCTTTTTTCTTTTCTCCTTTCTCTTTCTTCCTCTTCCTCTTCCTCCGTTTCTTCCCACCGTGAGCCCCTCTCTCTCCCTCTCTCCCATTCGGACGTGGCAAGCCCCTCTCCGGCTACGGACGGCGGCGGGGCGACGGCGCGGACGCGTGGGCGACGGTGAGACGATCTCGTGGGCGTGCGGCGAGCGTGGGAAGCGTGGGGAGTTCGTGAAGCTTCGAGCATTCTTCGAGATTCGTGATCGATCCGGTGGAGCATTCGCTCCATTGAGGTAGGGTGACGTTCCTTAGCCTCATGCCGATCTTTTCCGTGATTTATAGGCCGCGGGGAGGCCGAGAGGGGATCGTTTGAGCGTTTTTGGGTTTTTCCATGATTTGGGGAGAGCTCGCCCGATCTAGGGATTCAATGCATGGATTCGTGTTTTGATGGCCTAGAATCATGCTAGGGGTCCCCAGGGGTCTTCCCCTTTGTTTTCCCCCTCTCCTATGGAGGTATGGGGGCGTGGTTAGAATTTTTGGGCGTTCTTACCGTTTTCGGCCGCGGACTGAGAACGCGCTATACTCCAGTAGCGCGTTCTTGAGGTCGCGCTGCCCCGACCGAGCGCGTTCATCGGAGAAGATGAACAGGAGGCGGTTCCTGTCGCGCTATGGGATCATAGCGCGATCATCCTTGTCGCGCTAGGGTTCCCTAGCGCGATGGTCCGTGTCGCGCTATGGGGCCATAGCGCGACATCCCTTGTTGCGCTAGGGGGCCCTAGCGCGACATGCCCTGTCGCGCTAGGTATCCCTAGCGCGATTTGATCCGTTGTTGGGTGTTCCCCTTAGGCCGTGTGTGCGTCCCGGGCACCCCGTGGAGTTCCGTGACCGTGTCTTTGGTGTCCGGAGGTTCCGTTTACCTCGGTCAGGCGTTTGACCGTGGGCCGTGCGTCTGTTTCTTTTCCGACCGTGGTCACCGTGCGACGGGGCTGGTGTGTGGGGTGATTCCCACCTGTTGTCGGGTTCGGACGTCGTTTTCCGTTGACTTGAGAGTCTACTCCTTCAGTGACCCTCCACTAGTCGTAGCCTACTAGTACGCGGGTGCTAGTCGCACCAGGGAGTGGTGTACGGGCCGACCTTTCGAGACGGTTTGTGGACCGGTTACCGTTGGGCCCCACGTCTTGCAGCCAGAGTCCGGCTGAGGGGAAAATCGGTCAGAGGGCCAGACCTGGGACGCGTGGTCTGTGTGTGCACACGTGGTTGGGGGCGGTTGGACCCACGTCGACGGGCGTGACCCCAGCTAGTCACTTGTTTGTGGTTACTTGTACGGTGTTTGCGCCTCGGGTAGGACCTACCACGTCAGGCGGTTCACCTGCGGTGCGGTGTAAGACGTCAGGGGACGCTACCGGCTGTGCTTCTAGTGGGTGGTACTCCTGTCGAGTACGGAGTGGCAGACTGTCAGTCGTGTGTCTCCGACCTTCGGGTTTTGGCGGTTCTACCGTTGAGTTTCGGTCTTCTCGTACCGTGGTACATGTGTCGGTTGCGTGCCGTAGGGTCTAGTTCTGTAGAGTGCAGGGCTTTCCTTTCCGAGGTACTTTCCTACCGCTAGAGTAGTGGTTTCTCGTTTTTCGAGGTAGGGTTCGAGTGATCCCTACTGAGTCTTGTTCCGAGACTCATTCCCTGCGTGTTTTCACCGTGTTTCAGGTGAGACGCCACCTTCGGGGAGCGCGTCAGGAGCGCAGCGTGGTGCGGGTGCCCAGAGGTAGTGCCAGAGGTCAGAGCCGGGGGATGCCCCGTGTAGCTGTACTTTTCTTCTTGTCACTGTACTAGTCGTGGACTACTGTTGCTGTTGTTGTTATTTTATTGTGGACCATGTAAATTGTTAATTTATTTCCTGCTTAATATTATAACTGTTTAATTTCTGCAATTATTTGTGATACTTGTGTAGTCTCCACACCATCATTTTAACCCTTCCGAGTCTTCGGGCTCGTGGGTGGCGGTGCGAGTCTCGGGTTATCGGGCCTTCCCGGTAATCGGATTCTCGGGTCGTTACATCTGCTGTGTGCTGTGCGTGGAAGAGGGTTTCTTCCCTCTTTATTCTTCCTCCTCTGCTGCGAGCGGCTGACGTTGTTCCGGCAGTGAAGAAGAAGAAGAAGAAAGGGCTTCTTCCCCTACCGTTGGACGTGCTACTTCGTTCTTCATCTGTTAGAGCAAACAAAGGTAGGCAATCTCCCGAGCTTAACACTAAGTAAATCAAAGACATCATGTTAACTAGATCACGTAATTCTTCCCTTGGATTTATACAGTTATTGCATGATTATCTTAACTAATTAAATAATCACATCACCTTAAAAATTGTGTATCTATGTAATCTTTTATCTAAAAATTGTAAAGTGCATACGACTAGAATCCCCATATATTTTTTTAATTTCTCGTGCCTTCATATAGACGTTAATTAGTAACATTAACTAGTTAATTAATTTAATAGATTTAAAATAGTTACACGGCGAATTGAGAACTATACTGTAGCGGTCAGTTATAGACTTTCACTTTGTTAATCCTTTTCATGGGCGCCGGAGTGTCCGTTGCTCATGAAAATTTATGGGCGTACTAGTGGGGTGGAGACCGAGGTAGTGAGGGTGGTGCCACCATTTTCCGTGCCTCCTATCTCAAGATCTCCCATCTCTCAACGAAATTTTTTTTTGAACGTCCGATTAGGTAGAGTTTTTCGAGCCCTTCATTTTGGTATATAGATTGCGCAATTCTGACATGTGTACATCGAGAACAGAAGATTTAAAGAGGTGACATAATTTATTGATTAAATGACGGCAACCTGATTGTCGTCAAAGTATTTTAACGACAACATGCAAAGTCGTTAAATTATTTAATATATATATATATATATATATATATATATATATATATATATATATATAACTTGTAACTATATCTTTGAAAATCCATATCTACCAAATTATGTAACATAAAATTATAAAAATTATATTTTTAGAATCCTCGTATTTTTCTCCTAATTATCATATATTATATTTCTCTAAATTATTTTATATAAATAAATATGTATTTGAATGTATATTTTTGAAATTATTCAATTAAATAGATATTGACGTGAATTCTTGTTAAATAAATTAAGTTAAAAATCATAGAATTAACGTCCCTCCAAGTGGATGCTAATTAATAAATGATGCCACCACGGGCATCAATTAATATAAATTTATTTAATTTTAGGATCAGCGTCTCTCTTAATGGACGCAAATTCTATAATTAACGCATTCATGTTCTCACCGTTTTCTTCCGGTTTTGACCCATACCGCGGGTCTTCTGGTACTCTCATCTCACGTCCGTAGATGGAGTTCATGTTTCATGATTGGTTCACGTTATACACCTCAACTCTCGGTGACATACGAGCCCTCCGTCGGACATTCCGTTCCTTCGGACTGGCAAGTTAGTCATTGGGACCTCCGTAAGTCTCCTCGTAGCCTTAGATTCCCTCAAGGCCGACTGAGCTGGTTATACCTAATCACCTAGATTTTTAGAATGTCATGGTTTTCATATGGTTTATTGATATATCATCCTTATTACAAGTTCTATCCTTGAACTCTATGTTCCATGAAATCTATCTTAATGTCTTACATGCTTGATCCTTGAAATTCTTGGCCATTAATATGGAATTAGTCTAGACAAAATGTCAGGGGCTATGGGTCCCACAAAAATGACATTTTTAAATGTTACGGGTCCTGATCTGACCCTATTGGGCGAGGCAAAGTCCAAACGTTATCGGTATACGATGATCGGGTGTAACGACCCGAGAATCCGATTACCGGGAAGGCCCGATAACCCGAGACTCGAACCGCCGCCCACGAGCCGGGAGGGCTCGGAAGGGCTAAAAGGAGTGTGGAGGCACAAAGAAATAGGAAATAAAGCAGGACAACAATTAACAGAAATAAATAAATAAACAACTACAACAGAGTCCAGTCCAACAGAAAGTACAGTTTAAAGCAGTAAAACGTACCACATGCCAAGTGAACACTCGGCCCGGCAAGCTGACAACTGAGAACCTCCGCTCCGCACCCTCGAATCTCGAGGAAGAACCGCCACACCTGAAAAGCAGGGAATGAGTCTCCAAAATAGAGACTCAGCAGGGATCCCGCGGAACCCCAACCGGAAATAACGGCGGTAGCGGAAAGGAGGGCTACGAGAGCAACCGCAACAGCAGGAACAGCAAACCCGGTGGCCGGTCGAAACTCGGCACTACAACTACTCCTACTGTACCAAAAACACACCCCGAACTCATAGTCTAGGCTACCGGACTACACTAGTACCGCTTACCGAAGTAAAAACACACGGCAACCATGCCGTAGAGGCCTGTCCCCCGGACACAGCAGACCTGGACACGATGTCCAAAGTGCAACCCCGACCATCCGATCGCGGGTACTGCACAACAAGACGTAACCTCGGTAAAGCCACTAGCACTAGTCTGACGGCGCGAAAACCAACACACGCGCCACGGCGAAACAACCGAAACTCAACGGTCGACACGACCGAAAACCCGAAAGTCAAAGTCACGGAAACTGATAGTCTGTCACTCCCAACTCGACAGGAGTACCTCCCACTAGAAGCACAGTCGGTAGCGTCCCCTGACGACTTACACCGCACCGCAGGTGAACTGCCTGACGTGGTAGCGCCTACCAAAGTCACGAACACCGTACAAGTAACCACAAACAAGTGACTAGCTGGGGTCACGCTCGTCGACGTGGGTCCAACCCCCCCAACCACGTGTGCACACACAGACCGTGCGTCCCTAGTCTGGTCCTCTGACCGGTTTTCCCCCGCAGCCGGACTCTGGCTTACGACGAGGGGCCCGACGGGAACCAGTCCACAAACCGTCTCAAAGGGTCAGCCCGTACACCACTCCCTGGTGCGACCAGCACCGCGTACTGGTAGGCTACGACTAGTGGAGGGTCACTGAAGGAGTAGACTCTCAAGTCAACGGAAAACAACATCCGCATCCGACGACGTACGGGGACCATCCCACGTACCAGCACCGTCGCACGGCGACCACAGTCGGAGAAGAAACATGACTCGCAGTCCACAGCCACGCACGCACCCTGCGCGAGAGTCGAGAAAACTCAAGTGGCGCTAAGCCACTGGACTCTGGGTAGTCCTCTAGACGCACTACACCCAACGGTCCTTGAGTCACAAGACTCGGGGTCAAGACCGTTGTACGCAACAGAACAAGGCCGTCAATCTAGTCCAATCTCTAGGTCTAAAACCATGGTAGCATGAATACCGAGACAACTCACGAGCCGCCAAGACCACTCCCTCGGGAAGGGAATGCAAGGGACTAAGGCCACCCACACGGGCCACACGGAAAACACAGAAGCACGATTCCCAGGGCAGCACACAAGCCGCCTTGTCGATTTCCCATCCCAGAGCAAGCGGGAAACCTCCAGCCCCAGGCCGGATAACTGGACTCGCAGTCTAAGGCCAAACACGTGGCCTACATGGGAATCGCCTTCCAAAGAAACCCACGACATGCGGGGGAGACCCCACCGCACACACACCGATACACGGTGACTCGATCGAGCGTAACACGAAAGCCCGGAACACGTGAGGTCACCCGGACCCACTACACCTATGGGCACGCTAATCGAGGTAACACGGCACCTCCCGACACCCCAGAAACACGGACACAGAACCCACGGGGTGCCCGGGACACTCATGAGACCTAAAGTCAACCACTGGGTCACAACCGGGTCGACCGGGGGTCAAAACCACGCAGACGGGAACCGCCACGTAGTCGCGGTCTCCTGAGGACCGCGACCACCTAGAAGCGGTCGACCGGGGACCGCGACTAAGCAGTCAGGGTCGGGTCACGACCGCGACTAGCCAGGCGCAGCCCGATGGTAGCGGTCGCCCTAAGACCGCGACCAGACAGTCACGGTCTATCGCACGTCCACGATACTTGCCGACGCTCTTGGGCAAACGCGGTTCTCCTAGGACCGCGACCAATGAAAGCGGTTACTGGTAGCTAGACCGCGACCAGTTCGGAAAATCGAGAACGGCGAAAAAATGCCCAAAAATCTGATCCACGCCCCGATCACCCCCGGGTGATGGGGAAACAAAGGGGAATCCATCCCCAAGCCCCTAGGCATACATCTAAACCCCTGGATCGGCCAAAAATGCCGTAAAACGAGAGATCCAGCTCACTCCCCCAAAACATGCATTTTTCCCCAAATCGCCCCGATTAGCCCGCTCGACTCACCACGGCCTACAAAACTCACGGGGAAGGAAGTGCACGAGCTGGGGGTCCATCTCCCTACCTCCACCAAAGATTTCGCGCACCGTGGACGCCGATCCACGAAGAAACGCCTCCAAAACCCCGCTGGTGCCTCCACGCCCGCAAATCGACTTCACCGCGTCCTCGAGCCTCGATCCTCGACCCATCCTTACCGTCCTCCTCGCCCGCATCGCCCCGCCTCGCCCCCGCCTCGATCCGTCGGCCGCAGGAGAGGAGAGAGTGAGAGGAGAGAGTGGGAGAAGAGAGAGAGGGTGAGAGTGAGAAATGAGAGGAAGAGAGAGGGTGGGGGGTGTAAATAGGAAAATCCGGAAATTCGAAAAAATCCCAAAAAATAGAAAATCACACCCTCGCGATCCTCGGAACGCACCGATCGCAACGGTACCACACTCGCCTAGGTGAACGGCCCAGTTCACCCGCAACGAGGTTCCGAAGGAATTACCGAAACACACACCGGGAATCGGAAAACACACGCGGAAAAGCCGCGAAACGCTTTCGGGCCTCCGAAACAACTCCGGATCGCGCCGATCCGAACACGAAAGATGTCCGAAATGAAATTTCGGACACAACGGAGTCAGACACTCCGAGAAACCAGATCCGGGACCCACGAAGAAGGATCCGAAAAATCCGGGGCATTACATCGGGTGCTGGCATTCACCACCTATAGTCGTCTATAACTTATTTCCATGAGGGGTGATATAATCGTCATGATTTTTCCCTTAGTGCATTGGCCAATCCTATGTAGTGCTAGATGTGCAAACGCTCTCGTGATAGTGATGATCGGGAGTAATTGCCATCATAATACACAATCCTATATAGTGCTAGGTGTGCAAACACTCTCGTGATAGTGATGATCGGGAGTAATTGTCATCATAGTACACCTTTCTACAACTAATTGTTCGTCATGAAAAGATCTTGAATTGCCTTATTGGAGGGGTTATCATATCGTCGTGATATTCCCTTAGTGTCTTGGCAAATGCTATAGAATGCTTGTAGAAGTAATTGTTCTACTTCTATATCGATCATCATAAAAGTTCTTGAATTACCCCCAATGATAGTACACGTTATCTTGTCACGAAGATCCTTCATTATAATGGATACATTGAAGCTCTCATGATAGTGTTCATCATAGAGAGATGAATGTTATATTTCCTCATGAATGCTCTTGACCTAGCTTGAGAAAGTACTTGTTAAGATCTTGCTATACTCTCTTGATTGTCATTGTCCTTACTCTTCATGAGTGTATCTAGCATCTTGCTTACTCGTTTTTTTTATAGTTCTTGAATTTATCTCGTGTCATTATAGTTCTCGATTTCTATATCTTGCATGACCTGCGTGAGCATGTTAAACTGTAATTGACTTAAAGCTAGTTTGGAGCACGAGATATTAAGTCATACTGAGCGTTCGCTCACCCTACGTTTCAAATATTTTTCAAGTAATGACCTTAGTGACGACGAGACCAAACATAATGGGCAAGGGCAAGAGTGAAGAGAACTCTGACATCTAGATGAACCGTCTAGTCTGGTTATCTTGCGTCTTATGTCTCATTATAGTTTTTCTTTATTGAGTCTTTTCGTTTATTATGGGCCCGAATATGTAAAGAACTTATATTTGAAATGAAATTTGTTATTTGTCCAAATTATGTTTTGTAGAAATGACTATGCTCTGATTGACATGACTGTTTAACTGTCACGTTCCGAGCAAATGACACGTTCCGCTGCTATCGGTTCGAGGCGTGACAGAAGGTGGTATCAGAGCCTAGGCTTTCTAAATCCCTAGGTCATTACGTTCAAGTCTTAGATTGGGTCGTCCTTGTCAGTCATCCTACAGGAACCCCGTGAGATTTGGGTAGAGCCATGGGATTGAATAATAAAATATGTTACATCCGTGTTAGATAAACACCAAGATAAGAGTAAACATTGATTCAAAACCTTGTTCTTGTAGGCTAAGATGGCCGCCGAAAGAGCTCAATGGAGGGAAATGCAACGCACAGTCCAAGGACTAACCCAAGCTTTACAACAAGTCGCACAAGGCGGAGCACAACATGGAGCTGGGGATCTGCATCAAAAATTTCAAAAGATGAATCCCCCAAAATTTTGTGGGTCTACCGACCCGGATGAAGCAGAAAATTGGGTGTAGGAAATAGAAAGAACCTTCAAGGTGATGCAATGCACCGACGAAGAAAAGGTATTATTGGGAACCTACCAACTAGAGAAGGATACCCGAGTATGGTGAGGATCTGTGGAAGCAATCTTGCCCAACGGGCAAGTTACATGGGATGAGTTCTTGGAACACTTTAACGAGAAGTATTTCTCGGAACGGATCCGTGAGAAGAAGGCTATGGAGTTTGCGGCTCTAAAACAACGCATTCTCTCAGTAGCGGAGTATGAGGCACAATTCTCTAGATTGGCCTGATATGCGCCACAGCTAGTCAGTACGGAAAAGATGAGAGCGAAATGATTCATGAATGGCTTGAAGGTGGAGCTTATTCCTCAATTGGCTCCACTGGAAATACAAACTTACACGGAGATGGTTAGGAAGGCACAACTCCTGGAAGATGCCATGGATATAATGGAGCGAGTCAAGGGAAAGATCGTTAAAAAAGAGCAAGCGAACGGATCTAAGAATAAGGAACCCGTGAATAGCAAGAAGAGATTTAATGGAGGTAAATATTCCCAAAAGGACAAGAAACCCCGGAATGATGGTCAACAAATTGTTCCGATCAAGGAAAAATATGAACATTGCAAGAAAGGGAGACATAATCCGGACAAGTGTTGGTATAAACTTGGAAAATGCATCCGTTATGGAAACGGAGATCACAAAATTGCTCGATGTCCGCTCTTAAAGAAAGAAGCACCGCAAGCAGTGGAAGGTAACCCTCTAAAACTACCTCATCCTGAATAGCATGAATTGGATACGGTGATTTTACCCCACTATTATGGAAAAAGAAATCATGTGAATTTGGGGATCAAATTCTTTTAAGTGGGGGAGGGTGTAGCATCCCAGAAATTCAAATGTAGAATAAATAAATGACTAAAATATTCGTCAAGAAAAAAAAATAAGTTAATGAGCTTAAATGATAATAAAAGTATAAGTAAATAAATTGAGAAATGAAAATTAGTATGACTTTTTATTTGAGTTTTAAATTAGAAATATAAATCAAAAATAAATACGTACATATACACATAAAGATTTTTCATAGGAATAAACCCGACTCTGATACCCGAAGCAAATAACAGAAAATTAATAAGGTAAGAAAATAAATAAAGATATAGGAAACAAGGCTCATATGAATATGGAGTCTACTAAATAAATTAGTTAAAGCTTATATAATAATGGGCTAAGACACCTACTCACCCACACACCTTTATCCATGTATAAACATTGGGTTCAATTAGTAGGCTTGGTGTAGGGGCTTAAGAACCTTGGAATGTATGTATAAATATATATAAATATAGATGTAGATTGTACATGGGCTTTGAAATGAATTAATGGGCCTTAACAGATAATAGGTTTTACACTTAATACAAAGATGAGCTCCCACGTTAAGACCCAAACCCAATTAATATTAAGGCAAATAGGGCCCCACTAGAACTCAACATGACCCAATGTGACTCTAAAGGCCTTTATCCTAAACCCAATGTTGAGCTCTTACGTAGCTCAGACGGGCTCCCTTGACTAAATATATAACTGATAAAGAACTGTCACATGTTAATAACCAACCCAATATATATATATATTAGTGGGCCTTGATAACGCATAAGGCTGAACACATGTACAAGACCATTGCCCAACCCGGTAGAGTTAAAAATGTGAAACGGACTCTTGTTAATGGACCTTGAGATTCTGAATGGGGAAAAGAACTAGGGCACGTAATAGCTTTTTAGGGTGTATATATATAAATAATATTATTATAAGGTTTTAAGTCATGCCCTTTCATGTTCGAAGCGTTGAATGAGAGATTGGGGTTTTAGTCGAACTAGGGAAGGTGGCTGTGAATAAGGGATATGATCAAAACGAGGGAATTTAAGTCTTAGTAGGACGCATGCTTTGGCTAGGATTAGTAAGGCTTGAGAGTATTATAAATATGAAGCCCCGCGATGGCAAGGAGCTAATGCTGCTACTGCCATTCGAACGCTCGTGCTGAGGGTGTGTCGTCCTCGTTTTCCTCCTTTTTCCCTATTCGCATGGGCGAGTGCAGCTACTGAAGTTGCGGTTGCTACCGTTGATAGAAGAACTGTCGCAGTCGTTGCTGTGACAAAGCTTCTTCTTCCTCTCTTTCCTCTACTGTGTGCTGTGCGTGGAAGAGGGTTTCTTCCCTCTTTATTCTTCCTCCTCTGCTACGAGCGGCTGACGTTGTTCCGGCAGTGAACAAGAAGAAGAAGAAATGGCTTCTTCCCCTACCGTTGGACGTGCTACTTCGTTCTTCATCTGTTAGAGCAAACAAAGGTAGGCAATCTTCCGAGCTTAACACTGAGTAAATCATAGACATCATGTTAACTAGATCACATAATTCTTCCCTTAGATTTATACAGTTATTGCATGATTATCTTAACTAATTAAATAATCACATCACCTTAAAAATTGTGTATCTATGTAATCTTTTATCTAAAAATTGTAAAGTGTATACGACTAGAATCCCCATATTTTTTTTAATTTCTCGTGCCTTTATATGGACGTTAATTAGTAACATTAACTAGTTAATTAATTTAATAGATTTAAAATAGTTACACGGCGAATTGAGAACTATACTGTAGTGGTCAGTTATAGACTTTCACTTTGTTAATCCTTTTCATGGGCGTCGGAGTGTTCATTGCTCATGAAAATTTATGGGCGTACTAGTGGGGTGGAGATCGAGGTAGTGAGGGTGGTGCCACCGTTTTCCGTGCCTCCTATCTCAAGATCCTCCATCTCTCAACGAAAAATTATTTTGAACGTCCGACTAGGTAGAGTTTTTCGAGCCCTTCATTTTGGTATATAGATTGTGCAATTCTGACATGTGTACATCGAGAACGGAAGATTTAAAGAGGTAACACAATTTATTGATTAAATGACGACAACCTGATTGTCGTCAAATTATTTTAACGACAGCATGCAAAGTCGTTAAATCATTTAATATATATATATATCTTGTAACTATATCTTTGAAAATCTATATCAACCAAATTATGTAACATAAAATTATAAAAAATATATTTATGGAATTCTCATATTTTTCTCTTAATTATCATATATTCTATTTCTCTAAATTATTTTATATAAATAAATATGTATTTGAATGTATATTTTTGAAATTATTCAATTAAATAGATATTGACGTAAATTCTTGTTAAATAAATTAAGTTAAAAATCATAGAATTAACGTCCCTCCAAGTGGATGCTAATTAATAAATGACGCCACCACGGGCGTCAATTAATATAAATTTATTTAATTTTAGGATCATCGTCTCTCTTAATGGACGTAAATTCTATAATTAATACATTCATGTTCTCACCGTTTTCTTCCGATTTTGACCTATACCGCGGGTCTTCTGGTACTCTCATCTCACGTCTGTAGATGGAGTCCATGTTTCATGATTGGTTCACGTTATACACCTCAACTCTCAGTGACATACGAGCCCTCTGTCGGACATTCCGTTCCTTCGGACTGACAAGTTAGTCATTGGGACCTCCGTAAGTCTCCTCGTAGCCTTGGATTCCCTCAAGGCCGACTGAGCTGATTGTACCTAATCACCTAGATTTTCAGAATGTCATGGTTTTCATATGGTTTATTGATATATCATCATTATTACAAGTTCTATCCTTGAACTCTATGTTCCATGAAATCTATCTTAATGTCTTACATGCTTGATCCTTGAAATTCTTGGCCATTAATATGGAATTAGTCTAGATAAAATGTCAGGGGCTATAGATCCCACAAAAATGATATTTTTAAATGCTACGGGTCCTGATCTGACCCTATTGGGCGAGGCAAAGTCCAAACGTTACCGGTATACGATGATCGGGTGCTGGCATTCACCACCTATAGTCGTCTATAACTTATTTCCATGAGGGGTGGTCATATCGTCGTGATTTTCCCCTTAGTGCATTGGCCAATCCTATGTAGTGCTAGATGTGCAAACGCTCTCGTGATAGTGATGATCAGGAGTAATTGCCATCATAGTACACAATCCTATATAGTGCTAGGTGTGCGAACGCTCTCGTGATAGTGATGATCGGGAGTAATTGCCATCATAGTACACCTTTCTACAACTAATTGTTCGTCATGAAAAGATCTTGAATTACCTTATTGGAGGGGTTATCATATCGTCGTGATATTCCCTTAGTGTCTTGACAAATGATATAGAATGCTTGTAGAAGTAATTGTTCTACTTCTATATCGATCATCATAAAAGTTCTTGAATTACCCCCAATGATAGTACACGTTATCTTGTCACGAAGATCCTTCATAATAATGGATACATTGACGTAATTTTTGAAAAGTTACCCCTCGCTGCATTTGTGAATATTGGGCAAATTACCTATTTGCCCATGTTTAACCGTTGGCAAAATTTTGAAAAGTGGCATCATCGCTTATGGAGCAAAATACTTGTTTGCCTGTTGTGAACCCCTCACTGCAGCACATTTGAAATAGTGACATCGTCACCTATGCTAGGCTATAAAGGTGAACTTCAATGGCGAGGGCGAACTTACACCGGCGAGGGCGACGCAGGCGGGTGTGAGGGCGACGTAGGCTGTCGACTGGTGACCAGTGCTACAACGAGATTGTGGAGGAGTGGCATTTGTGGACTTGCTCTGTCCTCCGGAGAGTCGGGTGTTTGGGAGGAGATGGAGAAGGGTAAGAGGAGGGGTATTTTTCATTTAAAATCCACCCAGGAATTCTCAAGACCTCCCCTCGGTGAGCTTTTGTAGATTTTGAAAATGCCCCACTCATGAGTCACAATCTCTCTCCTCTTCGAATCCCTCATTGAATGGAAGTAGGAGCACGCGAGTCTCATTTGGAAATGCATTCGTCCCTGTCAGGGATTCCAATGATTGGCATTCGGGGTGAACACATTTCCAAACGTGCCCTTGGAGGATGGGAAGCTCGAGTATCATCGTCTTCCTTGTCGCCTCCATCACAGTCTTTCCCTTCTCCTTCCGTCCAGCCTCACCGTGACCTCCCCCGTGAATAATAGTTGTTCTACCAAACAGGCCTACACAAAATTTAAAAGTTATGACATTTTTTTCCAAACATGTAATTACCCATTTTCATCAATTTCAAAAATTAGGTTGAAAACTGACATAACTTAATTTTTTAGGTAGAAAGAACATTTTTTAAAAAAAAGTACTCCCAAACTGTCACGCCCCGAGCGCGGAAGATACTCGGATATACGCGACGAGTTTATATCAATCATGTCAATCAGAGTAGTAGTGTATTTGACACCAAAACAGAGATGCGCAAAATAGAAAGATAACACAATCCTTTATTTCATAATGGATAGACTATTACAAATTCAATACTCTATTCAATTAAAAAGGAAAAGTACATAGTTGACTCAAGAAAATAGGAAAAAGACTAGATGACACTTGGAGAAGGTCTATCTCTTTCACTCTTGACCATTCCCATCCGATTGACTTCCCTCGTCGTCGGAATTACCTGAAAAGTAGGGAACACACGGAGTGAGCGAACGCTCAGTAGGAAATTATATCTCAAGCGCTAGCAAGGGGTTTAAATAATTACATCTTTCATGTATGTACTGTAGCTATGCATGCTCGTATAAAACGACAAGATAGAGAGAGAATTTATCAATAAGACAGCAAGATGAACTAGTCATGAGCTTTCAAGAAAAGATAACAGATATTCAAGTAAGTACTTTTTAGCAAGTCATGTCAAGAACTTTGGCTATCATGTATCAAACAAGCAAGTAATTACCCTTTCTCGGGTCACGCAATTCATGTCATGTCAAGTACGAGTCAAGTACAAGATTTGTTTGGAATGTCCAATCAAGCTAGTCATGCACTCGGTATAATGCCAGATACCTTATCATTCAACTCCCATGGGCACAAGTACTTTCGGGTGCTCCTCCCAGGACCAGATCGGGCCCTATATGCGCAGACATTTATCATGTATTTTCACATCCACTCTTGTATATATAGCCAATATGGAATTTCAACAATTTAAGCTTGTAGACACGTAGGATAACTTTGAGAGAATGGAGTCCAAAAATACGACATTGGACATAGATAGGCGATAACAACGGTACAATCACGATGAACGATGAAACTAGGTGGAATTAGGTTCCCTTAACTCGGGTACCATGACAAGTATGGACATTCTTTATATAGAATTGAGGTCCACATGAACAGTATATCAAAGGCAAGATACCCTCATTCTTATTATAGAATTGAGGTCCACAAGAACATCAACAAATGGCATGATATCATCATCCCATTAAGAATTCTCATGATATACTCTTTGCATATCATAAGGGCCGGTATACCATGTTTCTTTAGAGTGACATGGCATTCAATAGTGTAATGGGTTTTTAGGGTACAACCAGCTCAGTCGGCCTTGAGGGAATCCAAGGCTCGAGGAGTCTTACGGAGGTCTCTATGACTAACTCGCTAGTCCAAAGGAACGGAATGTCCAATGGAGAGCTTGTATGTCAATGAGAATTGAGGGTGATCGATAAAACATCATGAAACGTGGGACTATACTCACGGAGTGGAGATATAGTGCCGATATACATATATATAGATATACTGAAACCATCGGTTATCAGAAACAGGGTAAAAACATTTTTACAGGAAAATAACGACTTAAGTAAAGTCACTACTCAAGTAATTAACGCCTTCAGTAAGGGCGTTTACCTATTTTACATTTTTGCAAGATTTCAATATTTCAGTATTTTACCAAAAACGCGCCCTGGTAAGGGGCGTTTAATTACAAGTTGACGACGTATACAATGGTCGTTCATTCTTTACTTCTATTTTTGCAGAATATATATTTTCAGTAATTTATCAAAAACACACCCTGGACAGGGGCGTTACTTTTCAATTCACGCCCTGAACAGGGGCGTTAGTCAAACTAGAGACGACCTATACAGGGTCGTGTATTTCAAGAATTTACAATTTTTCAAGTATTGAAATTTCCAGAAAACGAGATATGGTCATGACAGGATAATATCAGGATTAATGATCATGCACTGATTTAGAATCATGTTTAAGTGAATATTGGACTAATTAACATGGGTAATTATCATGTAATTAAATTGACGTCTGTGTACAGGGCGTCAAATCTTTTGAATTGACGACCTTGTCAGGGTCGTTTATTTAAATAGCGCCCTAGTCTGGGTCGCGTATAAAATTAACGTCCTTGGAAAGGGCGTTTCTTTCCAACAATAGAAACATTCAAAACTCTCGAAAACTATATGCATGAATTAATATATATGGTTTAACATAGCTATTATGGTGATTTGGGCTACAGTGCTTGAGAAAACCTACCTTGATAAAGATTTGAACGGATGCAGGTTCTGTGAAGAAAGAACGATACTCTATTTTACAGAGCCTTCTGACGATGATAATTGCTAATAGCAGCAGCACGCACAGAAGAGGATGCAGATGAAGAACCCACAATTCTTCAATCGATCGGTTTCACTTCTACAGGCAACCTGTAGAGGCAGAAGAAACGAAGAAGAATATGTTAAAATCTTCTTATACGTAACCGAAAGCAAGGGGAAAGAACTTACTTGTTCTTCGGAAGACAGAAGCTTTCAACATGTAAGTAGAAGTATATGAAGAATCATCAGTATTCTTCACAAATTCGATAGACAGAGTAAAGAAAAAGAACATGCTGTTCTTTACGTACCTTAGAAGAGTCCGAACGCCAAATAGCGTTCTCGGTTCAAGCAGTAGGTTATTTATAGGATTCTTAGAATCCTAATAAGGTCAGTGTTCGATTGGAAGTAATACTTCCGTGATAGAGTTATTACTACATTCGAACTCTTTCTCATAGTTATCAACTTACCCTGGATAGACTCCTGGGTCGAACGAAACTCAAACTAAATTAGTGTCCTAAGTAAGGGCGTCGAATTTTGAATTGACGCCTTGTCAAGCGTCGTTACTTGTTGAAACGCGTCCACTCAAAGGACGTTACGCTAACTTGCCCTTTTTATTTATTTTGGTCGTTTGAAATTTGACGCCTTGACGTGTGGGCGTCCTTTCTCAAAACACGCCTTAGGTAAGGGCATTTTATTGTAAAGTAGCGCCTATATCTAAGGCGTTATTTTCATCAGGGTTTAATTATTTTTATTCCAAGCTCTTTCATTTATTTACTAAATCTTTTAATCTATTTTGATTTATTTATTCCTTTTTAAATTTATCAGGGTTGCTACACCCTCCCCCACTTAAAAAGAATTTGGTCCCCAAATTCTATGTCATATATTTACATTTGGAGAGTGTAGAGTATGTACCTCTTAGAATAATTCGAGAAATCGTTTCCTCATAGATTCCTCGGTCTCCCATGTAGCTTCATGTTCTGAATTCTTATTCCATTGTACTTTTAACATGGGAATAACCTTATTCCTTAGGGTACGTACTTCTCGATCTAAGATCTTCATAGGCTTCTGCTCATATGTGAGATCCTTCTGGATTACTAGGTCTCCATGTTCGATAATATGTGATGGATCGTGTACATACTTCTTCAACATGGATATGTGGAACACATTATGTATCTCGGACAATTGAGGAGGCAATGCGATGCGATAAGCAACCTCGCCAACTCTTTCTAGAATTTCAAAAGGTCCGATGAATCTTGGTGTAAGCTTGCCTTTAACATCAAATCTCCGTATTCCACGTCCAGGCGATATCTTGAGAAATACATGATCTCCAACTTAGAATTCAAGATCTCTCCTTCTTGTGTCAGCATAAGCCTTTTGTCTAGACTGAGCAACTTGCAGTCTTTCTCTGATCAATTGTATCTTCTCGGTAGTGTCCCTTACCATTTCTGGACTTAACAGTTGTTTCTCTCCAACTTCGTCCCAGCATAAGGGTGATCGACAACTCCTTCCGTATAAGGCTTCAAAAGGTGCCAGTTGTATACTTGCCTGGTAGCTATTATTGTATGCAAATTCAACCAGAGGCAAGTGACCATGTCAGTTTCCACCAAAATCAATAATGCATGCTCTTAGCATATCTTCGACTACTTGATTGGTTCTCTCGGTCTGACCATCCGTTTGAGGATGAAAGGCTGTGCTAAAGTTAAGTCTCGTTCCCAACGAATGTTGTAGTCCTTTCTAAAAATGAGAAGTAAAACGAGGATCTCTGTCAGACACGATTGAAACAGGAATACCATGTAATCTGACTATTTCCTTGATGTATAGTGCAGCTAAGACATCAACTGACCATCGACTCTTGATTGGCAAGAAATGCGCTGATTTAGTCAATCGGTCAATGATAACCCATATTCCATCATGTCCTCTTTTTGATTTAGATAAACCCATGATGAAATCCATGCCAATATCCTCCCACTTCCATTTAGGGATATCTAGAGGATGTAGTTTTCCAGCAGGCTTTTGGTGTTCCGCATTGACTTGTTGGCACGTGAGACAGCTTGTTACGTAGTCCGCTATTTCTCTTTTCATGTTGGGCCACCAAAAATTTCTTTTTACATCTTGGTACATTTTGGTAGATCCAGGATGAATCGTATACCTTGACCTATGAGCTTCATCTAAGACCTTCCTCTTCAATTCTGGGCAGTCCGGTATACAAGTTCTATTCTTGAACATTAATCTTCCATCAGAAGCTAATTGGAAATCCGATTGTCCTTCTAATCTGCCCTTGATTTCTACTAATGTAGGATCATTATTCTGAAGTGCTTGTATTTCAGACAATAAATCTGATTGTATGCTTACATGAGATAATGTGACACATCTAGGGTCCGTGTCCATGCTTATATTGAGTTCAGAGAATTGTTCCAGTAATTTCCATTCTTGAATCAGACAATTGGCTAACAGTGCTCTCGGCTTTCGACTAAGGGCATCTGCTACATGATTACCCATTCCGGGATGATATTGTATATTGAAGTCGAAGTCCTTGAGATATTCCAGCCATCGTCTTTGCCTCATATTTAGTTCCTTCTGTGAGAAAAGATATTTGAGACTCTTGTGATCGGAGTATACAGTAAACTGTACTCCATAAAGATAATGTCTCCACATTTTGAGTGCAAATACTACCGCGGCCAATTCTAAGTCATGGACGGGATAGTTCTCTTCATGCTTCTTTAATTGACGAGAAGAGTAGGCTATAACCTTCCCTTGTTGCATTAGAACACACCCGAGGCCAATGCCAGAAGCATCAGTGTATACCTCGAACTTTTCTCCTTCAATTGGCAATGCTAAGATAGGAGCTGTAGTAAGATGATCCTTGAGAGTTTGGAAGTTTCTTTCACATTCCTCATCCCATTCATAACGGATCTCCTTGCGAGTTAACCTCGTAAGTGGCACCGCGATTTTTGAGAAATCCTTGATGAATCGCCTGTAATAGCCGGCAAGACCTAAGAAACTTCGGATCTCGCTAGCATTGGTCGGTCTTTCCCAGTTCCTTACAGCTTCAACCTTTGATGGGTCTACAGACAAGCCATCCTTTGATATAACATGTCCGAGAAAAGTCACTTCTTCAAGCCAGAATTCACACTTGCTAAGTTTTGCATATAATTGGTTTGTCCTCAATATTTGTAATGCAATCCTCAAATGTTCCTCATGCTCTTCCTTGGTCTTTAAATAAATCAATATATCATCAATAAAGACCACCACGAATTGATCCAAATAAGGCCTGAATATACTATTCATTAACTGCATAAAGGCAGTAGGGGCATTCGTTAGTCCGAAAGGCATAACAACAAATTCATAATGGCCATACCTGCTTCTGAATGCGGTTTTATGAATATCCTCATCCTTGATTCTTAGTTGGTGATATCCGGACCTAAGATCAATTTTGGAAAAGTACATGGATCCTGAAATTTGATCAAACAATTCATCGATTCTCGGCAGTGGATACTTGTTCTTGATAGTGAGATGATTCAACTGTCGATAGTCGACGCATAACCTCATGGATCCGTCTTTCTTCTTTACAAATAATACAGGCGCTCCCCACGGGGAAGTACTTGGTCTAATGAATCCTTTCTTAATGAGTTCCATCAATTGCTCTTTAACTCCTTGAGTTCAGCAGGTGACATCCTATAAGGTGCCTTTGAAATCGGACCAGCACCAGGGACTAAGTCAATGGTGAAGGCCACTTCTCTTTGCGGGGGTAATCCCGGCAAATCTTCCGGAAATACGTCCGGAAATTCTTGTACCACTGGAATGTCTTCTAGCTTAGCTTCCTTAGCTTCTTTAACTGTGACAAAGGCAAGGAAAGATGTACATCCTTTCCTGATGAGCTTGCTAGCTCGGAGAGCTGAAATAAGAGGGGATCTGCTCCGACCCTTGGGGCTAGTCAAGATTAGTTCTGGAAATTCCTTGAATGTAACCTTACTATTGCAGCAATCAACTGTTGCCTGATACTTGGATAACCAATCTGCCCCTAGTATAACATCATACTCTTTCAGATCTAAACATATGAGATCAATAGGGAGATTTCTACCCTGAACCAATACTTCATAGTTTTGGTAATGATGTGTAATATCAGTCTCATCATCCAGAGGAGTAGACAAAACTAACTTTATCCATTCCGGTTCTAGGGGTAATGGGTCAGCGAACTTCTTAGAAACAATAGAATGCGATGCACCAGTATCAATTAAGACATATGCATTCCTGGAACAAACTTTCAATGTACCTTCCACTAAGCCGCCTTCTTCTACTTGCTTGGTCTCCTTGATTGCATGAAGACGAGCATTCTTGGTTACTGGGCGCTTTCCGTCAACGGCTTGATCGTTAAGTAATGGGCAATCGGGAATCCGATGCTCACGACTCCCACAACGGAGACATGCTCCTAGTTTCCTCCAGCATTCTTCTGCTCTATGACCCGCTTTATCACAATGTTTGCACACTGTATTTGGAGAGGTAGTGGTGATAGAGAAGGGCTTGGTCTTCTTGAACTTTTGGTCTTGTGAGGATGCTCCTCCATTGCTAGGCCTTTTCTAGAAGTTGGGTTTAAAGGAACCCGAACCTGTAACTTGTTCCTTCTTATCCTTACCACGAATCCTATCAGACAGTTCCGTGGCATCTTCTAATAGTTGAGCTCGGCGTACTATCTCCGAGTAGACTTGAATGTCCATCGACGCCAGTTGAGTAATAGCTTGGGGCCTGAGCCCATTAAGAAACCTCCTAGTTTTCATTTTCTCAGTGCTAACTAGATGCTTAGCATACCGAGACAATCTAGAGAATTGGGCCTCATACTCGGCCGCTGACAAAGATCGTAGCTTTAATGCAGCAAATTCTGCAGCCTTCTTTTCCTGAACTCGGTCCGAGAAATATTTTGCGTTGAAGTGTTCAACGAATTCCTCCCACGAAACCTGATCTTGATTTAGAGTAGCCTCTATTGATTCCCACCAGCATCTAGCATCCCTTTCTAGCTGAAAAGTAGCTAATAAGACCTTATCTTGATCCGTGCATTGCATAACACGGAATATTCGTTCTGTTTCCCTAATCCAGTGTTCAGCGTCATCTGGATCAGTAGAACCCGTGAACTTGGGCGGGTTCATGTTCTTGAAAGTCTGGTGGAGACTTCCCGCTCGTTGTCCACCTCCTAGTGTTACTTGTTGCAGCACTTGAGTCATGCCTTGCAGTGTACGCTGCATGTTGCGCCATTGAGCACGTTCGGCAGCCATTATCCTACAATTATAATAACTAGATTAATACGTGATTTGTATCTTAAAGACTAGCATTCTATGTTAACTTTAACCCTTGGTTCTACCCAATCTCACTGGTTAAAGGTTTGAACATATCCTTGGACTTGGGTTTTCCTAGGAATTGAATACCCTAGGCTCTGATACCACAAAAACTGTCATGCCCCGAGCGCGGAAGATACTCGGATATACGCGACGAGTTTATATCAATCATGTCAATCAGAGTAGTAGTGTATTCGACACCAAAACAGAGATGCGCAAAATAGAAAGATAACCCAATCCTTTATTTCATAATGGATAGACTATTACAAATCTAATACTCTATTCAATTAAAAAGGAAAAGTACATAGTTGACTCAAGAAAATAGGAAAAAGACTAGATGACACTTGGAGAAGTTCTATCTCTTTCACTCTTGACCATTCCCATCCGATTGACTTCCCTCGTCGTCGGAATTACCTGAAAAGTAGGGAACACACGGAGTGAGCGAACGCTCAGTAGGAAATTATATCTCAAGCGCTAGCAAGGGGTTTAAATAATTACATCTTTCATGTATGTACTGTAGCTATGCATGCTCGTATAAAACGACAAGATAGAGAGAGAATTTATCAATAAGACAGCAAGATGAACTAGTCATGAGCTTTCAAGAAAAGATAACAGATATTCAAGCAAGTACTTTTTAGCAAGTCATGTCAAGAACTTTGGCTATCATGTATCAAGCAAGCAAGTAATTACCCTTTCTCGGGTCACGCAATTCATGTCATGTCAAGTACGAGTCAAGTACAAGATTTGTGTGGAATGTCCAATCAAGCTAGTCATGCACTCGGTATAATGCAGATACCTTATCATTCAACTCCCATGGGCACAAGTACTTTCGGGTGCTCCTCCCAGGACCAGATCGGGCCCTATATGCGCAGGCATTTATCATGTATTTTGACATCCACTCTTGTATATATAGCCAATATGGAATTTCAACAATTTAAGCTTGTAGACACGTAGGATAACTTTGAGAGAATGGAGTCCAAAAATACGACATTGGACATAGATAGGCGATAACAACGGTACAATCACGATGAACGATGAAACTAGGTGGAATTAGGTTCCCTTAACTCGGGTACCATGACAAGTATGGACATTCTTTATATAGAATTGAGGTCCACATGAACAGTATATCAAAGGCAAGATACCCTCATTCTTATTATAGAATTGAGGTCCACAAGAACATCAACAAATGGCATGATATCATCATCCCATTAAGAATTCTCATGATATACTCTTTGCATATCATAAGGGCCGGTATACCATGTTTCTTTAGAGTGACATGGCATTCAATAGTGTAATGGGTTTTTAGGGTACAACCAGCTCAGTCGGCCTTGAGGGAATCCAAGGCTCGAGGAGTCTTACGGAGGTCTCTATGACTAACTCGCTAGTCCAAAGGAACGGAATGTCCAATGGAGAGCTTGTATATCAATGAGAATTGAGGGTGATCGATAAAACATCATGAAACGTGGGACTATACTCACAGAGTGGAGATATAGTGCCGATATACATATATATAGATATACTGAAACCATCGGTTATCAGAAACAGGGTAAAAACATTTTTACAGGAAAATAATGACTTAAGTAAAGTCACTACTCAAGTAATTAACGCCTTCAGTAAGGGCGTTTACCTATTTTACATTTTTGCAAGATTTCAATATTTCAGTATTTTACCAAAAACGCGCCCTGGTAAGGGGCGTTTAATTACAAGTTGACGACGTATACAATGGTCGTTCATTCTTTACTTTTATTTTTGCAGAATATATATTTTCAGTAATTTATCAAAAACACGCCCTGGATAGGGGCGTTACTTTTCAATTCACGCCCTGAACAGGGGCGTCAGTCAAACTAGAGACGACCTATACAGGGTCGTGTATTTCAAGAATTTACAATTTTTCAAGTATTGAAATTTCCAGAAAACGAGATATGGTCATGACAGGATAATATCAGGATTAATGATCATGCACTGATTTAGAATCATGTTTAAGTGAATATTGGACTAATTAACATGGGTAATTATCAGGTAATTAAATTGATGTCTGTGTACAGGGCGTCAAATCTTTTGAATTGACGACCTTGTCAGGGTCGTTTATTTAAATAGCGCCCTAGTCTGGGTCGCGTATAAAATTAACGTCCTTAGAAAGGGCGTTTCTTTCCAACAATAGAAACATTCAAAACTCTCGAAAACTATATGCATGAATTAATATATATGGTTTAACATAGTTATTATGGTGATTTGGGCTACAGTGCTTGAGAAAACCTACCTTGATAAAGATTTGAATGGATGCAGGTTCTGTGAAGAAAGAACCATACTCTGTTTTACAGAGCCTTCTGACGATGATAATTGCTAATAGCAGCAGCACGCACAGAAGAGGATGCAGATGAAGAACCCACAATTCTTCAATCGATCGGTTTCACTTCTACATGCAACCTGTAGAGGCAGAAGAAACGAAGAAGAAGATGTTAAAATCTTCTTATACGTAACCGAAAGCAAGGGGAAAGAACTTACTTGTTCTTCGGAAGACAGAAGCTTTCAACCTGTAACCAGAAGTAGATGAAGAATCATCAGTATTCTTCACAAATTCGATAGACAGAGTAAAGAAAAAGAACATGCTGTTCTTTACGTACCTTAGAAGAGTCCGAACGCCAAATAGCGTTCTCGGTTCAAGCAGTAGGTTATTTATAGGATTCTTAGAATCCTAATAAGGTTAGTGTTCGATTGGAAGTAATACTTCCGTGATAGAGTTATTACTACATTCGAACTCTTTCTCATAGTTATCAACTTACCCTGGATAG
The DNA here is from genome assembly GCA_022559845.1 of Amorphophallus konjac. Lineage (NCBI taxonomy): Eukaryota > Viridiplantae > Streptophyta > Magnoliopsida > Alismatales > Araceae > Amorphophallus > Amorphophallus konjac. The sequence continues at coordinate 318,765,031 of CM040122.1, read as the reverse complement.
ACTCCTGGGTCTGTAGACACGTCATTCCTGACGTCTCCTGAGAAAGTCTCATATTACTATACAACGCCCCGCAACGGCTTACGCATTTTGAATCACTCGAGTGCTTCCTATTCTCGAGTCTTTTTCCGCCCTTTTCGGCATCCGGAATCGTCTCGTCACGGCATTCGGACGGCATCAACACCAGTCAGACGCATCAAGAGGTTCCGGAACCAAGAAGGGTGTCTACCGGGCGGCTGCCGACGCCTAATCCGAGGACCCGGGTGGGTCTTAATGGGGGCGTCCAGGCCCCTGGACGCCCCCATAATTTTAATTTATTTTATTATTTTCTCAGGGCCCAAAATTAAATAAAATATATATATATATTAATGGAGGCGTCCAGGCCCCTGGACGCCTCCATAAAAAACAAAAATAAAAAATGTGTAAAATGCCAGTTGGCATAGAAAAAATAAAAAAAATAAATAAAAATATATATATATTAATGGAGGCGTCTAGGCCTCTGGACGCCTCCATAAAAACAAATAAAAAATATATAATGCCAGCCCTGGTATAAAAGACAAAAGAAAAAATAATAAATAATATAATTTTGGAGGCGTCCAGGCCCCTGGACGCCTCCATCAACTACCTCACGGGCGCCGGCCACCGAACGACGGTTTGTCGTGTGTGGAAAAGCCAAATTATAGAGACGTCCGGTCAGCTGGACGCGCCCATTTCTGAATCACGAGACGCCGCTCACAAAACCACGCGTTGTGCCAAACCGCGTGCGACCGTCGACTGCTTTCGGTGGACCTACTTGAGGCGTCCGGGACCCTGGACGCCCCCACAAAAGTATTCCAAAAAATATATAAAAATAGAATAAAATATTATTTCGGCCCTGATGGAGGTGTCCAGGGTCCTGGACGCCTCCACCCTCCGGAGCCCTATAAATAGAGGCCCACCCCCTCAGTTCTGGAGGAGCAAAAGCAGTGATCCGATAGGCTGCCGGAGCCCAGAGGCTACGGAGTCATTTTTCTAACCCATGGGGTCTTTTGTAGGTGGAGGTTCTGCCGGCTTCTCGGGTGCCCACGCTCGCGAGAGGAAGGTCGTCTTCATCCACCGCGCTTCTACGTCGTCCCCACGCTGCCGGAGCTCCGCCGAATTTCACCACCGGCACATCCAATAAGCCAACTCTTTCCTTTTCTTCGTAGTTCTTTTGCATTCATCATCTCGCATCCATCATCTCATTTTCCTCCTACTCGAGTCCGAGAGGGGTTTAAAAGATAACACCAACCAGGTGTGTGCCTTCCCGTTATTTCGTCATTTTTATTGCAAGGATATGAATACTACACATTCATCTTTCTAATCCACTTGTTATTTGTTTGTCGTTGTTTTGCAAGGGTAACCGAGGAAAGCCCTCTCCGTCGGCCGGCCGGAAGGAGAGGAAGAAGCAACCCACCATCTCCCGCTCTTGAGGTAGGCGCGATCACTTTCTTATTTTGGGGTCTTTCGGCCCCTGGCGATCACATCTTTTCATCGAGGCCGCGGCGAGTCACTTCCCCAATGGCCGTTTAAATTTCTGTTCTCATATTCTCTTTATATCCTGTTATATTTTGCTCATATCATCGAGGCCGCGGCGAGTCACTTCCCCAATGGCCGTTTAAATTTCTGTTCTTATACTCTCTCTATATTCTGTTATATTCTGCTCATATCATCGAGGCCGCGGCGAGTCACTTCCCCAATGGCCGTTTAAATTTCCGTTCTTATATTCTCTCTATATTCTGTTATATTCTGCTCATATCATCGAGGCCGCGGCGAGTCACTTCCCCAATGGCCGTTTAAATTTCCGTTCTTATACTCTCTCTATATTCTGTTATATTCTGCTCATATTCTCGAGGCCGCGGCGAGTCACTTCCCCAATGGTCGTTTAAATCTATGTTCTTATATTCTTTTTTTTTCCTGCTATATTCTGCTCATATTCTCGAGGCCGCGGCGAGTCACTTCCCCAATGGCCGTTTCAATTCTTGTTATTTAATTTCTGCACCATTCCCGTCCCCCTGAGGTCGCGGCGAGTCACTTCCCGCTATGGCCGTTTGAATCCCATATCTTGCTATATTATACTTGTCCCGCTCGCCCCGCCGGAGCAATCTCCCGTGGTGGCCCCTTCTCTCTCTTCTCTCATCTCTGTGTTGCAGCAAACAACAAAACAAACAAAAAAGAGGAGCCCGCGCGCTCTCCGCATCCTCTTCCCCGCTCCACCGAGCTCCCGAACCGCGTGAGGTCGCTCACAGATTGGCGATCACGGTGGGACTTCTACTGCTTCCTCTCGGCTACCCTTCCAAGTTCGGCACCACCCGTGCCTCTCCACCTTGGCGCCCACGCGCGCCCCCGTTGTGCTCACGGCAGCACCGTCAGTTCTGATTGGTTCTTTGTTTATTATATGTTTGTTATTTCTGTTGTTTTCCCACTCCATATATCTGTCAGCATCCCATTGCATACATCCATTCCTCTTTTCTATCCTTTTTTTATTTTTTTTTTAGGATCACCCTTTCCCGGTGAAGGAAGGACTCTCCGTTTGGGAATTCCTCTCAACGGACTAGAATCTCCTACACTGGGACCTCCGTAAGTCCCCGACATCAAAGAATCTCCTCTTCGTTCACTGGGCTGGTTGTATCATTGAAGTTCCCCGAAGTTAGTCATTTCATTCGTGGTGAGACGAGAGACCCTAGCTGACACGGCGGTGAAACAAAAATAAACTAGGGTCCCTATCTTGTGTGAACTTCGGATCTCGCTAAAAACACACACACAAAAAATCATCAAAATCAAAACAAAAAAAAGGGCGTAAAGGCATCCACTTGTTTGATAATCTCTGCTACCTACTTGCTAGTGTATGTTTTTACGTTCTGGGAGAACTGTGAGCATGTCTCACGAGTCTTCTGAGGAGAACCACCCTAGCCGTGGTTTGACAGCCGACCCGCGAGTCTATGCTATGGACTCGGGTCCTTCTCATGACCCCTCGCATGAGGTGCAGGTTATTGCCGGGGACACGTCCCCGCCACAGGATATCACTTCCTTACTGGGCGTCCTCGCCAACACGGAGCTTACCTCTGAACAGCTCCGGGCCTTCCAGGCCATTCTAAAGGGGAAATCTGTTTCCCCCACGCCCCAGGAGTCAACTCCGGCTATCGCACCTCTCCACGAGTCCGTGCAGGCCATTCCATCTCCTTCATTGGCGCAAGCCATCCAGTCTCCCTCGCTTCAAGGACAAGCGAGCCAACAACCTCCCTCATTCCAATTCCCGTCACAATCTCAAACTCCCGGTGTTCCTCACACACCGTTTCAGCCAGGGCCAACTGTCGGTGGTCCGACAGTTCCCTCTCATTCTGGGTTTCCCCCTCAAGTCTCCGGGAGACAGTTTCTCCCCCAATGGCAAGTGCCACCTTCACCCCCAGAGGAGCTCGCCCAATCGCTCCTCAACAGGTTCAACCGCATGGACGAGCAGTTTCAAAATCTGAGAAGGATGGTGGACGTGAAAGCCACCCCGGAGGTTGCTTTGCCAATCCTCCCCGTCATTCATCTTCCTCCCTCCGAAATGCCCACGTACCGCAGATACAATGGTACCGGCAACCCCTTCATTCATCTCAAGGATTTCATGTATGAGTCCTCTTACTGGCAAAACGATCAGAGGTCCCTAGCATACCTCTTTCGGAGATCATTGGATGGTCCTGCGCTTGAGTGGTTCTATTCTCTGGAGCCCCGCGAGGCCGAGAATTTTGAAATAGTGCAGAGAAGGTTCTTGCAGAAATATAGGGATAGGGTCGGTCCCTCACTCTCCATTACCGACCTAGTGCCCGAAAAGATGAAACCCGACGAGGATTTTGTCCGATATGCTGATAGATGGAGGTCTCTGGCGGAAAGAATAAGGGATACCCTCTCCGAGCCCGAACAAGTGAAAATGATTGTGTCTAATGCAACCCCGCAGTTCAGACACGTCCTCGCCATGAATAAACTTACTACAATGGAGGAACTCTATGAAAGGGCCCGATACATCCAAACCCAGCTAAAAGACTCCCCCATCATGAACATGTTTGAGTCGCCGAAGCCCAAAGTGGTCAGAAAAATTGGCGCTGGTGTCCCGGGCGGAGCCACAGAAGGGGTCGTGACAAATGAGCAAGTTAGTGCGGTCAACAATGCCAACTATGCAGTCAACCCAAGGCCTCCACAAATGCCCCGACTTCCCCTTCAACCGGGTCCTTTTCCTCTCCGTCCTCCACCCCAAAATAATCCACCCCAGGATAATATGCCTCCATTACGCCAACCCCAGCAACAACAACCACAACCTCAGCAACAACAACCACCGCTTCAGTACAACCAAGTTCCACCCCCGGGGAACTATGCTCCCCAACAGCAACAAAGGAGGCCGCTCGGTCCCAAGAGAGCCTACTATCCACCATTGCCAGAAACTTTAACAGACATTTTTAACGCCCTCATGGCATCAAACCAACTCGCCTTACCCAGAGAAAGGCTCGCGTGGCCCCCCAATGTTGATACCTCCAAATACTACGTTTACCACAGGCAGCCGGGACACACAGTAGATTACTGCTTCCATTTCAAAGATTACATCCATGATATGAATGATGAACATCAAATAGATTGGGATGAGATGAGACGGTACGTCGCGGCTCTCAAGGCTAGGAGACCTCCTCAAAGGCCACAACAGCAGTTACAACAGCAGCAGCAGGAGCAACCACAACAACAACAACAGCCTCAGCAGGCCCCACAACAACAGCCCGACATGGGCATAATCCAGAATCCATTACCGGAGCACCAACAGCCCAATCATCAGGTTAACCCCATCTCCTCCTTCTCGGAAGTCGGGAGAGAGCAGGTGTGGCACCAGGAAAGTACCTCCATTCTTTCTACTTCCAACCCTATCATCATGCAACCCCCTCACCTTGCCCGGGTAGCACCCCTCTCTCATCAACCCGCGTCAGTATCGCCTTCACCATTTCCACTACCATTACGCCCTCTCATCCGCACCCCGACCTCCTATCAACCGACACTCTCTACTACGCCTTCACACCCTCTCACCTTCTCCCACTCCCCCACTTTACCATCCACCTCTACCACATTTACCCCTACGCCTTCTAAACCCCTTATCATCCGTCCACCATACATAACCCCGTCTTTCTCCACCACATCACCACTAATGCCTTCAAAATCACTCATCACCCACCATCCACCTCAAAACCTTTACCCGTTTCAAATCTTACCTCCACCTCCACCTTCCAAACCCCTTATCCTTCATAATCCGCGCGATATCCCCTCTACCTCCGCCATGCCTCCACCTAACAAACCCCTCATCAGAATCCCTGCTCCCGTCATCACCCCTGCTTCATCAACCATTCCTCCACTACTACCCCTCAAACCCCTGTTAAAACCCACTGCTACCCCCACAGAGGTACAAAAGCCGCAGGCAATGGTGCTCCGGAGTGGAAGGATTTTCCACAGGGTTTTCCCCCACAACAGTCAGAATCCCGAGCAATCTCAGCCAGAGAAGGATGATGCAGAACAACCAGAAAGAGCTATCCCTGGAACACAGTATGATCTACTGAAACACTTGGACAAGACGCCTGCCCGGATCTCCATCCTAGAGCTACTTCAAAGATCCACATCCCACCAGGCGGCCTTGATGGAATATCTTCAAAAGGTCATGGTTAATGAAGACCTCCCCGTGGAGAAGATTTCGACCGTCCTGACCCCAACAGACACACAGCCAGCCATCATGTTTCACAACTACGAGCTCGCTCCCAAGGAAGCTCGGAAATATGCATTGTGCATTTCAATAAAAATTAATAGGGTATCCATAAACCCGTGCCTTGTCGACACGGGTGCGTCCATAAATGTGATCTCCATGAGCACTCTTCAGTTGTGTGGGGTTGACGAGGAACAAATAAGACCTTCCTCGATCACGGTCACGGCTTATGACGATAGCAAAAGGCCGCCACAGGGGATGATTATTCTGAAGGCAGAACTAGGCCCCATGGCAATTCCCACGGAATTCCATGTCCTCGACATGGACCCCACATTTAAGGCTATACTGGGTCGCCCTTACATCGAAGCCATGGACGCTGTGCCTTCCACCAACCATCAGTGCCTGAAGTTTCCTTACAATGGGAGAATTATTAAAGTGGTCAGTACACCTGTCCTTCACACAGTGGATGCTATCAACACATCTCTGCCTTCTGTTTGGCCGTCTCATCGGCCCATATTGTCACTGCTGGACGTACGTGATCCATCTCATGTTCCACTAGCACCAAAGGAGCCGGTCAGGGCAACCGCAACATCATGTCTCCCTTTTCACTCCAAAGGTTGGGAGATTATGAGGAACATCGGCTATCAACAGGGAAAAGGTCTGGGCGCATAGTTACAGGGTATGCTCAAGCCGCCAAAAGAAATTAGGCCGAACCGTAGGTTTGGCCTAGGCTTTAAAGGACCGTTCAAGGCAGATTGGAAGCCCCTCACGTGGACTCTATCAAACCACTTCAACAGAGGGCCCGTTGTTCAGATGGGAGATCACCCACGAGAAGCATATGGAGGATCACATGCAGTATATTTGGCTGAAAAATGTTCGAGGATCACCAAAAGAGGCAAGATCAAAGATCCGGAATGCGAGTGGGACAAATGGTTCGACATACGGGACATTTCCGTTGCACTGGAAAGGATGTTCTCATCTCCACAGCTTGAAGGACCACCATTGATCTCCGAAATACCAGAGAATATTACCACTCTTGCCAAGGTTCCAAACTATCCTCGTCCTCGCCAGAAGGACCCTGTCATCGACGGATCTTCATCCGTCCTCAACATTGCCGTCAACGGCTCATTAGCTGCCATCCACTCCATCCACTCGTCTCAGCCTTTGCTGATATCTTCTTCCTGGGCCAGACAATTGTCTGATGATCTTCCCAGGTCCCCTTCTTTGCTTACATACCTATGCAGGCTTTTCAACCCGCGCCAGGTCTTCAACCATGATCTGCTCTATGAGCCCCACAATCCTCTAGCCATAACCACTTTCCTCTCTCCTCTAATCTCTTTTCACTGCTTTGTCATTAAAAATAAAAACGAAAAAAAAACGTCAATTTTTAAACTCTCCAACAACACATCTTCGTTGAGGAAACCTCCTACATCTCCCACGGGTGCGTACCGCCTTGCGGACCACCCGTCCAAGGTCCGATGAGCGACCTTTTCTACCCCTCCTTTGAGGTGTCTTCTCCTGTACATTCTACACCATCCTCCTCATCTTCCTCTTCTTCTGTAAATATTGTCAGTCAATCTAGGAATGATAGGCCAAGGGTAGTACCTAGGAAGAAATCCAAGGATAGGCAGATCCCTCGTCGATTCCTTCTGGATTTGGCCGCCAGGTGTCAGGCCCTTCTTGCCATCCCCCAGTTGTTAGAAAATCCCATCCAGCTACCCGAAATAGAATGCGATGGCGACTGTGCATCTGATGAAGGGTATGGAGTCTACGAGATCACGAATGAAGAATGCCCCACTGAAGATGAGGGTGAAGAATATGAGGATGCGGCGGGCGCATACGCTAGCGGAATGAGGAGATTCGACGAGCCGTCAACCGCCGTAGAAGAATCCACCAAAGGAGTCAACTTGGGAACTGATGAAGACCCTAGGATCATCCTCATAAGTGACAACCTACCACCCTCTGAAGAAGAGGCATTAATTGAGGTTCTTAAGGAATATAAGGACACATTTGCATGGAGCTACGAGGATATGCCGGGTCTGGATTCAACCTTGGTCGAACACCGTTTAACCCTAAAACCAGGGTCCATCTCAGTAAAACAAAGGTTAAGGCGTTTCCACCCTCAGATGGCTTTGAAAATGAAGGAAGAGGTCGATAAGCTCCACAAAGCCAGGTTCATTAGAGTCGTCCTTTATCCTCAATGGGTGGCGAACATTGTCCCGGTCATGAAAAAAGATGGGAAAGTCAGGATTTGCATCGACTTCCGGGACCTTAACCGCGCGTGTCCAAAGGATGATTTTCCCTTGCCTCACATTGATGTGTTGATTGATAACACGGCAAGCTATGAAACCCTCTCGTTCATGGATGGATTTTCAGGATACAATCAAATTCGTTTGGCAGAAGAGGATCAGGAAAAGACGTCATTCACCCTTGGCAACGCCTACAAGCTAGTCAACGCCGAAGGGACCGAGTTATCCCACCCTTGGAATGGGCTTTATCTTAAGAAATACTACCCTTAGCACAAAACACAAAAAAATGATGAAAAGATAAAAAAACATCAAAAATAAAGAAATATTGAAAACTACTAAAAATATAGAAAAGTTCAAAATGCCGATGCCTGGCAGTCACCATGTAGTTAAGTCCCTGCATCTAACCTTCATGTTGGAATAGGGCCCATTAAGGCTTGGTAGGCACCGGGTCTTGGTTTGCCAGAACCGTGGAGATCCCTGTCCGGCCACGTCGGCCTATGCTCGTTCGAAGGAAGCTAACATATGCTCACTTATGTATTTTATTCAAAAAAAGTCGGTAGCATCACCTGCGGTGGGGCCCCACCCAGAAGATCTCCGGAAGCTGTAATCTTTATTCTTTTCTCTTCGACCAAATGAGACAGTCGGCGCCCTTAAAACGCTGAGCATGAGAAACCGAAACTCAAACCCCAAGGGCAAGAGTAGGATCCATCTCCTCGAGCATCAATCAGAGCACGAGAAGAGGGCAGTGTCCCCGCAGGCATACGAAAAGGGAGCCCACAAACGTCAAACGACTATATCTCCCTCACAAAAAAAAAATACAAAGTCAAAATCAAGAGAAAAGCCTGGTCGTGACCGTGCCTGTTGCGATAAACGGAACCCCTCAAAGCAAAAGTCTGAATCCACAAAAGGGGCCGTGGAATGTAAATGCTCGAGATTTGGTCCGAAGTTGTCCGAAAGGAAAGAGTTAATGGGCCCTTATTCGCTCGCCGGGTTAACGGCTTTGCCGGTCCTCTCGGGAGGTTTATCCCCTACACTCTTCCTTCTCCCTCTAAAGATGAAGGTTCGATGGAGTTTCTGAAAGGTGAAAACTGCCTAGGGTCTGCGACCTTATTTTAATATACACATTTGGTTGCCCACTTTGAAAAGCAAAAGCTATCGCTGCGAAGGAGTCTCCGTGTTTCTGGCTGGTCAAGACTCATGTTTACCACCTTTATGTCTTATTGTTTAACCTCGGGCTTAGGCCAATGCAAGCGCGTCACCTATGGGTGCGACGGCGTCTGATTCCGGGTCAGCGTCGCGCGGTTGGTCGTTAGGGTTCCAGGGTGTTCCATCATATACCATCTAGAGTTGTGAGGAAACAGACCCGGGTCGGGCAAATCTTTTACCTCAAACACCTTTTGGGTGAATCCCTGTGGTCGGAAGCAACTGGGAGCCTAAGCATGGCATGACGGTATTGTCATCAGGGTAAGTCTTAGCCGGCGGGATCATCATTCGAGGGGGCTAGAGGCCCAAATCAACCTAGATGTGCACTTAGGATACATGGGAGGTTAGTAAGAAACCCCTGTCTCACGTAGGTTATGTGCCATTTGGGTGCTTGCCGGGCGTTAGTAATAAAAAAATTTGAAATGATAAAAGCACAAAAAAATGGAAAAGAGAAATGTACATATTTGCAAAAAAAAAAAAAAATCTTTTTATGATGAAACAAAAAAATATCAAATATAAAAAAGAAAACAAATCAATTTTACATGATTACATTTGCGTGCAGCATCTCACTTTTAAATACCGCTTGCATTCGTGTGCTTGCCTGTCGCATTTATCATCACCGTATCTTTCCCTTGCCTTCGTTAAATAAAGGCTTGGCCCCTTGACCAGTTATCAAGGACAGTCACAGTGACCATTTGCTTATTGAGCAAGGGGCCAAGTCAGAACAGAAATTCTGATTTGTTTGTTTCAGTGATATGTGCAGGGATTCAGGCAACTGAAGCAAAGGTGAAAAACAAACAAACCGAACCTTTTATTCCAAAAAACCAAAAAAATTACATCAAGTTCCGCCCTCTCTCTCTGCATTACTCGTCCCACTACTCTCCGGGCAAAACACTCTCAAAGGTGCTACCCAACTACGAAAAGCGGTACTCCTGCCGCTCTGTACTCCTCTTCCTATTCCCACATCCCGGCGTTGATCCACGGAAGCAGCAGAGAAGCTACCAACACGAAAGTCACGCTCTCGTGCTTTTTGGTAGCGCTCCTCACCATCTCTCAGCCACTGTTCAGCAAGACCAAGGCCGATTCGGAGTTCGAATAGTTGGGCCTCCATGGCCCTTCGCTCCTCCCTTTCAGCCAAACTGTTGGCTCTTTCTCTCTCTGCGTCTCTTTCTCTCTCTGCCCGTTCTCTCTCACGGTCTTCCCTCTCCAACTGGAGAGTGATCCTCAGTTCCATAGCATCCCTGGATGAGTCGTCATCAGGATGACGCCGCAGTTCCCTCTCCAGTTCTGCTATCCTAGCCTCCTTCTGCGCAGCTTGGGCAAGCGCTTCTTCCGTCTCCTTTTCCTGCCGAGTGTACCATCTCAGATACGCGATAAGGCGTAAACAAAGAGAACTCAACGCTGAAACTTTTACCTGTATACGGAGCATCCCTTCTGCCTCCGCAGCACGCTGTGTGGCGTGAGCAAGTTGCTCATGAAGCGAGTCAAGTTCTGAGGTGGGAATCCACAAGCTGGAAGAGGCACCACCTACTCCCATCGCTGGGGAGGCCGCGCCAATCTGGGCATGCTACGACCATGTGAATTAGCAGCCAACATCTGGAATCTGGGGATTTAATTAGGAATGTACTATACACCTACCAAGGCGCTTGTAGCTCCGCGGGCATCACCCAACTGTTGTTCCATCTCTGCCAAGCGAGTTCGTAAATTCGCTATCATGGCATCCCGGACATCCTGTAGCCTTACAAGTCAGCATTTTTACCAGAAAAACCAAGAAAAGGAGAAAGAAGAGAAGAGAAAAAGGGGAAACCTACCTCCACAAGTCCCCGGGGTTGGAACCGTTCTGCGTACTTTGTCCTATATAGACGCAAGTAGTCCTCGCTATCCCGCGCCTGTGATTCTACAATCGTGCCACCCCGTTGCCAGTCCTCGTACTGCTCGGGGAATCGCACGCGCCAGTCAATGCAGGTCGCCGGTCCCCGCGTCTTTCTCCCGACACGACGTGGCGCAGCTGAATCCACCCATTCTTGAGCCAGTCCTAAAGTCCTCATAACTAATCGTAGCCGAAGCGGCTCGATTTCATTCAGGCAGTGCATCCACAGTTCCCGTCCGAACCGGGCACGACTTGCTAGAACCCACGGTTGGTCGACATCAACCATGTCTGAGCAGGGTCTCCAGTTTACCATCGCTGCAGGGAACTCCTGTAGCTCCCGCCTTAGCACCATTAGTTGGTAGGTTAGGGGTGCCGCACTCATGATGGGTTCCTACCGCCTGGCTAGCGGCACCATCGCAGGTCGCCAATGTCGAGCTCTCCCCATCGGGAGATAATAATAACTCCACAGCTGCTCGGCGCAGGTCATCAGTACCTTGCAAAAACACAAAAAAACAAAAAAAAATACAAAACAAGCAAAACCAAAAAATACCTGGATGAATGGTGTGAAACCACTCAGTCATCTCACGGTCTGCTTCTTGGAACAGACCTGCAAACAAGTGCGCCAGCATGGCAGCCCCCCAAGCATAATATCCTACTCTTTCAAGGTCTAACAGCAGCTCCAGGAAGCAACATTGGATACCGTCCCCTTTCGAACTCAGTACCAATCTTCCCAAAAGGAAGAGGAGAAATCTCCTCAAATCTATGTTGCATCTTTCCCAGTCACCGAAATCTGTGCAGTACACGGCGCGGCATCCTACTTCTATCCTTTCCATGAACTCTTCTGAGGATTCATCATCCCGCCGACGAGTGTCGGTGAGCCCTAATGCATCCATCAGGGACGCCCTAGCTACCGACCTATTTTTTCGACCATCCAGGTCCAGACCCAGTAACTTCTGGACACCTTCTCTGTAGTCCGCGTAAGTGACTCCGGTCACTGCCTCGCCCTCTACCTTCAGGCTTGTGATCCGGACCACATCCTCCAAGCTCGGCACCATGTGCCCCCAGGGCATCAGGAATGCCCGGCTCACTGGGTCCCATCTCTCACACAAGGCTTGGATCAGAACCAGGTCGGGCTTGATCGGCTCGATCCGAAGGAAGGTACCAAATCCCATCACGTCTAGCCTCGCCTTCTGAAAATCTGGGAGGCCCCTGTACGCTGCTACTACCAACTCCCATAAGATTTGTGATTTCATCACAACCTACGCATACAAGGAATGGGGGTGAGGTTTGGTCAGAAGAAAGGAAGAAAGAATGAGAAAAGGGCAAGAAAACTTGGCTTACGAGTTGTGATTGGGCCCTTTCGCTGAAGTGCCCTTCAAGGTCTGAAAGCCTCCTGGAACTACTACCACTGGACCTGCTTCTCTTCGAGGAGTGGGAAGATTCGCCCTCCATCCAACTCTCGGAATTTTGAACTCCTCCTCTCCCGTGAGAACTTGTGCTCCTCGAGTGAGTCCTCGATATACCTGGGAAGATAAAAGGGACACGAATTTATAGAAATGGAAGGAGTGCAGGCCAAGATTGCCTCCATCACCTGTTAATGATAGCCATGCGATCCCGTGTGTCACTTCACCGCACGCACAGGGTGATTGATTGGACGAAGAATATGACGACTAGCCCCCTATGTTGTCTAGGGATACCCTATCATGTTTTGGAGGACGTCCGCAAGATTTGACATAACATCCGGGAAAAGGAACTAGGGCCGTCAGTATTGATTTCAACGGCAGATTCCCGTGGAAAATGGTCACAACAAGACACGATTCTCCGCTTGGAGCGGAGTCTCGGCAGACCCATCACATGGGAACAGTGCAAAGGAGGAGAAGCGTAGGGAAGAAGGAACGCACAAGAGAACAAACAAGCAGCAGAAAATCAAATCACTCCATTCATAATTCTACACAAGCTGTCATAAACACTACAATCATAGAGAGGTGGCGGGTCCACTAGCTCGCCAACTCTTGACATTATTTTCATGCTCGTCCCTCTAGGCGTCCCTCTCCTCTCCCCTGAGGTGCGGGTCCCTCAGAAGCCTCTGGGATCCTCGTGCAGCAGCACCTGCCTCGTCTCTGGGCGCCTGCTCCGCAGCAGTGACTCGCTGCTCCTCCCCTGGCGTGGCGAAGAAGCCACTGGCGGCAAAGCGACCGGACTGGCGGAGTCGCTCCCCGAACTCTCGCGCTCTCTCGTAGCGCGTCTCCATCCCTCCTAGCCTCTGCACGACGGCCTGAAGGCCCAGCTGGAGCTCCCTCACTTGGGCCGCCAAGGCCCTCCTCTCGGTCAGATCCCGCTGTCGCTCGGACCTTCTCTCGGCTTTCTCTCTCTCTGCCTCTCTCCTCATCATCTGCAGAAGAACCCTTAACTCCAGGATGTCTGGAGAAGGTCTCTCCTCACCGCGATGCCGCAGCTCCGCTACAGTCGCCACCCAGGCATCACGCTCCTCTTCCGCCCGAGTCGCGCGGGCCACCGCACCGGCAAGTTGCTCCCGGAGGGAGGCAATCTCGAGAAAAGGGGCCGGGGAACTAGAAGATCCGCCAGCCACTCCTACCGTCGCTGTCTGCTGGGCACGCTGGAACGAAATAAACAACGGCCGTCAGTAAAACTCCAAAATCTGAAGATAAAAGTGCGGCACATAACTTACCAGGAGCGACAACTCATGTTGAGCGACGGCCAGCTGCCGCCTAGTCTCTGACAGTTGGGCGCGCGAACCACCAATGCTACGCGTGTCCCCAGCTTGGGGAAGCCCCGCGTAGCTCTCTCTCTGCCGCCGCAGGAAGTCGGCACTGTCCTGCACCAGTATACCCCCTTGCTGTCCAGGGAGACGTACGGGCCACTCCTCGAGCCTCGCCTTGCCGTGACTCTCCCTCCTGATGCGGCTCGGCTCGTCCGCACTCGCCCACTCATCGGCCAGACCCAGGGTCCTTGCCATGTCCTGCACCAAGAAAGGGGTCCCATATCAGTCAAAAGGAACGCGTCCCCTGTATAGGATGCGTCCATCATTTGAGTGCAACACTCGCCGAACCCTTTTCCCCCTCGCGTGGCTCGCTTCAAAACTCAAAATGAATTAAAAGAGGAAGAGATCGAAGCACTCACCAAGCCGTGTTCGCCTCCTTCCGCGCCATCGGGCCCCTCGGGTCTCTCGGGGGCCCGGAGCGGCCCTTCCTCCTCCATGGACGCTGTTCCGTGCTCGGGCGTGTCCCTCCTTGGGCGAGGGGTCCCGCGTCCCTCTCCACCTTCACCGTGGTCAGGCCCACCGAACTCCATCGATCAAAAGAGGAGGAAGACGAAAAAGGGGACAAGTGAGTTTCGGCAGAAGGCGGGCTCGTTTGCGGGTAAGGCACGGGAGAAGAAAGACCACCCGTCGCTTTAAATTTGAAATCAAGGATTAAGACGCGTCCTCGCGCCTGGACGCGCCCAAAAGGGGGAAAAGGAAACAAAATCCCCCCGTGCAAAGCGTAGTTCCCCTCTGTTCAGGGCAAGGTCTCGCGGAGCGTGCCTCAAAGGACAACTCGGTGCAAAGAAGAAAGTGTGGGAGAGAGAAAGGTACACACAGCACAAAAAAGCCATTTCCATTTCATATAATAGCCGAAAGTACATCATACAGTAAGAAGGGTGACATGTACAAACAACTCTCTAACTCTCACCATCACCCTCCTGGTCATCTCTCTCCTCCCTCCTCTGCCGGGGATCCCTAGGGGGCCTCTGCGAACCCTGAGAAGCCGTGCTCGTCTCGCCCTGCGGTGGCACTCCAGCCTCGAAAGCGCGACGACGCTCCTCGGCCGAAGAGACCAGATAGCTGCCCATGGAAAAAGAACCAGACTGACGAAGTCGCGCCCCGCGTTCCTTCGCCCTCTGGTACCGCTCCTCGCTCTCCCGAAGCCTCCCCTCCGCCGTGCCGAGACTCAATCGGAGCTCCAGCAGCTGGGCCTCTAGAGCCCTCCTCTCGGTCTGATCCCGCTGTCGCTCCTCCCTCTCTCTCTCCCTATCCCTCTCTCTCTCTCTCTCCACGCTCTCCCTCTCTCTCTCCACGTTCTCCCTATCCCTCTCCCTCTCCTCTCTCTCCCTCATCGCCTCTCTCCTCGACAGCTCGAGGGCGATCCGCAGATCCAGCACGTCACGAGGGAGCTCCTCAGCCTCTCGTCGACGCTCCTCCTCCAGCTCCGCAATCCGGGCGTCACGTTCTGCCACCCAGGCATCGCGCTCTGCCACCCAGGCATCACGCTCCTGCTCAGCACGAACGGCATGGGCCAGGGCCTCCCGAATCTCGGCCACCTGTCAAAGCACGCATGCACCGTAAGAGAACAGTGATAGAAGGAAAGCAGCTAGAAGAGGGTCAGGGCCAAGCAAGCACTCACTCGAGCCTCGCGGTCACGCTCGGCCTCCTCAGCCCGAGCCACCGCATACGCCAGCTGCTCCTGGAGGGCAGAAACCTCCGGAGGAGGGCCCCGCGAACTGGAACCCGCTCCGCCAGCCATCCCGGCTGTCGCTGTCTGGTGGGCCCACTGAAACACGGGGCAAACATCAGTCAAAGGCCAAGCATCAAAAATCCAGGTCACAAAAAAAATGCATCACATAAACTCACCAGGATCTCCAACTCCTGTCGGATGGCCACCAACTGTCGCCTGGCGTCCGCCAACTGGGCCCGCAGGTCGGCGATCATGGTATCACGAGCATCCTGCATTACACATAAGTTAGTGTCCCATGCATATACATATAGAAAGGTGGAGCAATTTCATTTCACTTACCCCTGCCATACCACCAAAGGAGAGGCGGTCCCCGTACGTAGCTCGGTACCGTCTCATGTAGTCTGTGCTGTCCTGTACGTGGGACACTACTGGGACCCCGCCCTGCTGCCAGTCCTGGTACTGTGCTGGGAAGCGCGTACGCCAGTCCACAATCTTCGCCTTCCCCTTGGTCTTCCGCCCAATGCGGGCCGGCGCATCTACGTCAACCCACTCCTGGGCCAGCCCCAACGTCCTCATGACCAGTCTAAGCCGCAGCGGCTCAATCTCGTTCAGGCAATGGACCCACACGTCCCGCCTGAAGCGAGGAAGACCCGCTACAACCCAGGGGTGGCCAGCATCGCCCATGCCCAGGTAGGGCCTCCACACCACCTGCATCACCATACATACATTATGTTAGTTACCATTCAGTCTCATGCATAAACACAAAAAAAAATCATACGCATCTTACCATGGCCTCGGGATACTCGCTCAGCTCCCGACAAAGCGACGCCAGCTGGTAGCCGTGGGGTGCTGCAACCACGACCGGCCTCCACCGCCGCGCCAGAGGCACGGCCCTCCTGTTCCCATGCCTAGCCCTCCCCATCGGGAAATAGTAATAGCTCCACACCTGCATCCATCATACATCATCAGTACAATAATTGCATATTTAACTGTGGGAATGCATAAATAAAATGTTTACCTGGAGGAAAGGTGCGAAGCCGCTGACTGTCGTCTCCTTCTCCGAAGTCTGGGAGAGATCAGCAATCAAATGGGTAAGCAGAGCCGCTCCCCACGCGTAGTGTCCCACTCTGTCCAGATCCGCCAAGATCCCGAGGAAACGGCAGTGGATGCCATCCCCCTTCGTCCCCAGCAGAAGGCGGCCCAGGAAGAAGAAAAGAAACCTCCGAAGGTCTAGATCCACCAGCTCCCTCTCGCTCGGATCCTGGGTGAAAGATGCACGAGCATCCCCCTCTAGTCGAGCCAAGAACTCCGCTCCAGTCTCGCTAACCCGCTGACGCGGGTCGACGAATCCGAGCGCCTCCATGATCTCCACTCGACCCACTACCCTGCTGTCTCTATCAGTCACACTCGTCTCCAACCACAGCAGGTCCAGGGCACTCTCTCGGTAGTCGGGGTAGGTGACCCCGCTGACTGCCTCTCCGTCAACTCGTAGCCCGGTGATCCGAGCCACGTCCTCCAGCGTCGGCACCATGTGCCCCCAGGGCATCAGAAACGCCCGGCTCGGTGCGTGCCACCGCTCCCTCAGTGCTTGGATAAGAGGAAGGTCGAGCCGGAAGGGCTCGATCCTAAGGAAAGCTCCAAAGCCCATGGCGTCTACACGCGCCCTCTGGAAATCCGGCAGCCCACGGTATGCTGCCACCACCAAGGACCAGCTGATCCGGCCCTTCATCACGCCCTGCAAACCACAAAACCAACAAAGAACACATCAGCATCATGAACAGTAATAAACAATAACACTGTATATACTATTTATTCTTTTTATTTTGTTTTTTAAAAAATAAAAATAAAAAATATATATTATTTTTTGGAGGCGTCCAGGCCCCTGGACGCCTCCTTCCTATTTTCTTTACTTTCTTTTTTCGAAAAAAAAATCCAAGAACCAAAAACAAAAAATATATATATAATATATATGTTATTATGGAGGCGTCCAGGGCATAGGACGCCTCCTTATTTTTTAATTTTATTTTATTATTTACGTAAATAAATAAATAAACAAAAAGAAAAAGAAAAGTGGAGGCGTCCAGGCTCCTGGAGGCCTTCTTTTCTCACTACCCGCCCTCCTCTCACAGCCTCTCGCACGCCCGTTTTAGCCTATTAAACCACAGAGTGAGAATTCCGAAGTACTTACCGGGTCATGATCATCCTCTCCCGCGTCACCAGCATCCGCAGCGGCCTCCGCGGCCAGGAGAGGCACCTCCATCCCCTCCTCCGCACCAATCTCCTCTGCTGCAGCCTCCTCGGCATCATCCCTCAACCTCCTCGCACGACGAGCCAGTCGTTTCCGCTTCTCTGGACCCTGGCTCGATCCTCCTCGCTCCATGGGGACGAAGAATGGGTTTGTCTGGTTTGACCGGATCGTTTGAATGAACAGTAAGTGAGTAGGGGGGGGGAGCCCCCCTATATATATAGATTAATCTTTAATTGGGGCGTCCAGGCGCCTGGACGCCCCCACATTTTTTATTTTTTTTAAAAATTCAAAAAAAATTAGGGGCGTCCAGGCGCCTGGACGCCCCCATAACAAAAAAAATCAAAAAAAAATAAAAAATAAAAATTAGGGGCGTCCAGGTCTCTGGACGCCCCCAAAAATAAAACAAATAAAAAAATTAAAAAAATCAAAGTAGGGGCGTCCAGGCCTCTGGACGCCCCCACAATAAGAATTTTAATATATATATATATATATATATATATATATATAAATAAAAAAGGGGGGGTTAGAGTACGTACTTAACCCAAACAAAATAAAAAAAACACAAAGAAAAAGAAAAACCATAAAAAAGATAATAATTAAAGGGACGGGGGTCCGAAACATCCAAATGCCAGATTTTATTCCATCAGAAAGCAAAGTGAACTACATCAGGGGTTTAGGCGCCTTAGGCCTTAACTTCCCCAGTTCGGTTACATAAGCCCTCCACGGCTCGCATTCTTCCACCACGTGCGCTAAGGCCTTTCCCGCAACACTTGTCTTCCAGGGAGCTTTAATGGCCTTCGCTTCCTTCGCGTCCGCTTCAGTGCCCAACTCCCTTTTCTTCAAAGGAACAATGCCAGTCGGTGGCGGGAACGAATGGCGTGGGATGCCAATCTGGAGGTAGCACCGATGCGCATTATAAAGGACGAACTCGGTCGCGCCGATCAGTTGAAGATCAACTTCGGGAGAAGACCTCATGAGGAGATCTAGCGAAAGCAAACATGCCGGTGCGCAAGTAAAGAAGCCTTGTGTCACGGTACGGAAGTGAGACCGCCAGTCTTCACGTTTCTTCAGCCACGGAACACGGTTCACTACAGTTCCACCAAAGCCTAACACATCGGCTATGTGGTGAAGCGGGCTTTGTTGGAAGAGCTTCGAAGCAGTTGGCATTCCCTCGCGGTGGTCGAATTTGAAATGCAATCAAGCCAACAATTCAAGACGAGTGCGCAACCAAAGGGAGGCTTACCCATGCTCGAGGCAGTAAGGCCACTATACAGGTAGGCGAGGACGGCGGGTCCCACCCTCTTTCCACGCCAGATCCGCAGATAGCACCCAGTTGGTCTTCTTCCACCATATTGTCGGTATAAGGGAACAAGAGAGCACCCGCCAGACAAATGGTGAACCCCTTCATGATTCCCTCCAAATAGTCATCATCTGGTGACCCTCTCAGGGCGTCCATAACCCACTCCGCAAGCTTTTGGAGATCGATCCCCTTTTGAGTACGGACCTTTCTGGCTGCGTCGGGCGGCATGAAGCTTCCAAGGACGCTTTCAGAAAGTCCCGTG